>JAVANC010000012.1:7587176-8063607 GCA_033319125.1 Parnassius glacialis | reverse complement strand
CGGCTTTAATGGCGGACTAAACGGTGACGTTACAAATAATTAACAAATACTTTACACCTTCAGCCTTAAATATCTACATAATTATATTGAAATGAACTTAATATAACTAATTTTAAATTTATAATTTAACTATACCATTAATCTAACATTGGAATTCAATTACGGGTTTTCGGATTCGCCTGGAACGGGTCACTGACCGTGACGGTGGCTGTGGTTGTGGAGGAGTGGCCGGGTCTGGTACAGTCTCGCTGGGACATTGCGTATCTGCAACGTGCTCGGTAGTCACGTCATCTTTTCCAGCAGAAACCAATACTTCCGTTTGCAACTCTGAAGACGCATCTGCAAACTCATCCTCATCCTTTTCATCGACCTCATTAGTAATATCTGGACATGTAACATCGGATAGGCGCGACCTACGTCTTATTTGATCGATATGTCTTTTAATAAGTCGACCATCACCATTGTCGAGAACGTATCTTCCAAAACCTTCTTTCTGGGCTACCGTACCCTTGACCCATTTATCCCGGGTGCCATAGTCCCTAATCCAGACGGTGTCTCCCAAAGAGATATTACGCGGAACACCACTCGCATATTTGACTTGACGCTGCTGAGCATCGAGCACACGCGCTTGCACCACGTACCCACCACCGCGAAGAAAATCCAACCCTGAACGCAAGGAAAGTCGCTGCAGCAGCATCGCTGGGCTCTCACCCGTGGTGATTTGCATACTATTGCGATAGCTTAGTAAAAAGATTTGTAGGGCGGTATTAATATCTACGTCATCCCCTATAAGCTTTCCTTGCCTTTAATTGCCTTCTTACACAGCTGGACAGCATTTTCCGCTGCCCCCATTAGATGCAGGGCGGTACTTCGGTGAAAACTATTGCTGATTGCCATTATTTTTCAAAAACTTTTAAATTCAATACTTGTAAAAGGCGGTCCCTGGTCAGACACTAGTTCTAAGTGGAAAAACCGAAGCTTGCAAATATTGACCTCAGCACCTTAATAATGGAAGTCGCATTCGTTCGCGCTACTTCAAAAATTTCAAGCCATTTCGAGCTCGAATCTATTAAAACTAAATAATTTTTACCTTCATACAGCCCTAGGAAGTCTATGTGAACTCTAGACCAGAGAGGCAAGTAGGGCCAGGGGTTTGGAGGCGCGCGCGGCGGAGCGTCCGCCTCAGAGGCGCAGGTGTTGCAGCTTCAGCATAGCGCTTCCACACCCGCATCGATGTTCGGCCACCACACATAACTCCGTGCCAGCCCCTTAGTTTTCACGATGCCCATGTGACTGCTGTGTAGTTGTTTTAAAATAATTGGACGTAAATATAAAGAAAAATTAAAAGTTAGATTAATTTAAGATTAATTTAAAGTTAAAAGTTTTAAAAATTACCATTCTATACCCCCACATAATCGATCCGTTACCTAAATATAGTTCATTGTGCCTAACAAAATAAGGTTTAACCTCTTTACCAGGGCAAATTGTCGGCCAACCCGATTTGATAAAGGTGAAAATTATACTTAGAATAATATCCATTGAAATCGCCTTCGTAAAATCGTCATTAGTAACCGGTTAAAAATTTTCCACGAAGTTAATATAAGTAATTTCTCTATTTATCGTTTTTTTTATTACTAGAAGAAATTGGTAATCTTGATAAACCATCGGTACAATTTTTATTAGACGTTACGTATTCGATATTGTAGTCGTACCCAGATAAAAGTACGGCCCAACGTTGGATACGCGAAGCGGCCATAACCGGTATTCCCGTTTTTTTACCAAATATGTGTGTTAACGGTTTATGGTCCGTACGCAATATGAATTTTCGCCCATAAAGATACTGATGATATTTTCTTACACCGAACACAACAGCGAGCACCTCCTGATCGATCTGCGAGTAGGCTCGCTCTGCAGCCGTGAGCGAGCGTGATGCATACGTCACCGGCCGCTCGCCCTATGGCATCAGGTGCGAGATGACTGCACCTACATCCACGCTACTCGCATCACACGTCAGCACAATAGGCAAATTGTTAGAGTAATGCATTAGAATTTTACTATAACTCAATAGTTCTTTTACCTTTTTAAAGGTTCTTTCACAATCGTCACACCAATCAAATTTTATTCCCGTACGCAATAAATTATATAAGGGTGCGAGAATAGTGCTGGTATTTTTTTACGAATTTTGCATAATACATTTATCATTCCTATATAGGCCCTTAACTCAGACACGTTCGTAGGAACGGGAGTGTCTACTATTGCCTTAATCTTATCCGGACAAGTGTGAATACCATCCTTACTAATTACATAACCTAAGTAATTGACTGATTCTGCAAAAAAATCACACGTTTTCTTTTTAACTCGAAGTCCGTACGACTACAAAAGGTCAAATACTTTATGTAAATTACTAATATTCTCTCTGTGTTGCGTCCTGTAATAATTATATCGTCCAAAACTACGCCTACATACGGTAGATTAAATAATTGCTCTAAATGTTTTTTAAAAATGCCAGGACCTCTTAGTATACGGCTTTTCATCAAGATAAGCCGTATACTAAGCGGTTATACCTAAATAAGCCCTTGTGTGTGTACCGTATATTTGGCAGATTCGTCAAGTACAAATTGTGCGTAAGCTTGTGAAATAATTCAATTTTACTGAACCGCTGCCCCCCTTGTAAACGTACCAGTAAGTCTTCTACTCTAGGCAAAGGATAACGGTCGACTTCTATAACTTTATTTAAAGTTAACTTATAATCGGCGCAAATCCTAATGTTACCGTCGTTTTTCACTACGGGCACAATGGGAGTCGCCCAGTCGGAGCGGTCGACGGGCGTGGGGATACCGTCCGCCACCAGCTGCTCGAGTGCGCGCTCCATGGTTGCACGCAACGCATAAGCCAGCGGACGCGCTCGCATTAACACGGGCTGCGCTCCCTCCCGCACACGGATGCTCACCAGCGGCCCAGTGAACCGTCCCAGGCCGTCCGCGAACACCTTAAAATATCTGGAACTGAAATCGTTCGAGTTAAAAACATCATTCGATAAACAGTTTAAGTTTCCAAATGGGGGGTAACTGTATATTGAGTGCGGCTAACCATTGTCTGCCTAACAATATACTTTTACCATCTTTAATAACATATAAATCGAGATGTTTTTCTTTATCTTTGTACTTTACTAAAGGCCTTATCACACCTACAGATTTCACTTGTTCACCCGTATAGTACCTTAGCAACAAAGGACACAACATATTCAGTTTTAGGTTACTGAATTGTTGTTTATATAACTCGTAGCTAATACATGAAACGGCACTGCCTGTATCACACTCCATTTGAACATCCCTTTTTTTTACATGGGAAATGCCTACGCATACCCGCCTCGCGGGGGCAAGGACGGGTTATGTCGGACTCGCACCGACTAAAACCCCATGGTGTTCCACCCTAGTCGCATATTGGCAAGGCCACGGGAACGCTTTCACACACTTCCGCGGCCCCACCTGCGCTGGCCGCCCCATGGCGGCCCCTCCTCGGGAGAGGAACACTCCTCCCCCATCTCCTTCTCCGGTAAGGCGCACCAGAACACATGGCGCGCCCTCCTCCTCGGCCTCCAATTTCACATGCGCAACGGACGCCCCCCGTGTCCGATGCGCGAAAGCCATGGGGCCAGGAAAAACTAGCACTCAGGAGCACCAGCCTTCCTGACCCCAGCGGCGGATCTGGTCTATGGCTCCGCCGCCAACCAAAATTCGGCTGCGGAGGGTAGGGAGAGCGGTGCCTTGCAATACCGGCACTCCTCTCCCCCGCAGCCCCACCACCACCGCATCAACGGTGCGGCCCCGTTTGAGTCGCGGAGGATAGGGCGAGTGGCGCATCGCCATACCAACACTCCTCTTCCTCCGCGACTCCACCCCGGCTGCAGAGGTAGGGGTGGGGAGGACACCCCTCTCGCAGCAGCCCACCGACACACATCCGAAGTGGGCTCGCCAAGCCCACTCGGAGTGGCCACTTCGGGCCGGCCCTACACCTCGGGCCAGCCAAGGGGTTCTTCTTTGTTCACCGTGGTTGACCAAGCCACGGCTACTAAGCCCCCCCGCCACGACAAGGCGGGAACCCGTTCGTTCCCTACCGTGTACTGTTAATGATATAAACAATGGTTTGTAATGACTAACGCTTGATTAATGTAAACCATTACCTCGTCACTTCCTTCACTGTTTAATAAACTGTCAGTCCTCACTCAGTACTACGTTGACGCTGTGTTGTTCTGCTAGATAATTCTTTGTAAATGTCCTTGTTTATTGCACACTCACACACACGTAGCGAGCAAAACTTGCATATCACAACGTCGTGTGCATTACCGCACGCACGACACTTTCGCTGGCGTCGTCGTCGATCATCCAGCACCGATGTTGATACCCTCGGCCTGGTAGGCGTTGCTGCTGCTACCCTGGATGCTCTGCCGCGCATCCTGACCTCGCCCTTACTGCCCGCACGCCGCTTGCCGTCACAACCGATCACGCGCCCGGTCCGTCTTGTACTGACAATCGCGTGGCAGTTTGTGGATGCGCTCGAGTCTTCAGATATTTTCGGATGCACATCGACGCTGGCTGCATTCTTCTTCGCCGCCTCCATACTCACGGATAATTGATAAGCCTTGCCAAAGTCTAGTTTGCTTTCTGCAAATAATCTCTGCCGAATTGTTTTACTGCTGGTACCGCATACCAATTGATCGCGCAAACTTTCTTGCAACCAGCTTCCAAACTTGCAAGTTTTCGACATCTTCTTTAGGTCCGTTACATATTCTGATATACTTTCACCGTCCCTTTGTTTCCTTTGTCGAAATTTAAATCTTTCAGCCAGCTCGCTGGGTTTTGGTTAAAGGACATTTTCCAAAATTTTTGTTAGCTCTAAAAACGTTTTGATGTGGGTTTTTCCAGGGTACACAAACTCTCTAGTAGTTCATTACTCTCCGCCCCCATAACCGTGATTAATGTAGGTACATGTAGCTCACTTGGTATTTTGTTCACAACAAAGAATTGTTTGAGCCTTTCCACGTATATTCTCCAATTGTTTGTGGCCACTTTAAATTCCGATATTTTACCAATCGACATGGTTTTGGCCGGTAAGCCGGTAAGCGTTTATACACACGCGAACTTTTACGATATATATTTTTTTTCTCGTCGCCAATGCGATATCTTGGGATTTAAATAAAAGATGTCTTCCTCGTAACGGCTTGAATGGCGGACTAAACGGTGACGTTATAAATAATTATCAAACACCTTACAGTTTTGTTTATTAAAATGATATCTTCAAAAATTGTGTTGTGGCATAATAGAAAACCTTTCATCCCGTAAGAGACGACTATGCGAGATGATAATAGTTTGACTGATTATTTCGATGCCACGGAGGCTTGGAATAATATTTATCTCCTTCAATATAAAGTATCTTTTTGTGTGACTCTTGTTATGTGTATACATACATTTATTTTACTAGTTAGTACTGTAAGAACATGGAAAATAGAAACATGGAAAATCACAAGTATGTTAAATGTGAATTAATTATCATTTATTGTATAAAGTAACATCTTTGTGTATGGTAGACTCGGGCATATCTAGCTCGAGGAGTCGTTCGGTGGGTCGTCCACTTCCCATTAAATGGTTAAGGAGGATGATGCCACATACTTCATACTTGTGAAAAGGTGCTTCTTGCGGAAGCTGGTCTGCCCGGGCTCGCTATACGCTGATAAGATCCGAATTTCCAATAATCTATTTTGAGTAAATTATCTTTTTCCATTCTGTATTTATTATTTAGTATTAAAATTAAAAAAAAAGAAACAGGATAACTGCCATCTCTCTTTCACCGTTAGTACTCTGCCTGCCTTCTCGGCCTGCAACACAACATTTATCTTTTTGTTTTGTTTTGTAATTTTATCATACGACATGTTTTGATTACATAGAGGTCTATTACTTTCATATTTAATTAAAATATCATGTTATTTACTTTGTAAAAAAGTGACAATAAATTTCTCTCGCCGTTTCTTCGTAATACAGAGGAACCCTTGGAGAAACTTCATTTTAAATCGGCAGTAGATTATAAAATACGGTAACGTTTAAGAAAAGAAATGTTTATTTCGTACTGTCAATAACTAATATGGTTTTCAATACATTTAATTTCGTTTCAAAGCAAAAAGATGTCAAGCATTCGAAAAATGACGGTGATAACTCAGACCATCAATAAGGAGCAGCGTCAAAGGTACGAGACGTCTGATACTGCGATCACCAATTCGCCTGGCGATTATGACCTACAACGGAAAAGGCCTATGTCCGGCAATAGACATTTATGGGCCTCTGAGAATAAGAAGAATATTATCAAGACATATTATATCTAGTGCTAGTTGTAATGAGGACTCCTTTTTTGCCTGAGAATTGGCCCGGGTAGGTACCCACCCCGTTACTTATTTCTGCCACTAAATGCGCGTGTTTGTGCTGCTATGTTCCGCGCTGAATGGCATAGAGAGCCAGTTTAATAACACTGTGAAGCGTTTCATCTACGTTTTCAGGAGTGACAACGCATCGATAGCCTTATTTGTAGCAGTCTACTTCGGGATTATGTAAAGATAAAGTAAATATAGTTTTCAGCGCCTAAAAGACTGCAATGAAGTGGACGATATGAATTGGACGATATGAATGATGATATAAGTAGAAAAATTTCATGTAGTCAGGGCTATGTTCTGTAAGATCCATTACAGAAAAACACAAAAAACTCTCCAATCACACTATTAATTTCATAGTTGTTAGACAGAAGATAAAGCTGTTCTTCAGCAGATTTGTTTGACAAAATACAGTCAACTGAACAAACTGATCTCCAAATGCATGTGGCGGGACTTACGCAAACTTTCTCACAGTGATTTTTCACATGATGCAGCTATATTCGTGGTATAGTTGTAGCCAGAATGAGTCAGCTCAACCGGGGAAGGTCCATGCTCTCAAAGAATACCAGCGTAAAATAGCATATTAGCGCTGCTATGTTTCGTATGGTGACTGTAGAGACCCGGAGACCTTTTATACTGGAAATGAAGAATTCCATCTTAGCCCTCACAGGTGACAACGCATCTGCATTTTGATTTGTAATAGAGGATAGATGTAAATGTCTACGGGCCGCAGCAACCACTTACCAACACGTGGAAAGTGTGCTCGTTTTTTGCCTTTATCCTATAAAAAAACTTCAATACAGCTCGTAATGAAGAAGCGATCGAGCGGAACCTGGGCTCTAAAGTTTGCTAGAGACCTATCTGCCAGAAAGAGTCAATTGTCAAAGCTGAAGACCGAATACGGCAACGTCGTTTCCGGGACACCAAAGATTTTGAGTCAGATTGAGAAGTTCTATGGGCAGCTGTACACATCATCGTTGGAGCCACACGCAAGTGTCAGTAACGATCCAAGAACAAGTCTTATCCGACACTATTCTGATAATATACCCGTCGTCAGTCTGAGCGAGATTGGAATGGTTCTCCAGCACTTTAAAAACAACAACTCCCCGGGAAATTATGGAAAGATTTTTATTTCTATTAGTTGTTTAAATAAAACTATTTTATATGGAATTTATCGCGTATAATAAGTGATAAATTTATATCGAAACTAGAATATATTAATGTCGGTATATCGAAATCTTCACCGCTGCATTGGAAGATATTTTCAGGCAACTGGACTGGAAAAATTAAGGTACTAATGTCAATAGCGAGTTAGTCACTCACCTTCAATTTACCGATGATATAGTCATTATGGCAGAATCGCTGGAGGACCTAATCACTATTTTCAATGACCTCAATATTATCTCTCAACGGAGAGGTCTTAAGATGAACATAGACAAAATAAAAGTCATGTCTAACGTCCATGTCACACCCATTTCGGTAGTTGTTGGGAGAATTGAACTCGAAGTTGTTGAACAGTATGTCTACCTGGGACAAATAGTCAGACTGGGTAAGTCCAACTTCGACCGAGAGGTCATTCGACTGAATCAACTCGGCTGAGTTATGCAGTGGAATTGTGAAGGGCTGTAATGATGATGATGATGATGATGAAAGTAGACGTAAGAAAATGTCAAGTTCTGTTTCCTATTTACTTAGAATATTTTCCATTTAGTTAGCTTCATTTGATGCATGTCAATTTTTATTTGCGAGTAATTCTTCCTGGTTACTATATAAAATTGTCATCGTGTATTCCTAACCAGCTTTTATACACGTGAAAGTTTCAACTCATATCGAAAAATCACTGCAATTAAAAAAAATATAGTGTTCTGTATGTTATTACGGACTCTAAGACGTAATACGTAATATATTAAAAATCGTTTTAAAATTACTTCCATATCGAATCTATAGTAACTGTGAATATTTATTATAACAAACACAATTTCGTATTTATAATATTACTAGAGATAAAGCGTTAAATTTCTAAGTCCTTTCTGCCTTCGTTTCTTTCCATACTGGTGAACATATTATTATGAGCTTGGGGTGCGAGACAATTAAAAACTGCCGATTGAATTACCAAATTGACACTTTAATTACAAAACACTAATAACAACTAAAAACCACACTAATAACAAAACACAATTGTATTCTATATCTATCTATATTGTTATCACTTGCGTGCTGATGTTAATCATTCAGAATTATCTAAGATTTTAATCATTTTAGGGTCATGAATTTTTTCGACGTATTCATTATTTTAAGTCTCATACAATAAGAAAAATAATAACCACGTATTTCTGGTTTAAAAGAATGAAATAACATTAAATAAGAAAAAAGAAACACAATAGACAAGCAACTAACCATCAAGTTACAGTAGTATACTTTTAATACAGAAAATAAAAATAGTACGTTTACCATAACACTGTGGACACAGACATAATATTAATATTCTGACCACATGAGTGACGTGATGCTGAAAAGGGCCACTGACTGAATACAATTCTGTCGCAAGGTTGCGATAACTTTGGTTTTCAGCAAAGCCCAATGTGTTTTGACTCGCCCGCGAGAATAGTGTGTACGCTATATTTCTATGTTTGAAAAATGATTTGCAATAATAATGAATAATATAAACGAAATATTAAGTATTGCAAAAATCTGTCAGAAAAAGCCATAGTACCTATTTATATATTAAAATATTTTTATTGCCTACTAACTAGTAACTAGTAACCCAGGCAAAGCCGGCTTTGCCTGGGTGGGATCTAATGTAGCGTCATTTAGATTTTTTAAAATAATCATTTATGATCATAACTATATTTACAGGCTTACTGATCTTTAAACTCACTACAATCGAATCGAAATCGATACGCTATTATTGTGCTACATTTAATAAATGAGCTGCATTAACCCATTATGACTTGAATTATTTTAGGGGCTTAGAATTGGGTAATTTTTTGATATGTTGTTATTCAAGGTCCCTTAACTTATTTTAGACCAATAAAAGTTAAAGTAATTTATTTGTTTTGGAAAAAACAATGGGAGCCGTACGGCACTGCTAGGCCCATTCGTAGGCTTTACATCCTTATATTAATTATTATTTACTTATCATTGGCTCACAAATTTTACCGTCTATTAATAAATGAATGAATGAATATACTTTTATTGTACACCACTAACAAATATACAAATGTCATAACAAAAATCAGATTATAATATGTACAATTTGGCGGCCTTATCGCTACATGCGTTCTCTTCCAGGCAACCAAAGGTGTAAAGTAATACAAACAATGAATAGGTAGGTGGTAGGTGGTGCAATATAAATATACAAATAAAAAATGCAAAAAAGATATAAATAACTACGTAATACATGAAATAATATAAATTACTAACACATAATAAAAGATAAATTAAAACATATAATATATACATACACAAATACATACATATACATATATATACATATACACATATATATAAATATATACATAAATATACACACAACACATATATATCAATATACATATATATACAAAATTCCTCAAACAATAATATAAAGCTGATAGATACAATAAATACATAATCACACAATCTATCCTAACGGTGTTCGAACGATTGAGACAAGTAATGCTCTTTAAGTAATCGCTTAAAGATAACAATAGTTTGTGCCTCACGTATACGCAAAGGTAGGGCATTCCAGAGCCTAATAGACTGGACAGTAAAAGATTTATTGAAAAATGATGTATTGTGAGTTGGTACACTTAAAATGAATTTTCTAGAAGAGCGTAAAGGTTCCCCCGGAAGCCCCACAAAATTAAACTTCTCCTTTAGATAGGGAGGAGTGGTAGGGTGAAATAATACACAGTGCAGAATAGAAAGTATATGCATGTTCCGGCGAAGTCGGATAGGTTACCACTTGAGACGTGAGTGAAATTGGGAAATATGGTCAAATTTGCGCAATCCAAATATGAACCGAATACTAGTATTTTAAAGTCTTTCAAGCTTATTTAGCTGGTCCTCACTTATGTCTACATAGCTTGCGTCAGCATAGTCGAGAATCGGAAGGAGAAGAGACTGTGCGAGCATAATTTTTATAGGAATGGGAAGAAATGATCGAAGGCGACGCAGTGAACAGAGAGCGACAAAAGTTTTCTTACTTACCTCATTCAGTTGGCGTATCCAATTTAAGGAATTATCAATATAAATACCAAGATTTTTGACATTGTCAAAGTAAGGGATAACAACTCCATCAAATACGATAGGTGGTACAGAAAAGCAGTCAATTCTTGAGATAAAGCTCTGGCTACCAATAATGATAGCCTGAGACTTTTTAGGATTGACATTTAGGCCATGTGATTTACTCCACTCGTGAATAAAATTTAGATCCTTATTTAATGTAGCGATTGCATTCGGCAAATTCTCAAGAGTTGACTGGGTGTAAATCTGGACATCATCCGCATACATATGGTAGAGAGAAGATATTTTATGAGTGATTGAATTAATGAAAATGGAAAAGAGTAAAGGTGACAACACGCCGCCCTGAGGCACGCCTGCAGTAATATTACACCAAGATGAGGGAGTTTCATCGACACGAATACACTGCCGACGGCCACAGAGATAACTTTGAAACCAGTCAATTACTGATGGAGATATGTGAAAGGAACACAACACACTCAACAGTATATCGAAGTCAACAGTATTGGACGCATTACTGAAATCCAGCAAGGTCATGACTGTGAGTTGTTTATTATCCATACCCCACCGTATGTCGTCAGTAACTTTGATTAAGGCAGTAGCCGTACTATGACCAGGATGGAAACCGGATTGTAAGGAATTCAATAAATTGTGCTTATTAAGGAAAAGAGTCAGCTGTTGGCAAATAAGTTTTTCAAGGACTTTAGAAAGGAAAGGTAAGATCGAGATGGGACGGAAATCAGAGAGGTTGACGGGATTAGATCTCTTTGGAAGGGGTATAATATTAGCACTCTTCCAGGCTTGAGGGAATTTAGAGGAAGAGACACAAGCATTGAGTAAATAAGTGATAATGGGAGTAATAACATCAATATCAATATAAAATTATGAATTTAAAGTAATTTAAGAGTGAATTAAAAAAAGAGTATTTATTTTACCAAATAATGTAATATTACATACGAACGTAAAAAAAAACTAAATAAAGAGTATTTTTGCGGATAATCTACCAAAATATTGTTACCACTTTCCCCCAAAAATAAGTCTGGGATTTCCGATAAACGAAATACGCAAACAAAACTGAATAAAATAACATTACACTCTAATCAAAGAAATATATACGAATAAAACAAAATGCATTTCAATTATATATTACTCAATATAAATAAATTATAACATACTTACTTGAAAGGTAAATCCATTATTGCCAGTAATTTCACAACACTGATTTATTGACGGTCGTGCCGGTCTCAACAAGTACATCAGTTCAAATAAAGTATTAACCCTTTCGCTTTCCCGTGCACTACATATAGGTCATTGTTATTGTCTTACTATTGCGTCTGGAAACCGGACATTGAACGTGTTAAAACTGTTAGCTACTTTGCTCTAACATTGCATCGACAGTCAATCACCTGGCGTCACTATTTGAGGCGTGCGTATGATGCGAAAATATGAAGGGCTAGAATTGGGTGCCAAACGGCACCGCTAGGTTGTAATGGGTTAAGGAGAAAATCCATTTATTGTACAACTAGATTACGAGGCACAATTGGGAGAGATTGAAATTTCTATTCATCTATTGGCCATTAACGGTACGGTTTTAAAACATATATTAAAATATTTCAAAAGTAAATATTGTTAGGGCATAATATATTACGGTAAATGTATACGAAACGATAAATGGATACGATAGTTTTTTTTTGAAAACTAATAACATTTCTCGAATTGTAGAGAGCGAAAGAGAGAATTAAAGTAGCCATACGTTTGCCTGCAACCTTTTACTTTTATACGTGGTAGAGCCATGCTGCAGCTATATTTCGGGTATAGTTGTAGCACGAATGGGTCGGCTCGACCGGGGAGGACCACGCTCTCACAGAATACCAGCGTCAAATAGCAGCTTAACACTGCTGTGTTTCGTATGGTGAGTGTAGAGAACCGGAGACCCTTTTTACTGGAAACGAAGCATTCCATCTTAGTCCTCAAAGGTGACAACGCATCTGCATTTTGATTCGCAAACGAGGATAAATTTAGATGTTTATGGGCCACATCAACCACTTACCATTAGGAGGACTGTGTGCTCGTTTGTTACCCTATCCTATAAAAAAAAAACAAAAAAATCCCTGCTTGTTAGGGGTTCAATTCCAGCTCGGAAAAAGTATTTGTATGACCTACAAGGGCGCGTGTATTGAATCGCGGGTAGTCTTTTTTACTTGTGACCCATTGACATCCACATCTATTCTAAATAAAAAATCATAATGCAGATGCGTTGATCCCATGAGGGCTAAAATGGAATGCCTTTTTCTCCAGTAAAAGGGTCTCCGGGTCCCTACACTCACCATACGAAGCACAGTAGTATGAATCTGCCATTATACGCTGGTATTCTGTGAGAGCGTGGTCCTTCCCCGGTCGAGTAGACCCATTCGTGCTACAACTATACTACTAATATAGCTGCAGTATGGCTCTACCACGTAAAAAATAATCTATTGTTTAGTCTACTACTTAAAGGGGGGATGAGTCGCTCGCGTCCATAGGTTTCGACCACCTAATCCTAAGTCCACCCTACACGTGTCCCCCGAGTGTTGCTAAACAAGCCACAAAGTCGAACGTACAGACTCGGCTCCTCGCCGTGTGGTAGCGGCGTATAAAATACCACCATTTACTTTCGCACCATGAGGCATTTTTTTATTATATTATATTTATAACATTGAAAGTTCTTAGAAAATCAAGAACTGAACAAACTAGCTAGTTATTAGTTTTATTATACGAGTATCTTGTCAAAATAGTGTCCACTTATACCATATACATCGCTGCATCCGATGGAACCACTGAGAAAAGCACTTTGCCCACTCGTCCTTAAGGGTCTCTTCGACGGCATTTTGAAATGCACCCAATGCTTCCTCGGCGTCTATAAAACGTTTTCCGCGAATTTTTCTTTTATTTTCGGAAATAAGTAAAAATCGAAAGTTGCCAGGTCGTGTCTATAGGGCGAGTGAATCTGTAATTCCACGTCTGACGTCACCAAGTAGTTGATTCCTTGCTTGGCGGTGTGCGACGGACGTTGTCGTGGTGAAGGAGTATTCTCTTGCTAAGTTGTTTCTCCCGAACTTTTTTCAAGACAAGTAGCAAACAATTGTTAGTGTACCACTCTGCAGTAACTGTTTTTCGATTATCTAAAACAATTGTTGCGTATTAATCTGTTTTTCCGAAGAACGAGGCCACCATCTTTTTTCCCACGCTTCGACCTCTACTCACTTTAGTTGGTAACTCCTCGGAAGGAAACACTCAGGCAGCAGACTGTCTCTTAGTTTCTGGATCATAACAATAAATCCATTTTTTCTTCACCCGTAATAATGTCGAACACAGCATTTAAGTCACCTCCGTTAAATCTTTGAACCATTTCACGACACCAATCAACACGACGGAGTTTTTGGGCCTCTGTCGAATTATGAGGTATCCACCGGGCACAAAGCTTCCTGACCTCTAAATGTTCATGTACGATTTTGTGCACTTGACTCATACTGATGCGTAAGTTTGTCCGAATCTGCTGATATGTCACTCTTTTGTCAGTCTCTATCATACGCCGCACAACATTGATGTTACCTTCACTCGTCGCCGGCCGTCCCTCACGCAGATCATCGCTGAGATTAGTGCGACAACGTTTAAAGTCATTAAACGAGTTGCAAACAGTGGCACGAGATAGGGCTTCATTGTGAAAGGCCAATTGAAGTCCATCATAACTTTTTTATTGACTTAAATGACATCGAAATTTATAAAAAATCATTGGACGGAAATTTTTTCGCGTTAAATTCACTTAATTATAAAAATTATTAATAATTTTAAAATGCTTTGTTATCTATATAAATATTTTTTTAACACAGACAACTTTTAAATTTGCCGCCGAATCGTTAACAAATGACAAATAAATAAAATAAATACACAATAATATTAGCAAAGAGTTCCATTTTCAAAATTTGAACTTATTTTTTTATTATATCGTTTACATGAGGCCAGTTCTAAAAATTTTCAGTGTCGTCCTCGAATTCCCTCAATCTCTTAGTTTGATGGAACGGAAAACGGACAGATCGGAGAGAGATCAGGCGCAGTACCAATGACTTTACGTGCTTTTTGAGGCACGGGGGCAAACCATTACACAACTTCCTGACTCCGAGCAGATACTAAGAATTCCTCGACAAAAAAACTTAATAACTTTTTACCTAACCCTGAATTCGAACCCGGAACCTTATTATCAGCAGTCGCGTGTATAACCACTAGACCAATGAGGCAATTTATTTAGGAGATACGCTGTAATGATTATGAAAATTAAAAAAAAATATATTTAAGAGAACTAAAATCTTTAATCGCTTTTTAATAATATTTTAGAGAAATTCATGAAACATTTTAAACAACGCTGAAGCAAAGGACAATGTCCAAAATCGCCCTGTGTAATAAAAGCATCGGACATACACAATAATTAATTTTCTATTTTATTATGTTAGTTGCAAATACTTTTATAACACGGACTAGCTGCGTGCAAAAATGAACATTAAAAAGTATTCTACTCGACTAATAACATAATCGTCGCCATCTTCGCCAAACATCATGTGGTGTCGAAAAATGATTAGGGATGCCCAATCGATTGTAATCGATTTTTGAATTTAATGAAATACATTTTGAATTTATTTCGAATAAAGTTTCAAAAAGAAGGTACAATAAAAATATAAAATTACCATTTCTTTATATTCTTTTATATTATTCCCTAAAAGTGTAATTTAAAAAACCTACTATGCCTAATGAATGAGGTCATACTCGATTTTGAATAGGTAGTTAGAATAAGCTAAATAAAAATATTCGTAAAAATAATTATTCAGGATTTTCTAACCACCATTTAGAAAGGATTGTATTTTACGCCTTACTAAACGATAACTTACGAGTTTACAAGAATTAATATTAAAAAAAGCACTTATCGTTACTGCATTAATTATAAATGTGTTCTTTAAAAAGAGCAATATTGTAGACTAGATACAGACGATATTATTAATATTGTTACAAGTGTGGAAGAAGTACAGACGTACGTGTTATTATAAGTAAAGTAGGATATTGTCATACTTGTTATATTATTAATATTATCGTATGACAAAATATGATGTACGATATGATGTGTGTTTGTAACATATGGCTATAATAAATCTTAGGAAATAATCACAATTCGTATCGTATTTGGCACTCCTATTTTTGATGTCACTAAATGGTCACTTGTCAGTATCTCAAAATCGATTCGAATCGTACATACTAGAATCGAATCTCGATTAAATTAAGCATTAACAGATCAATTTTTATCAATCGCGACATTTTCAAACATGCCTAATATAGACACAGAACATTATTGACGATAATTTACCGTAAATACAAATAATTGTATAGAAACATTATTAAATTAATAAACATAACATCACGTTGTATTTCGTAGAAGGAGTAGGTAGAGGTGTGTAGTACTGTTATGTTATGTTATACGTCCCATGTAATAGAGGGTGCGCGTATTGCCAAACACCGGAGACAAATCCAGACTCCGTGCTACTACTAGGAACATCAAGTTATAAAAACCCAATAATAAATTGTCGGACCCTGGGATTGAACCCAGAACAGAACAGTTTTTCTGCCTGTCGCAAGGAATAGATGTTCCAACTACGCAAAATTAATCCTTGAATCGTTTGAAATATTCTTGAATAACTCCAATTCGAGAGGTTTTTGGATCGATTCATTGAATCGATGGAGTGTTCTAAGTCGATATTAGGACATCGGATAAGGATTCTTCAGATCTATATCGATCTGGAAAATCGATTATTTTATTATAAACAATCGGTTAAACGATTTAAAATCGACATGCCTACTTTATACTGTCATATTTCGCTCTGTCAAAATTACATTGGTTGGCGTCGTTTGCTCTTTGTAATTGTATCGCTGATTTGGTGACTTTCAGGACTATATATTGAACATTACGACGGCTATTTTAACGGACTCTGATTGCTTTCAAGAACGACTTACCGTGCTGTAATTTTCAGAACTGTGTACTCGTACTACTCAAACGATAAACTAGCATTCATAAACGGACTTACGCACACGCAATGGAAAGTGTATTTTGTGTAAATTGCGGCTCTGCTGGTGGCTCAATATTGTTAAAAAATGAACAGATAAGCAATCGTGAAATATTGATGTAATTGCATCGTTGTACGCAGAACCATCGGTTCCTGCGCCCATGTTATGACCATCATATGGTACTTGAGCTTTACGAGACATCAAAATAATATTGACATCCCTGCACAGTTTTTAGACAATATTCTAACTTCGAGAGTAGAATAAATGCTGTAGAAATGCGGTCATTACGTAGTATGCTAGGGCTGAATCTAAATGACAGGGTGAGAAATAGTGTGATAAGAGAAATGTGTGGTTTGCAAGATGATGTTGTGACTAGGATTAAGAAAGGAATGCTTCGGTGGTTTGGTCATGTAGAAAGAATGAATGAGGAAAGAGTGACAAAGCAAATTTATGTTGCAGAGGTGATTGGCAGAGTCGGGAAGGGTCGCCCTAGGCGAAAGTTTATCGACCAAATAGGCGATATATTGAAAATGGGCCAAATTAAGAGTACCTTTAACCGACGAGCGTGTATGCGTAGGTATATGGATGTGGAGGAAGCGAGAGAGGTGTGTCAGGATCGTGCCAAATGGAATTCCATAGTCTCTGCCTACCCCTCTGGGTGACAGGCGTGAGTGTTTATGACTATGACTAATTTCCAATTAAGAAGATGAACAATGTACATGAAATTAATCTGTGTTTTATTTCTAATTCAAACATAATAAATTAATGTAGTTGAAAAAACAACTTATACTACCAATTAGGTGCTAAGTCGGTAAGGCTGGTTTCATAGTCTCGCGTTTGAACAGCGCCGTCCAGACGCACACGCTTGCAAATGCCCTAGATGGTAGTCTATAATATTCACGCTGTACGCCGGCATGTCTAGCGGCGTGACTGGAACCAGTCTAAATCCTATACATTTTATACTAGGTATCTCACCGTACCGTATATGCTAATGACAACATCTAAATGCTAACAGCCATTATATACATACATTTTTATTTTTACATTAATACACATAAACATTATTTTTCATTTCGAAACCAATTCTAAGAAAGCAGGTTTGTTAACTAGATTCTATGCATTATACGTTGCACTTACATACACTTAAACTTTAGAACCAATACTGCATACCTAATAATCTAGATAGGTACTAAAAATAGCTAAATGTTTTAGGACATCGTTTTTCAGTTTGTTAAAAATCACTCAGATCTATGAAAAACCGTAACATTCGTGGTTCTATTATAACCTCAAAATCTGATACATTTTTTGAAATATATCTTTAATGCAGCTAGTCCGCTATAAAAATAAGATCATATATGAATTTACTACTGGTCGACAATAAAACACTTAATTTTCCGATGCTCTTGGTTCCAGGGCGAACAATGTATGGGAGCAGAGCAATGTCCTTTGATCTAAATTTACAGTAGGTTTATAAATTCTCGACCATACTGTTCGCATGTTCGCTTTTAATAAATTAAAACTCTGACTAGCAGAGGCATGGGTTAGGAATTTTGCAGAAATTCAATAAAGTGTAGAGAGCGGTCTTTTACCACACAGCCCAGCCATACCGCGAAGAATATTATAAAAGCGATATTATAAGACAACTTAAACCTATAAATAATTAGTTTTTACGGATTCTATCTCGTATTATCAACTTATTTTATATTCTCGATATTTCAAGGTCATGATGGGGACTGAGGTGTTCGAAGTCCCAATATCAGTGTAGTTAACCACGGCTACCTCCAGATTATAATTATTAATTTTTGGTCCGATCTGCGCAGTATGTATTTACAGTATCTTGAAGTCTTGCTGTTGTATGGTTGAGTTGGGAATTAATTTTATTAATTTTAGGATCACAAGCGTATGGTTGCACCTAGCCATCTTCTCTATTGAAATTAAGATGTGTTTTTCATTTTTGTAGCCACCCAAATCATCCTTGAAAGAAATCGGAATTTTTTAGCGAAGATTTGTGGTCTATTAAATCTAAGCGATCCTGTACGTGTTCGCAGATTACAGACTTCCCGGAGCGTCGATCAGCAGTGTGGTCTTTAAGATTTAGGTATTCAGTTATAAGTAATTCAACTATGATTCTCGGGAACTATGATTCTTATGAGCATGTGAGAAATGTCTGAAAAAGTCTTGTGGATTTCTATATATAGCTGAATGTTTTGAGCGAATGAATTGTTTATAAAACAAATAGACAATATATTAAGATACGTCAGCGGAAATTTACGAAGAAGTTTCAAATAAAATGTAACAGTTTATAAACTTCCCACTGATGGGCACAGAGGGCAAGGAATTATCCAACGCGCTGCCTGATGCGTGTTAGCAAATTTCACATGATGCCTTCGAACTTTTTTTAATTTATTATAGATATTTAGATGACATAATGTTTTGCTTAGCCGCTGAGCATAGGCCTCAATCACCAGATCACCACGAACCATGGTCTAAGCCACCTGCACTAATAGATTCCCTGTATGTTTAATCAGGTCAGATAAAATATTAATATACAAATTGTATTAAAAAATAAAGCCCATTTTGATTCGTCAGCATTAGAAGTTATTATTAAACTTGTGGTGAAATAGAACTTTTACAGCCAACTCTAATTAACTGTTGAAAAAATGTCGGTAATTTATAAACAATCAGATATTCTAATAAAAGTTTCTTACTTGCAAAAATTGTAGTAGTTATTTGTTTCATATCTTAATTATTGAGGAAATCTATTTACCTACTTTATTGGAAACAAATAACTAAATTGTTTTTTTTATGAACTCCGTTATGATGAAAAAATTAGGAAGTTAATTCACTATTTAGTCTATTTAGGGCACAAAGGGAACTAAAGTGCGATGATGATGACGACGTGTACCCTCTATATATTTTACAGCCTTTATATAGAAAACATTTTTAAAGTATTAAATCTATATAATTCTGGAAATATATCAGGAGATTAATTGTTAAAAACAATAGAAGTGTGAATGCGGATATATTATTTGCTCTTCTGCTTAGGCAATTAATCATTATCAGCAATAAAACAGCGTAATGAACTACACATTCATAATTCATCATCATCATCATTACAGCCCTTCACAAGTCCACTGCTGAACATAGGCCTCCCCCAAGAAACGCCACAAAACACGGACCTGAGCCACCTGCATCAATCGAATTCCTGCATGAATTACCAGGTTGTCACTCCATCTAATGGGGGCGCCCTACGCTAGCTACTGGTACGAGGCTGCAAGTCGACAACCTATTTTCCATATCTGTAGTCGTTTCTTCGAGCTTTATGGCCAGACCATTGCCACTTTACCTTACTAATCCGTTGGAATGATTCGGTCACTCTGGTTCTACTGCGGATATCCTGATTTCTAAGTTTATCACCCAGACAAACCCCGAGCACACCCATCTCCATAGCTCGCTGAGCGACCTTGAGCTTCCTCATACGGTCAGCAGTGAATCACGCACTGGTTTTACAATCTTATTTCCAAGTTTTGAAGTATACCTGACGAAGATGTGTCGTAATCTCCCGAACGCTGCCCAGCCTAGTTGAATCCGTCGATTGACATGTTCATCTTAAGAATTATCCGTTAGGATACGCTATAAATACCATTTGTGGTCTATGTGGCCTTTGTTGTTTATGATACTAAATACTTTTCGAAAACCGGTTTTTTCGGGAGGTGAGTCGTCGAGTCTGCGTGCGAGACGATTCGTAATGACTCTCCAAAACAGCATGAAAATTCAGCTTAGAAGGGGAATCAGTCTATAGTTCTTCAACAGATCGTTGTCGCCTTTCTTAAAGAACAAGATCACCGTACTTCTACCCACACCTCCGGTGTAGTGCCAGCATGGAGGGCAGAATTAAAGAGCCTCTGAAGGATTTCAAGTACCGGTTTTCTACCAGTTTTAAGGAGCTCCGCTGTAATTCAACCTACACCTGGGGACTTGCCATTTTTAAGGTGCTGGAGAACCATTCTATCATCAGGCTGAGGTCCGGAATGTCATCGGAATACATAACACTTGGTCTTGGATCGTAACTCACACTTACGTGTGGCTCCCATGATTATGTAAAAACCTCGCAACCTCACTCAAAATCTCAGGTGTCCCGGAAACGATGTTGCCATACTGTCTTCACTTGACTCTTTCTGGCAGACAGATCTCTGGCACAGACTTTGGAGCCCTGTTTTTGTTCGATCGCTTTTTCAATACGCGCTGTATTGAAATTGCCTTAGTCCCGTTACATGCATTTGGAGTTGTATCTGTTCAGTTGCCTGTATGCTGTCAAATCTGCTGAAGACAGCAGCTTCATTTTCCTTCTAACTGCCATAAAATTAAGAGTGTGATCGGAGATTTTTGTGTTCTTCTTCGACAGAACTTAGCTTCGACTGCATGGACAGCTTCCACGACCTTGTCATTCATATCATCCACTTAATTGCAGTCTTCTAGGCACTGACAATGGTTTTGTAACTCGAGCTGAAAGGTTTCGCGACTTTGGATTAGAGCACGTGATGGGACGTAGAAATAACTTCATTAGACGTGACCTCTCCAACTAGACGTTTAGGTTCAATGTATATCTCACCATTCGGTGATTGTTGCTGGTTTGCACCCTTGCAATCTCGGAGACATCACTGGGCAGTTGCCGTCTTTTCGTCCTATTGAAATCAATCTAATTTTTTTTGTCGAACATTCGGGGTTCGACCAGGTCCACTTCCCATGGGGCCGCTTCTTGAAAAAAGAGCTCATTATAAAGAATCCTTCTTTCTTCATGAAATCAGTCCGCTGCTGTTCCTTTGGGTTCCGCTGCCCTATTCCAAATTTCCCTACCTTAATCTCACCGTTCTCTCCTGTGCCTAGTTTTGCGTTTAAGTCTCCCATTAACACCGTAAATTTATTCTTAGAGGAATGCATGGCTTTAGATATATCCTCATTAATTTCCTCTACCTCTTCACCGGGATTTGCCGAGGGTGATGCGTAAGCCTGTATGACCTTCATCGAATACCGTTTGAAATTTTTAAGTATTAGGTACGTAACTCTCGTCGACACATTCCCAATCTTTACAACGTTGTTAACGACAGAATTGTGGACGATCAATCCGACACCACTTTGAGTTAGATGTTCGCCTTTCTGGTGATAGAACGAGGTGCCAGATTCGAGGATTACGGTGTCCTCCCCTTTCGATTTAGACTTCGGATAATCCTTTAATATTCCAGCTCAACATGTCTATATTTTCTTACAGTTTCAGGATCTTTTCGTCAGTCCTGAGGGAGCGTGCCTTATATGCTGCCAGGTCGAGTCGTCTTAGGTAGGAACCAAACCTCCACCCCTGCTCCGCCGTTACCATATTTAATAACAAAGCCAGGACTAGCGGGGACGCCGGCGACTTTTGGCCGTTTATTTTTGTTGTTGCTCATGAGAGGTATATTCCTAATAGATGCCACGCTTAATGAGCGGGTATGCGACCGCAGATTTTATTGTTAGTTTGCTGTTATTAGAATGATGCTGCTATTCATCTTCTGTTTCAGTTTCCCTCCATCACTTCTTACGACTCCCATGGGAATATATAGGGTATTGGGTATTTTGTCCGCCACTATACGGGGTTTCGCCTTTTATTACACCCATGGGAAGATATGGGATAGTGGGTATTCTTGCCTCCCACTACAGTCAGTCTTATGTATTAACATAAATATTACATAACTGAAATTAACTAAATCATAATTTTAACATTTTACATGAAATCATTTAGATGATCTCAAATACACACAATACACAATTCTTTACGCCCACTATCACTACACAGCCACCGGGGAGTGTGGTGATTGTGGGCGTAAACAATTTTCCCATTTTTGTTCAGCTTTAATTTTGCAGTGGATCTAGTCCTGAGTTTTTTGGAACCTTAAATCGTACGGCCTCCTTTTTCATGATAAGAAAACGTGTAGTTTTGGAACATTATTTTAAACTTCGTTGGTGAAAGGACTGCACTTGATTGTCATATTCTTGTGCATCCCCAACGGCGTCACTTTCCCCGCCGATAGACATATTGCCATCTCCAGTCGTAGAACCATCGAAACCTGTCATTTCTATATTAGATCGTCTTTGCCAAAGTTTATTTAATCGTTATTTGCGTCTTCGTCATCGTCATCCCGCATACTCTCATTTACAAATCTGGTATCCACTTTCGGTGCCACGTCATTGTTTTCATCTTCGTCCGGTATCTTAACAAATTCCTCTTTAGGTGATTTAGAGGGTCCAGTTTCTAAGGGGTTTACATATGTTCGTTTTTCAGGTCCAAATACACGACACGAACACGTGCGGAACCAACTGCTTTACGTGCTTTCTGAGGCACCTCTAATTTCCTGGCCACGGACAGCTACTGAGAATTTCTTGACGGTAAAACTTAATAACTGATTATTTTTTGACCCGACGCGGGATTCAAACCCAGGGCCTCATGATCAGCAGTAGAGTATACAACCACTAGACCATCGAGGCAGTTAATCATAGAATACTAATAAGAATACTAACGTTTGATACCAGCATATTTCTGCTGTGATCCTTAAATTGGTAACGTATTAAATCTTTACTTGATAGCGCCACGCTGCGGCTACAACACGAATGGGTCGGCTCGATCGGGTAAGAACCACGCTCTTCATAATACCAGCGTAAAATAGTATAAATCTGCTGTGAGTGTCGAGAACCTGTAACCATTTCAAATGGCATACGAGGCATTACATCTCAGTCTTCTATATCTTAATCTCAAGGATATATTATATAGATGTCCACGGATCACAGTATTTATTATCCGTCATATGGATAATGTACTCATATCACTCATTGACAATGACCAGGAAGTTGCTTCTTCCTACAGATCCTCCAAACTCTTGAAAGTTAGTGCAGGTACGTATTGGTTGTCAATGATATAAAATATTTTTATAGTCTTTATTATTCATAATGGTTACAGTTTTGTTAAAATTAACAAAATAAAAGGTGTCACCCGCCGCGTCTAGAGCATTATGTGCGTAGCGTTTTATTTTTTCGTTTCCTTCGTCTGCGATCGTTACAGCAATTAATTGCTTTCGGAAAAGCTTTATGCGGTCGTATTTGACCTGAAAAATTATTTATTCGCTTAGACGATTTTTTTTGTGTTTGATTATATCCAGTACGTACGTAACTAACTATATACGTAATATACTGCACGTTTTTTTTTATAGGATAAGGGTGACAAACGAGCACACCGTCCACCTGATGGTAAGTGGTTGCTGCGGCCAATAGACATCTACATCTATCCTCTATTAAAAATCAAAATGTAGATGCGTTGTCACCCGTGAGGACTAAGATGTAATGCCTTATTTCCAGTAAAAAGGGCCTCCGGCCACCTGCACTCACCAAGCGAAACGCAGAGGTAAACCTCTACTTCGCGCTGGTTTTCTGTGAGGTCGTGGTACCACCCCGGTTCGAGCCGGCCCATTCGAGCGACAGCAAAAGCTGCCGCGTGGTTCTAACACTGTTAAAATAAAGGACGTAATTATATTAATCGTAAATATTGAGCGCATAAAATGTATTAAAATTTTTCAAAGAGTAAGACATTTTTAGATTTTGTCATTACTGTTTTTAGATAATAAATACAATAAAATAAAAGTTGCAATATTTAGCCATACTTTACATTATGAATCCAGATCTTGAGCCTGCCAACAGATCACTGCTGAACATAGGCTTCTCTCACAGATTGCCTCATAGGAGTTTCCTCTATATTTGTTATGCCAGGTAGGTTGGCAACCATATGAGTCAATCTAATATATACCATATGAGGCTGTAATAAATGTATGAAATAAATTATATTATTATCTTTTCATATTGTATTTGCAAAACGAAATGATTAACATGCTGAAAAATTTGAGTCTTGATACAAACCGATAAAAATACTTTGATTACATCATAAGAGCTTTTAATAAGCTTTACTTGAACAAAACTTTAAACTTTTACCACAATATCGAAAAAAAGAAGCGTTGCACTTATAATTTTTCTTTTTTTCTTATTCAAAAATATTTATTTTCTAATTTAATCGGATTTATATCCCTTATTATATGAGTCTCGTGGTCAAAACAAAGCTATATACGAAGTCCACAGAAACAAGATTGAATACAAGTGCGCATACAACGAAGTGCAAACAACATTGTTTAATCCAGGGAGCCGTCATCGACTGGAGCAAGCCTGAAACCGTTTGGAACGTGGCCAGTTCTATTATTATCTCTTGTAATGCATATTGTGTATAAGGCTTAAGGATCTATTAAATGTATCCGATGACAATTTTCATAGGTGCTAGTTGGGCAGCTAAATAATTACGCGAATAAATTACAAATTACAGAATTCAGAAGTGTAATGTGGAGCCGTGGTAGCTCAGATGCTTAGCGCTCGCTGTAAGCTTCACAGTATTCACAGTTCGAGCAACCCGGTTTCGATCCCCGCCGGCACCAATGAAATTGTTAATTGTAATTTTAAGTGCCAATTTACCACCATGCTTGGCAGTAAAGGAAAACATTGTGAAAAAACCTGCATGTCTGGGAAATAAGAAAAAAAATATTTCGAAGACATGTGAAGTTCGCCAACACGCATTAGGGCAGCGCGGTGGACAATTCCTTGCCCTAAAACTCTCTCAGATATGAGAGGAGGCCTTTGCCCAGCAGTGGGACGTAAATAGGCTGCAACTTTACTGGACTTTACTTTCAAAAGTGTAGTTAATATACATTACTTAATT
Organism: Parnassius glacialis; assembly: GCA_033319125.1. Classification (NCBI taxonomy): domain Eukaryota; kingdom Metazoa; phylum Arthropoda; class Insecta; order Lepidoptera; family Papilionidae; genus Parnassius; species Parnassius glacialis. Next base: position 8,038,099 of record JAVANC010000012.1, on the reverse strand, counting down.
AAAAATTATAAGTTACAATTAAGAAGTTGAAATTGGCAAATATTTATAGTTAGTACTAGTAGTTTGGAAGTCTATGATTGACTTTATGGAGATCCCAGAGTATAATCAAAGGGGTGCGAAGTCAGAAGTCCTCCACGTGTGCCTGGTAGTTGCGGGTCCCTCTCGATACGTCTGGAGGGAAGAGCAGCTACTGGGCCGGTGCACCCTGGGCGCGGCAGTAATCTTCCTCGAGAAATGAGAAGAAATTCTTATTCCTTGGGGAATGTTACTGCCGCGGCTAATTATTCTGACATGGGTGGGGTCCGTCTCGGACCAACGGTGCGTTCCTCTGCGTGACCCTCTGATCAGCAGAGGGCATAGCAGAGGAGTGAGGGCGGGCTCGGTGTGCACTTACCCTGCCTCCGGGCAGACAGTGAAGGATCCATCCTTTGCTGTCACCGCCGGTCTCGTAATCCCATCGAAGTGTCGTGGATCATGTCTCGCGGCTTTGATAGGGACCGAGGGTCTTGGCTTAACCGCCCGGACCGCGAGGGAGAAAACCTCTATAAAAAGTTACTCCGAATCTCAAGCGGCGACGCACCGCGAGGGGATGGATGGCTGACGGGGTTCTATGAACAAATCAGTCGATAGTGCGCTCCTCGCCAGGGTACCTGCAGACCCCCTGGCGAGTAATAAATCCTCTAAATCTGCTTACCTTGGTAAGGGGTCACTGCCAAGGTGGACTTTTAATTACTCCCATACTCGTGGGTACAAAAATGGAAAAAGAAAACAAAAAAACCAATACCGCCGGCAACGGCAACGTAGAGGAGAGGAGGAGCGATGCGGGGACAGGGTCCGACGCCGCATCGAGCAGCGTGGGAGGCTCAGAGAGCTCCCGACGCGTGGAGCCTGGGACCGCGGAGACCAGTAAGTTCTTCCGCAAGCGGTCCAGGCGGGATGGCGACCAGGGGTCGTCAGCCGGTGAAGAGGAGGCTTCGGCCCGGAAAATCCCCACCAACAGGCGGGGCGGGCTAAGAGGCAAGGGGAGGGGGCCCTCTGACAATCAGAGGGCCGAACAAGCGGCAAAGCATGCCGAGGAGGGGCGCCACCCGGGCGATACGGCTCGGGTATCAGGTGAAGAGACGGATGCGACTGGCGGCTCCGAGGTGGAGCGTAAGGCCAGATTCGTAAAGGAGGTGGAGGCCGCGATCAAGGTCGTGGCCCACAAACAAAAGGCCTCCTCAAAGTTAAAGGCCATTCCCGCGGCCTCCGCCTCCATCATGGCGGCTGCGGAGGCCAACTTTGTTGGGGCCGAGCCTAATGAGAACGAGGTAGCGAAGCTGCGGGCGGACGTAGCCCGCCTGACGTCCGCAATGGAGACTCTCCAGAAGGAGAACGAGAAGCTCCGCGCAGACCTGGCCAGTCTACGTGAGCCTGCCTGTCGCGCGGCGCCCCAGACGCAGCGCCCAAGCCAGCCCGTGCCGGTGGAGAACCAGGTTCTGAACCTGGTCCGGCAGGAACTGGCTGCCTTCCAGCACCGGTTCTCCGTGCTGGAGGGCATCGTCCTGCGCCCCCCCCTAGGGGCAAACAAGACGGCGGCGAGGCCGGCAACGGTCTCGTACGCGGCGGCCACAGCCGCCGCATCCAGGCCGGGGCCGTCCAGCCAGCCCTCGGGCGGGGCTGCAGTTGCCCCTCCCTCCCCTGAAAAGCCGGCTCCGGCAAAACCGGTACCGGCTGAACCGGCTCCGGCTAAGCCGGCGACGGGAAAGAGAGGCAAGGCGAAGGCGAAAAAGGGCAAGGCGGCAGCACAGGGGGTGGCTGCGCCAGCCCCAGTGCCTGCGGCGAATGTGCCAGCGCCAGCGGCAAGCCAGCTGCCGCTGCCGCCGCCGCCCCCCCCGGCTCCCTACACCTCCCGCGGCTGAAGCCGGTTGGCAGGTGGCCGAAGGGGGCCGAAAAAAGAAGGGGAAGAAGGCAGCCAAAAAGGCCAAAGAGCAGGAGCGGCAGCGCCAGTTTAGGGCGCGCAAGATCGCGGCTAGGCTCCGCGCCCCGAAGACCGCAGCTGTAGTGATTACACTACAGCCGGACGCGGAAAAGAAAGGCGTTACCTACCGCGATCTGCTCGCGAAGGCGAAAGAGGCGGTGGATCTCGAGGAGCTCGGGATCACCGGGGGCCTCCGGCTCAAAGTCACCCAGACGGGGGCCCGTATGCTGGAGATCCCCGGGGACTCCAGTGGCGCGACCGCAAACGCTCTGGCTGCGAAGCTCAGAGCGTCCCTGGACGCGGACGAGGCCCGAGTGTCCAGGCCCGTCAGATGCGCAGACCTGCGCATCATGGGTCTGGACGACTCGGTATCGGAGGAGGAGTTGGTGGCCGCCGTCGCCAGGTCCGGGGGGTGCACTACTGACCAGGTCAGGTCAGGCGCTATACGCCCGGACCAACAGGGTATGCATGCCGCCACGGTGTGCTGCCCTGTTACGGCGGCCAAAGCCATAGTGGAGGGCCGAAGGCTTCTGGTGGGCTGGGTCTCAGCGCAGGTTAAGCTGCTGGAGCCCAGACCTCTGAGGTGCTACCGCTGTCTCGTGGGACATCACGTGTCAGTGAAATGCGCCTCGGAGGTTGACCGCAGTGGCCTTTGCTTCCGCTGCTGTCAGCCCGGACACAAATCGGCGACCTGCTGCGCCACGCCGCACTGTGATGCATGTGCGGCGACCGGCAAGCCAGCCGATCACTGGGCCGGAAGCAGGGCCTGCGTGCCACCCGCCAAGGCCAAGGCCGCGGGTAGGGGAGGGCCCTCCTCCGCCGCCACCGCCTCTATGGCCACCGCCGCAGCCGCAACTGCCGCCGCCGCCGCAACTGCCGCCGCCGCCGCTGTCACTGTTGCCGCCGCCGCCGCCGCGACACCGACGCCCGCAGAGGGGCGCCCCGTGGAGGAAGCTGAAATGGAATGCCTATAACGGCCCCATTAAGCTTCCTCCAGGCGAATATCAACCACTGCGCCTGCGCTCAGGATCTGTTGCTCCAGAGCATGGCGCAGTGGTCGATTAACATCGCTGTGGTCGCTGAGCCGTATTTTGTCTGGCCTAGGGATGACTGGGTGGCGGACCTTAACGGCTCAGTGGCCATCATCTCTTCGGCCGCCGCCGATACCCCGACCCTTGAAGGTGTCAGGAGGGGTCAGGGGTGCGTAGCAGCACGGTTCGGGGAGTTCGTCGTTGTGGGGGTGTACTTCTCCCCGAACCGATCTCTCGCCGAGCTCCATAACTCTCTTGCAGAGCTGAGAGCAGTCGTCGTCGGAAGCTATCCCCTCCCCGTACTTGTCCTCGGGGACTTCAATGCCAAGAACTTGGCTTGGGGTTCTCGTCGTACAGATGTGCGGGGTAGGATGGTGGAAGACTGGGCTCTGGAGACAGGCCTGGTCGTCCTAAATCGGGGTTCTGTCCCCACGTGTGTGCGGATGCGGGGCGAGTCGGTGGTGGACATTTCGTTCGCTAGCCCCGCTCTGTCGCCGCGTGCCATTGACTGGCGAGTCATGGAGAGGGTGGAGACCTACTCCGACCACCGGTACATCCGGTTTGACGTCTCCACCCAGCCCTCGAGCGCGCCAGTCCAACAGGCCCCGAGTGGTCCGCGTTGGGCGCTGAAGCAGCTGGACCGGGAGCTCCTCCTGGAAGCCTCGATCGTGCAGGCCTGGGTGTCATCACCGGATAGGCCTGCCGACGTCAATGATGAGGCAGGGTGGTTCCAGGAGGCCATGTCCGAGATATGTGACGTGGCAATGCCCCGCGTCCGGCCAGGAAGCGCCCGGCGTCAGGTGTATTGGTGGTCGCGTGAGCTGACGTGTCTGCGCGAGGCTTGTGTCGCCGCGCGGCACCTGTACGCCAGGCATCGCAGGCTCCGCATTCGTCCACCGAATGCGGCAGCCATTGAGGCGGAGCTGTACGAGGGATACAGAGCGGTGAAGACCGCCCTCCGGGAGGCTGTCCTGCGGGCCCGGGATCGGGCCCGTGAGGAGATGCTGGAGACTCTCGACAGAGATCCGTGGGGGCGCCCTTACAAGATGGTGCGGGATAAACTCCGCACCTGGGCCCCCCCCGCTGACGCAGAGTCTCCGGCCTCAGCTCGTGGAGGACGTGGTGAGCGCTCTGTTCCCTGCGCGAGGGGAACATCCGCCCCCGCCTATGGCTCCGCCACCTGCGGTGCCGGAAGCGGACCACCAGGACGACGACGACGACATCCCGGAAGGGACCGGGGTAGACCTGAGAGTGGCGGTACGTAGGCTCAAGGCCAGGAATACCGCCCCAGGACCCGATGGCTTGCCTGGCAAAGCCTGGGTCCTGGCCTCGGAGGCTCTCGGGCCCCGACTGGAGGGGCTCCTAAGCGCATGCTTGGAGAGAGGCCAATTCCCGCTTCGTTGGAAGACGGGGAAGCTGGTCCTCATTTGGAAGCCGGGGCGCCCTGCGGACTCTCCGTCCGCATACCGGCCCGTGGTGCTGCTCGACGAGGTGGGCAAGCTCTTTGAAAGAGTCATTGCAAACCGCCTCGCCGAGCACCTTGCGGGGACGGGGCCGGATCTTGCGGAACACCAGTTTGGTTTCCGCAAGAGGCGCTCTACGGTGGACGCCATCATGCGCGTGAGAGCCCTCACGACGGGGGATGCAGTGGCCAGGGGGAGGGTTGTTTTGGCGGTGTCTCTCGACATCGCCAACGCCTTCAACTCCATGCCCTGGAGCTGCATTAGGGAGGCACTCCGGTATCACCGGGTGCCGACCTATCTCCGTCGTATAGTCGGGGACTATCTGACGGACAGGGCCGTCATCTACCCCGGTCGCAACGGTGAGTGGAACCGGCGAGAGATGTCGTGCGGTGTCCCACAGGGTTCGGTTCTGGGGCCGCCCCTGTGGAACATCGGTTACGACTGGGTGCTGCGCGCCGACCTCCCTACCGGCGTCAGCGTAGTTTGCTACGCTGACGACACGCTGGTACTGGCACAAGGGGGGTCGTACGAGGCGGCGGCGGAAACTATGACACGCGGGGTTGCGATAGTCGTTGAGAGGATCCGGCAACTGGGTCTCGAGGTGGCTCTGCACAAGTCCGAGGCCATGCACTTCCATGGTCCTCGGAACAGGCCACCACCGGGATCCTCAGTGATGGTAGGAGGGGTATCCATCGGCGTCGAGTCGACGTTGAAGTACCTAGGACTCGTCCTCGACGGCCGATGGAACTTCGTTGAGCACTTCCGACGTTTGGCTCCCAAACTGGAACGGACCGGGGCTGCCTTCAGGCGGCTCCTGCCGAACCTGGGGGGGCCAAACGCCTCCTGCCGGAGGCTCTACGCGGGGATCGTGAGGTCCATGGCCCTTTACGGGGCCCCGGTGTGGGCGCGTGGTTTGGCGCGGCTTGCCGTCCACCACCTAAACGCGCCCCAAAGGGTGGTTGCCGTAAAGATGGTTCGCGGCTACCGCACGATCTCCCGCGAGGCGGCGAGCCTCCTTGCCGGATTGCCGCCATGGGATCTGGAGGCGATAGTCCTCGCGCGCCTGCACGAATGGCGCGCGGAGGCACTATGCCGGGGGGAAACCCCGCTGCCGCGGCAAGTTGTCGCGCAGCGGACAGACTTCCGGCGTGATCTCATGGCGACATGGAGAGAGCGACTGTCGCAACCCCGTGCTGGGCACGCCACTATAGCGGCGATAAGACCCCTCTTTGAGGAGTGGCTTGAGAGACGCCACGGCGTCCTCACCTTCCGCCTGACGCAGGTCCTCACCGGACACGGTGTGTTCGGGAGGTTCCTGCACCGAATCGGGCGGGAGGAAACGCCCGGGTGCTCCCACTGCGAGGATCGACCGGAGGACACGGTGGAGCACACCGTGGAGGTGTGCCCTGCTTGGGCGGAGCACCGCCGTGTCCTCGTAGCGGCGATAGGCGGCGGCGACCTCTCGCGTCCGGCCCTGGTCGAAGCCATGGTCCGGAGCGAGACGGAATGGGATGCCGTCACCACCTTCTGCGAAGCAGTGATGCTAGCGAAGGAGGTGGCGGAGCGGGAGAAGGAAAGAGCAACAGCTTTCCTTCCCGGCCGCCGCGGGAGACGCCCCGGGCGTCGGGGGCTACGTCGTGGCCCCCGGCCACCGTAGGCGCGGGCCTGTGGACGGCGAGCAATGGGTAGCTCGCCGTCCGTCCGTCTAACGACGACAGGCCGTGTCGACGGCGCGTTTTTGTTCCACGCGCGCCTCAAAGAGCTGTCAGCAGCGTGAAGGGGCCCGCAAGGGCCGACGCCTGCCGGGGCTGCGGGCTGTTCGAAAGAGATACCGCGGCTCCGGAACGTAAGGGCACTGAAGGAACACGGATGGTTTTTAGTCAGTAAAAGTCTGACACTCCCTTCCGCTCCACCCAGAGCGAAAGGCGTCATTTGATGATTTTCCATCCGCAAAAAAAAAAAAAAAAAAAAAAAAAAAAAGAGTATAATCAAAAATCAAATCAGATAGGGGATTAATAGTTTGAGGAATGGATGGCATTATTTTTGAAAAAAAAGCAGTTTAATGCAACATAACAAACAAATTAATAGTACTAGTAGCACATAATAAATTGAAATAACTACATCGTTGGTCTAGTGGTTGTAAATAAGACTGTGACTGGTGATCTTGAGGTCGAAGATTCGATTTCAGGTCGGGCAAAAACTAGTTATTGGGTCTCTTGTCAACAAATATTAAGTAGAAGTCCGGAGTCAGGAAGTTGACGGTGTTTCAGGCCTGTGTGTCTGAAACAACGTACGTTAGAGCTGGTCTCATTCCGGTCGTGTCAAATAGCCGTTTCATCAGACTATGAGAGTGAATGAAATATGAGTGTAACTTTGCTTGTGCATGCACTCGTGCAATAGTTAAATCCTGTTCTACGCAGATCTCCGTTAAGACTGGGCGCCGTGACCCAAAGTCAAGCTAACTTTGGGTCACGGCGCCCAGTATTGACAAATTAAGCATGAAGAAAGTTTTGAGAGTAAAAGGAAAGATTTTTTTATATTATATTAAGTTTCATTCCTTATTATGTTCAAGCCTCAAGTTACAACTCGATTTCTGTACTGAATATGTAACTTTTGTTATTAAATAGCTGTCAAGGTTTTATCCATTAAAGAAGATAGATTCTTAATTAATGGCTAAAACCTTGTCATTCAATATAGTCCACCAAAAGTCAAATGCTGAACATAGATCACTCTCATAGTTTTCTCCTAAGTTTTGTCATATTTACCGCGCTAGGCAGGCGTATTGACAAACGCAGATTTTTATTTTCTAGTTGTTATAAGAAAGACGATGGCCATCTCCTGTTTTATTTTCCTCTTAAGACACCATATTATTCTACTGTCACAACTCGTTTGATCTTACTTTATTAAGTTGCTTTATATGTGTATATAATAATTTATTCTATTTATCTACATTTTTATATATTTAAAAAAAGCAATAAATATTTTTAACATATTTTAAAAGTGTTTTAAATAAAATCAGGGGTAATTAACGAGCACAGCCAACTCATGATGAGTGATTTGTGTAGTCCATAGATACTTTCACCTATCATCGATCAAGGATCTAAATGCAAATGCGTTGTCACCACTGAGGGTTAAATAGAATATTAGAAAAAATCCTTTTATTATTTTGCTTTTAAAAATCGTTATCCCTAAATTTATATTTTATCCTGTATCGTGGAAGCAGTTTACTTACACAATTGCACAAGGACAAACATTCACATTCAGAACAATTTTATTTGTAGACCATAACACTTGTTACGTGCGGGATTTGAACAGGCGGCCCCCATATTTATATCACAATGTTAAGTCATTGTACCATGGAGCTGTCAAGCGTCCTTTATAGTTCGTAATCTTCGATCATAATATTAGCAACGTATGCTAATATTATGATCGAAGATTTTTCGTACCTAACACTTAACAGGAGACACACAGCATTATGCAGCTATTATTCTCTGATATGGTACTCATTTGGAGCGTGACTATTCCCTAGTCAAGCCAACCATTTAGGACTGCAGCTTTATTACAGCGGCAACGTCGCTCACCCACGTTAAGAAATAAAATGTTTGCCTTTAATAATCTTATAAATAAATGTTAACTAGAATTTTACTTAGAAACGTACAATTAACTAAGTACAGAATACAAAGACTCATTAGAGTCACTGATCCTCGTTACGGCCATTTGTCTGGACGTAATCCAGACAGCAGTTACACCTGCCTAATGTCTCTTGTCTCTTGTTAACGTTTGCTTTACCGTCACACAAATCCGTTTATAGGGGTGAATAACGATTATTGTGTTTAAGACAACGTTCATTTTCTTTCGTAACATTGTTAATATAAATATTATTTATTATTCATTTAATGAATCAGCACTATCTTTATCATTATGGAGTATAAAATAAGAACAATTCAATTTTTTATGCGCCTCCCTATGCTGGAGATTAGTACTATTAAAAATTGAAACAAATAATTACAAAACTAGGTTTTTACTGCTGCCTCCGTGCAAAACTTGAAGCTATCATAACCATTCGTCATTGCAGCCCCTCACAAGTCTAGTACTGAACATAGGTCTCCCCAAGGAATATCACAAAGCACGTTCCTGAGCCACCTGCATCCATCGACTTCCAGGTAGTCTCTTACCAGGTAGTCACTTCGTCTAGTGGTAGACCACTCTACACTTCGCTTATATGTACGATGTTTCCACTTGAATATTTTCTTTCCTAGCGGTTATCTTCGTTCTCCGACCCGTTGCTACTTCAGCTTACTGATCCGTTGGGCTATGTGCAGTTTTCATTAATCAATAGTATGTATTAGTTTTTAATGTAAGAAATCATATATTTCCAAACCGTTGAAAACCTTTTGATATTTTTGATTTTTTTTTTCATTTGATTTGTTTTTAATTGTTAAAAAATCAATGGTTATATTTTTTAAATTTTAAGACCATTTTGCATTTATCTAATTTGATTTTCAATAGCGTCATTTATGATAAGCTTTAGTGAATTCTATTCCTGACGAAACGAAAATTATTTTTCATACGTTCTTTTGGGTTTGTTTTACACACTTTTTTCGTTGAATGTTATTTTTTTTCATTATTTTTTCTAATATTGCTATAATGTTTTTTTTTTAAATAAAATGTAATTTATTTCTTTCTTTGATGTAAGAAAGTAAACATTGGTTTTTCAAATGTTACTTTTTCAAATAAATTTATCTGGCGTGATTAACAAGCACTAAACCGATTTAAAAAATAATTTTAAGTGCCAGTTTATTGGTTTTAAAATAATCTAGATCAATGTAAGAAAGCCGCTAGAAAAAAGTTAGTAGGCAAATGCCACACATATTTCAAAAGTTGCAGCGATATGCTTAAAGTAATACTGTAGAGATGTGTGCTCAACAGTGGGACGCATATGGGCTGTCACATTATTTACTTTCAATCATTATTTCTTCTCTTTATAGAGAACGCAGGCTTTTCAAATAAGCATATTAAGCTCAGAATTTATGTGAAGTTGTTTAAAACTTAGAATTATATTTTTTCATACAACAACCATTACTCTAAAGGGGAAAACATCGGAAGTTGCTTTTAGAAGTCAATTAAAACTGTCTGCGCAAAGCAACATTTTCAGACAAGACCGATTACGACAAGTGCTCGGCAGTTCGCGAGTAAGGAAGTGTAGGAAATGGCGGCGGCTTCCTCTGCCTATGCGATGTGTAAAAACCAGTAGGGCATTAAGTTCACATTTTCTTCTATGTCATATAACATTCATATTTATGTTGATTTTTTTATTTTAAAATATACTAGATGGTATGCGGCGTTTTGCTGCCGCAGCAAGTATAATTCAGGAAATATCGTTTTAAATTTGGAAGAGTTCTATTTTTAATTAGGAATGATTATACATTCGTTGAATTTGAATGATATTTATAAAATATGTTTTAAATAAATTTGTCGGTGCGATACATGTGCCACCTACGAAGTTAATTGTACTATGCTTATAAACTTCGCGGAAGTGCAAGCAATAAGTTGACAAAGTTTTAGCGCAATATGATGAGCGGTATGGCAGAGTATGAAATATGAACAAACCAAAACTAACTATATATTCGATATATTGTATATGTTAACATAATATTATATCAGATCGATATTTAAAGAAGGATATGGCAAATTCTATCAATCTATTTTCAATTAACCATAAAGAAAATATTATAGTATGTATTCCATTAGGATATTTTTGGAGAATAAGGCTGACTTACAAGCACATGGTCCACCTGATGGTAATTTGATACTGTGGCCCATAGACATCTACATTTATCCTCGATTAAGAATCAAAATGCGGATGCTGTTTCATGCTGGTATACTGTGATAGCGTGATCCTCCCCCGTCCAGCCGACCCATTCATGCTACAACTATAATTTAGATAGAACCTGTTACTTTAGAATTATTATGATTGTGTTTTATGCAATGAAACTATTGATTTTTATTTCTTCATCAGCACATAAATTTGGGGGACAAGAACGGACTTGCGATTTTCAAAATTTAGCTTTAGCTTTGATCTTGAAAGCACTATTTAATTAAAGACTATTTAAAAAACTGGCACAAATCACATCGTCAGCTGCAAGCTAAGTCGCCTAATGAAGATCAAAAAAACCAGGGAACAGACGGTGAATGTTGTGGTTTTTCAGTGTACTTTTGCCCAAACTGGTTGGCTTGTGGTATCTTTGTCCTATTAATTGCTCTGATTCTGACTGTTCTAGTGCAGAGTAGCTAAGTACGGTGTTCAGATTTCAGGATAGTGATTATTTTAATATGTAGCTTGTTATTAGTTTTGAGATCAGTAACAGTATTTCGCTAGGCATGCATAATTTTATATAATACAATCACATTTTATTTTTCTTTCTACTTATTTCGTTTTGTAAATAAATATGATGTTTACATGGCAGAGGCAGAACTACTCTGCCACTTGATTAAATATCAATAATTTTCTATTCTGGCGGGTGAATAAACCGGTTCAACTTAAAATAAGCCAAACTGTCACAGAATACCAGCGTAAAATAGCAGCAAAATTTTTGATTTTGATTTTCTTTAAAAAACGTTACCTCTAAACTAGGATTTTCTTCTGTATTGAGGAGGCAGTTTACAAACACAAAATGCAAGAGAACAACATCCAGACCCGGAACAATTATTTGTAGGCTATACTAATACTTGTTGCGTGCGGGATTTGAACCCGCGCCCCCAACGCAGCAACTAATTGCTAAAAGGTTATTAAAACTTATAAAGGTTACTAACAAATTATTGCACTGGTTACTAAACTAGGATTAATTCTGTATCTCAAGATATCAGTACCTTACCTAAAAATTTACAATATATAATTTTAAGACAAAGATATTGCTTAACATATTATATACAATAATAAAACACAAAACATACAGAGTAATTGGAAGCATTCTCCTTTTTTTTGAAACTAGCTAATAAAAACGTCCCCCAAAGAAACCCATCCAAGTCTTATATTCTACGGCTACGGTAAATTTTATAAGTGAGGGCATGTAAAACCTGAAAGTCGATGACTTCCAATATATCCAGGACTCTACTAATACAAAAAATAATTTATTCTTAATTTATTTCTATATAGCGATGAACTTCGGAATGGCTGCAATTATAGCATTGATTAATTTTTCTGTCAAATAGAGCCGTGATAGCTCGGGTGTTAAACGCTGGCAATGAATTTCACAAGCACCGGTGAAATTTTTAATTACAACTTTATATGCAGCTCCGCGATTAAATAAATATCGTAAGAATCCTGTATTGGGGTTAAAATAATTTGATGATATGTGAACTCAACCAGCTTGATTTTATTTGTTGTGGTGATTAATTGTTTTATAATCGACCTTTTTGTACTGATAACGAGGAATTCCAAGTTAGTTTTCAGGGGTGATAACGCATCTATATTTGCTTATTTTTAAACCGAGGTAGAGTTGTATTTACCACAGTATCTACTGGACTACACCCATCAGGTGGATTATGTGCTCGCTTTTTTTATATTATACTAAACTAGCGACTAGTAAGTGGTGATGTAACCTAATATGCTGAAGCGCACTGACTTAACAAAAGCCTATTCACTCTTGCCTTGAAGGCACCACACTGTAATCGGATGGAAAGACAGATGTTGGCAACTTATTCCACTCCTTTGCTGTACGCATGATGAACGACGTAGCGAACCATTTGGTTCAAATACGTAGTAAGTCAACAACGAAAGCATGGAGACTGACCATACGTCTGGTTGTCCGATGCGATGGTGAAAGGGAGAGGGAGGAATTAAATTATGCAATTCCTGAGCACACTCAAAGATGCATGTAGAAAACCGAAAGAATTGCTACTTTGCGTCTGTGTTCGAGGCTGGTAAGATAAGTTTTATCCTGATTTGAGTCACCAATAAGCCTCTTAGCACGCCTTTCTATCGAGTCCCAAAGCTGCTAAGTAGCATTTTACAGTACCAGCCCATATATGGCAGCAATACTCCATGCGAAACCGCACTTACGCTATAAATAAGTATTTAGTAAGCAGATGTCCCGGCGTGAAATATTGCCGCACCTTTGCAAGAACTCCCAGATTCCTTGCAGCTGCTTTGGCCTTGGTCCCAATGAATCACAAGAAGTTCGGATTTGAAGATATTTTGAACCCTTACAAGTGAAGGCGGTCGGTTTTTTTTTATAGGATATGGGTGACAAACGAGCACACAGTCCACCTGATGGTAAGTGGTTGCTGCGGCCCATAGACATCTACATCTATCCTCTATTACAATTCATAATGTAGATGCGTTGTCACCCGTGAGGACTAAGATGGAATGCCTCATTTCCAGTAAAAAGGGCCTCCGGCCACCTGCACTCACCAGCGAAACGCAGAGGTGAACCTCTACTTCACGCTGGTTTTCTGTGAGGTCGTGGTACCATCCCGGTTCGAGCCGGCCCATACGTGCGACAGCAAAAGCTGCCGCGTGGCTATACCACTGTTTATTCCAGTGATACATTTCGGAAAGAAGGAGCCAAGGTAAGCTGGCTCATTATTGCAGTGAAGAGACACGCATACGTTTTTGGGGCGTTGAATTTCAAAAGATTGGTATTGCCTCATTCGGAAACTACCTGCAGAATGAGATTCACATACTCTACCATAGCTTCCCTTTCCAACTGAATTTGATCTCGACTGGCCCGAGGACTTGGTTGGTATCTCTCCAAAACTGTCCTATCGTCTGCATACCCATAGATACCGGGCATAAGAAGATCATTAATATGCAGCGGGAAGAGAGTTGCGGAGAGTGGGGACCGATGAGAAACTTAGTTAGTCGCCATAGGAGCAGATGAGCAGCCATCAACGACGACACGGAGAGACTTCACTCAGGAAGCCCTTTACCCATTAAATCAGACCAAAAGATAAGCCGTATGATGGACGCTTACCCAAAAGGCTAGTGTGCCAAACTCTATCAAAGGCCTTCGAGACATCAAGGGAAATAACAAGTGCTTCCCCACTGTTCTCGAGTGCGTCGCCTCATACGTGTGTGGCATACGCTAGAAGGTCCTCAGCTGACCGATTTTGTTGAAACCCATACTGCCGGTCACTAAGGAGTGTAAGTGCGTAGGAGGAGGATCGTATGCCGTTATATTTAGCAAATACATTCCTGCAGACTACTAATAACTAGATTTATTAACACGCAAGTACAAGTTAGACAAGAGTACAAAATAGCAAATCATTGCATTAAAAACATTGCTTATATAGCTAAAAATAATGAATAATAATTAAAATCGCAATATGTTGTTTATCTTACACTACATAGTGATTGGTCGTATTCAGAACGAACACAACACATGCGCAGGCGGCCATTGAACTCCGCCCACGCCGCCATCGATGAGAACAATAGGTACACAGGCGGCCATCGAACTCTGCTAGCGCTACTACCAATGGAAACGCATGCGCCCTAATGAGCGGGCGTTGGTTAGCGACGACGTAGGATATCGTCCGATGTATGACGTAGTGGTGGCGTGATCTTCAGGTCAGTTCTAGCTACTAATTTACTCGCCACAGGAGGTCATATTTATTCTATAAAAATCACTTTTGGAAAATAAATTAGGCCCTGTAGGTGGACTAACTGTAATTTTATTATTTTACTTTTTATTCTGTTATTTTATTTTATTTGTAACCGAGAGTATAAGACGTGTTTATTTTCGCTCCGTGAATTTTAAATCTAAAGTGCAGTAAATTTTAGTTGCTATAGCATGTGTTTATAACATTATTCTCGTTAAAAAGTGCTCTTTCCAATGGTGAAATCAGAATTGTGAAATACAAAGGGAATCGTAAGATATAAGCGAAAATATTTCAAATTTTTTTGTAACGAACTTTTGACGCTGACCTACGATAACACGCATCGAGCCCGCTTCGCGTGCCTCCGTGCTGTGTTTAGTCACTACTTGAACGTCGCCGTGCTACATTCAGGCGGTCGAGTTGTAAAGTTAATATATTTTTTATATTATATTATTTTTGCTATTAAAAATGAATGCTTGTAATGGCGGTTGCAACAAGCCTCTGAAGGCTAATGAAAAGATTTCCTGCTCTCAAACTAACTGCAAAAAACAATTTCATTACTTTTGTGTTCAACTGACAAGTGCTAAAAAGCCGACTAACTGGAAATGCCCTGACTGCATTCAAGAAATGTCATCAACTCGTAATAAAATCAAAAATGATACACCCGGTAAGAACTCCTTATCTAAAGCTATCAATGAATCACTCGACGAACGTCAAAATGTAACCTTTACTCGGGGTAATACTTTAAATAATAGCTTCGTTGAAGAAACTGTCAATCTGCGGTCCGCTGTCAGAAATATTTTGCATGAAGAAATAAGAGATATTGTACGAGCAGCAATAAGCGAGGAGTTTTCCATATTAAGAAAGGAATTACGCAGCTGTGAAGATTCCTTAAGCTACTTGAATAATAAGTTTGAAGAAATGAAAAATAATGTTGAGGCCTGTGTGGAAATGAATAAAACAATCCAGCTTGAGAACAACTTATTGCAGCGCAAAGTCAATGATTTGGAATCGAGGTTGTCTGTTATAGAGCAGGACTCGAGGCAAAATAATATAGAAATTCATTGTCTACCAGAGCACAGACAAGAGAACTTAGTTAACACTCTTATGCAAATCAGTAAAGTAGTTAGTTTTCCTCTTACAGAAACTGACATTGTTGCCTGTAATAGAGTTCAAAAACAAAACCCGGCCTCAAAAGTACCCAAAACAGTTATATGCAGATTTGTCAGTAAATTAAAACGCGACAACTTACTTGCAGCTGTATACAAATATAACAAGTCTCATCCCAAAGCAAAATTGAACACCAAACTTTTAGGCTTTGGCGATGTTGAATTAGCCGTCTACATCAGTGAACATCTCACCCAAGCTAATAAATCACTGCATGCTGCAACGAGAATCTGGGCGAAAGAGAAAAATTACAAATATGTATGGGTAAGAAATGGAAGAATTTTTGTTAGAAAAGACGATGAACATCCAGCAAAAGTGATATTACACCAGTTTACCTTGAAATCTTTAAATTAGATTTTAAATCTTTTTAGCAACGGTCATTGTTTTTAGTTTTAAAATTCACTTTTAACATTTATTACCAAAACATCCGCGGTATGCGGACTAAATTACCTGATGTCTTTTTGGAAGTTAGCGCTAACAATTTCGATTTAATCGTATTAACAGAGACTTGGCTTAACAATAGTATATTTGATAGTGAAATTTTCGATAGTAGGTATCAAGTATTTAGGAGGGACAGATCATCCAACACTTTTAATGAGAATAATGATGGAGGTGGTGTTGCTATCGCTGTGAAAAAGTCAATTAGTGCTTATAGAAACCACAATTTTGAATCTCGTTGTGAAGATTTATGGGTAACCCTAGAGCTGGGTAACTATAGAATCTATGTTTGTTCAGTTTACTTACGTTCTCCTCTAAATCAAACTCATCTCAAGCATTTTACTGAAAATGCTGGTAATGTCATTAATAATACATGCAATGATATTCTTATTTTTGGAGATTTTAATCTGCGTGACATTGTTTGGACTCCTTCTAATGCAGATTCATCGCTTAAACCCAGCAATTTCGATAATATCTTCGGTTATGAATTCGTAGACTTTTTGTCTAGTTATGATCTAAAGCAATACAGTCAGATCTCTAATCACCAGGGAAAAATTCTCGATCTCGTGCTGAGTAACACAATCTGTGATATTTCCGTTAAAAAATCAAACAGTATAATTTCTCGAATAGACAACTATCATCCCCCAATTGAAGTAGACTTAGTTTTATGTAAAGCAAAAATGCTGTCTCCAAGACAAACTCCTAAATATAAGTTTTTTTTAGCGAATTATGATAGTATACGAGCCCGTTTATCCGACCTCAACTGGACTTCGGAGTTCCAAAACTGTTCGACTTTTGATGAAGTTGTATCGAAGTTTTACTCTATTATAAAAAAAGTTATCACTGAATTTGTTCCATGTCGCATACAAAACAAAAAATTATATCCTCCATGGTATACAACAAACCTCATAAAACTATTACGAGAAAAGGAAAAATCTCGTCAAAAGTTTAAAAAGTACAGGAATGAATTAGATAAATTTGAATACAATATCTTAAAAGTTAGAACTAAAACATTAATCAAAAAATGTTATGACAGATACATTGAAAATGTTGTTGACAGCGTGATTAAAGACCCCAAGTACTTTTGGACTCATATACAAAATAAACGTAAGAATAATGGTTGTATACCGTCTAATATGAAATTTGGAGACAAAGAAGCTAATAATGGAGAAAAAATTTTCCGACCTGTTTGCAGAACATTTTGAATTAGTATATAAACCTATTGATATTAGTTTACATATAAACAAAATGGAAATACCAAAGTCTGCTTTCTCCATGGGGAATCTTTATTTAAATAATGACAGTATTGAGAAGTGCTTAAAGGCTCTAGATATTACTAAGGGCGCCGGAAGTGATGGGATTCACCCCTTGTTTCTGAAGGAATGCGCAGTAGAGCTCACGATACCTTTACATATTATTTTTAATAGATCATTATCTGAAGGCATATTTCCGAAACTTTGGAAGGATGCAATAATTATACCATTACATAAATCAGGCGATAAAAGTAATATCTGCAACTACAGACCTATTAGTATTCTTCCAGTTTTAGGTAAAGTTCTTGAATCGTTAATTTGTCCTTATTTGACTTGGCATATAAAACATATTATAGCTGATCAACAACACGGATTTTTTAAAAAACGCTCTACTACATCTAATCTTATTACATTTGTTGACAGAACACTTACTAGAATGAGCTCAGGGAATGAAGTAGATTGTATTTATAATGACTTTAGTAAAGCGTTTGACACAGTAAATCATTCAGTTCTAATCAACAAACTACACACATTATTTGGCATACATGGATGCTTATTAGATTGGTTTGCTTCATATCTCACAGATCGAACACAAAGAGTAGTCATTAGCGGTTTTGTTTCTAGAGAAATTATCCCAACGTCCATTACTTTTTATTATGTTTATCGATGATATTAAGCATTGTATCCGTAACTCCGAATTTGAATTATACGCAGATGACCTAAAGATATCCAAAATTGTGAATAATAACATAGACCAAATTCAACTTCAAGAGGATATAGATAGAATTACAGAATGGTGCCGGCAAAATAAAATGTCTCTCAATACAAATAAATGCTATCACATTAAATTCTCTCGAAAATTTAACAAATATAATAGTAGTTACAATATGAATGGTGTAGATTTAGCGAAAGTAGATAAAGTGAAGGACTTAGGCATTGCTATTGACTCTCAGATGCGATTCACTAACCACATTAACAATACCATACACAAATCGTTAAGAATGTTAGCTTTTATTTTCAGAAACACCAAAGATTTTAAGTCCGTTTTAGCGTTAAAAGTTCTCTATTTTGCACTGGTTCGCAGTCATGTTGATTATTGTTCAGTCGTATGGTACCCGTCTTATCAAAATAATATTCAGCGTATAGAAAGAATCCAAAAAAGATTTTTAAATAAAATATCTTATGTAAGTGGCGTTCATCGTACAATTCGCAGATACCCTGAAAGATTAGCGCATTTCAAAATTTTATCATTAGAGCAGCGAAAGAATTTGCTATCTATAAGCTTTTTACATAAATTACTTAATAATAAAGTGGATTGTCCATCCCTCCTATCACAAATTAACTTGAAGTTGCCCAGAGTTTCAGCAAGGTTGTGTAATTTTAGTCCTTTTAGTGTAAATTTCAATAGCAAAAATTATGGTAACAACTCTCCTCTATGTTCTATGATGAGAAAGTACAATGATATATTCGGTAAATGTAATATAGATCTCTTTAATGATAGTCTGGGTTCCTTAAAAAAGAAAATATTTCTATACTACACTCAAACTGAAAATTAAAACTTTAATTTATACAATGTTAAGCTCTCTACCAAATTATAATTTTACCTGTATTGCATAGAATAGTCTTTGTGTTTATATCATATTTTATTAGCTGTTAATTTCAAAACTAATTTTAAGTTTTATGTTGAAATGTTGTGCATACCTTTAAGTTAAATACATATATATTATAATTTTGTTTATAACTGCAAATGTTTAATAATAATGTTTTGTATGTGTTCAGTTGGTAAGCCTAAATAAATAAATAAATAAATAAATAAATAAATAAATAATTGAAAGTAGGTTTCATAATATATAATTTTTTCTTAATATGCTATATTTCAAAGTTAACTTAAAAAGTATCGTTCACCAGGATGCAGTAAAGTTTTTTTTTATATGATAAGGGTGACAAACGAGCACACAGTCCACCTGATGGTAAGTGGTTGCTGCGGCCTATAGACATCTACATCTATCCTCTATTACAAATCAAAATGTAGATGCGTTGTCACCCGTTAGGACTAAGATGGAATGCCTCATTTCCAGTAAAAAGGGCCTCCGGCCACCTGCACTCACCAAGTGAAACGCAGAGGTAAACCTCTACTTCACTCTGGTTTTCTGTGAGGTCGTGGTACCACCCCGGTTCGAGCCGGCCCATCCTTGCGACAGCAAAAGCTGCCGCGTGGCTCGAACACTGTTAAAATCTAAAGTTGCAGCTTTACTGAATTTAAATAAAGAGTTAGTAAACAATGTAAGATACGGGTTAGTCGCCTGTAACCTAAAACTTTAGTGAAAATTGGTGTTTAAAAGTGATTGACAACTTTGTAAGACAACTGTGCAACATTTTTTGGAGACAATGTTTTACATCTATTAAATTGTAAATACTTGAGAAACACAATTTAATTCACAATGTCTAATTTACATTATACGTATTTTTTTTTAATTTTGGATATTCTCACCAATCTTTGTCAGCCTGTAATCTGTGATACCTCACAAATTACAGGCTGACAAAGATCATCCATCATGCCATCATAGTCCACAGAGATGACAAACTAAGGTGACCTCAGAGGTGATTATTTCTATGGAGTTAGCTGGAGGTGTCCATGGCCTGCACTAGCCACTACTATGAGGTAGAATGTAAGTTCGTTTGGCACGACATATTCATAAAAAAGTCTGTGGTAGCCCCTCATGTACTCGACCGATATATGTTTTTACGCTTCAAGTGTTAGGGGCCGTTTGGGAGGTCGCGCGACACCGGTCGGTGCTAATGTAAGCAATGGTATGATTTTACTTTTGTATGACCGCGATATATAAATCTTATATGCATCGATTTGTTTTGAATTAAAATATTTGATTCTTCTTTATAAATAATAATAAATTCAATTTTTATAATATTATCAATCTCATTTCAAAATTTCGTGACGTAATTTTTCCGGTTTCTTGTATATAAATTGTAAGGATTATAAAATAAGGCATTATATAAAACGGTTTTTGTTTTATCTGCTTAAAAATACATCATTATATCAAAAGAGATTAAAAAATTATACCCCATCAATACATTTTTTCACACCATAAGCTTTTTAATATATACCACCTGATAAAGTTTTCAAAACGCTGGTAATAAGGAGCAGTGTAATTTTGCAACACTTCGTTTAGTGTTGCTCAAATGCCCTGATGCCTTTGTCTTACTAATTGCTCTTACACTCGAGTAAACACGCGTTGTCAAAAGCGATAAGCTTCTAGATGTTTATTACTAAAATAAACCTGTGTTAGAAATTACTCTCAAAATTATTTAAAGGAAAGGAATATTTTCTCAGTAACCACTTTAAGTTATGAAACGTTCATGAACCACAGTAAGCAATTAGAAGTAAGTACAAGATATCGCCAAAGTGATAAAGTATGCAAATTAACAGGAACGACAGAGCACACTTCAGACAACGGTCTACCTGTTGGCACAGCACAAGACTCATGAATGACATGTGAATATTTTCCAATATCGGAATGATTTAAAATTTTGAATTGATTACAAATAACGTTTCATACTAAATTACACAAAAATAACTATGGTTTGAAATCGGCTGTAATTTATTTTTGCCATAATTTTACATTACGGGTCGTAAATCAAGACGCAAGACAAAACCATTCATACATTAAGATGAATAAACATTTGTATTTTTAACCAAAAAGAGGTAAATAAACTGTACTGTTATTAATTAAGCTAAGACGTAAAATCAAAAATATTATATATATTAAACAGTTTAAACCATTTTTGTGTAACTAGAGACCGTCTCGTTGAATGAAATTAATTGGTGACCATGTGAGTAGGTCCATGTAATGCTGGATTGTGCCTAATATTGCGCTATGTGTTATATTAAATTATACATATGTACTCGGTTTCAGGGTGGCCTAAAACTACTCCAACTACAACTAAACCTAGAGTCACTGATATCACAAGGTAGATGCAATGTTGTATCAGACTCATTGCCGTTCGGCTTTATGATATTCACGTCACTAGTTGAAAGGCAAAGTTTAATAAAATTTTGTTAAATTTGTTAACTGAAAGGCTTATTAAGACTGTTGACTGCGACATATACACGGAAATCAAGTACCCGTTGAGACATCTCTGAGGTTGGACGTGGACGTACGTTGTTTTTCTAAACTTGTTACTGCTTTAGTACTAATACGCTCGATAACTGCGAGAAGCGAAGTAAACTTTTAATCCCTACACACAAAACAACAATAGAGTAAAGTAAAGTATAACAAAAGGTTTCAAAGAATATGAGATATTAGAATTAAGTATAATTTCAAACTTATTATTCTTTATCAACCCGTGGTTGTCGTACGAGGTGACTCTGAGAAACGTACCAGGAGATGGGCAGAAGCGTCCCCACTCTCTGTGCTTCTTGTCACCCAGACCTGTGACAGAAGCAGAATGAAATATGCGATACATTTGGTACGTACTGAGATTGACAACTCAACTGTCAAGAAGCGATTAGAATATAATAGAATGGGATTATTTTTAATTCAATATAAATTACATGTAATTCTTATTGAAAGTCATTTTAACTTTACTACTAGTTCCGAATAATATCTCTGTCCTAGGAAAAACCAGCGAGAAACCCAGCTAGACTTTTTCTCTAAAATTAAATTAAATAATATGAAAGGTTGTACAAAGTATTTACTTAAAAACAGATTGGAAGTGACCTGAGAATTCCCAGGGGTTAGTATTAACCATGTATTCATTTATATTATAATAACCCTTTTTTATAAGCCGTGGTGGCTCAGAGAGTTAGCGCTTGCTGTAAATTTCACAGTACGCGAGCAACCCGGGTTCAATCCCCACCAGCAACAATCAAATTATTAATTACAATTTTGAGTGCTGATCTACCACGTGCTTGGTGATGAAGGAAAACATCGTGGGGAAACCTATACGTCTGAGAAATAAGATAAAAAAAATCGAAGACATCTGATGTACGCCAACACGCATTAGGGCAGCGCGGCGGATATTTTCTTGCCTTAAAACCCTGTCAGAAATGAAGGCAGGCCTGTGCCCAGCAGTGGGACGTATAAAGGCTGTAACTTAACCGTTTGTTATACAGTTTTTGTGGAATAAAATATTTTATTACGAGAAATCGTTTCTTTTATCGAAGGGACTCACTTTGTATCAGTCGTAACCGTCAGGTACTGCTAACGTTACAGCCTATTAAAAGTCTACAGCTGAACATAGGCATGTCCCATAGACTATAATTTCAGGTATATGCCATGACCTCATTAGAGATATATGCCATGGTTGTCACGCTTGGCAGGCGGGTTAGCAACTGCCGCTTTTATAATTTGGATTGTTATCAGGAAGAAGTCTGTCCAGTTAATGTTCATTTTGTATTTTAACTTTGCACTTACTTTGATATTCGAATTTGTTTTTGACGAATGCAGTAGACAGCAAACATTTGAAAATATGAATTTACAGGATATACAGGAGTTAATTGTAGCAAGGAGCAACATTCTTCCAAACTTTGTAATCACATTCAAAAGGAGTTCAATAAATTGAAAAGGAAGTTATTATCATTTACGACACAGTTACTAAAGATGTGTGTTTAATATGGCGACATAACATAATTTAGGGACTAACAAATAAGTATTTTGTAAACATGGGTTTTAAACTAACAGGGATTTGGCTTGTATTGGATACTCTTATGGAGGTAGAACTGGGCAAAATTATATGATCTTTTATTCTGGATGTAGGTAATGTAACACATTATTAGTTTGCACAGAAATCGTATGACTTAGTTACTCTATCTTTATTCCATCATAGGATCACCAGTAACTCACATGATCTCCACCCCTTTTGTATCATTATACCACGCGTTCAAATCAAACTGTTTGTTTTGTAGGTTATAATACATACAGCAAAAGAGTCGAATAATTTGCCAGCATCTGTCTTACTATTCGATTATAATTTGGGTGTCGTCAAGGCAAGAGTGAATAGGCCTTTGTTAAGCTAAGTCAGTGCACTTTACAAGCTTCGGCCGCATCACCTCTCATCATTAAGTGGAATAGTAGTCAAGTAATAGCTTATAATAGTTTAAAATACAATGAAGTTGCATTCACCTTTTATTTATCCCTTACCTTATAAACCCAAAACACTCTAACCAACAACACTAAATTTATTTTGTTTATGTCACGCTAGTTTCTTGATTCGCTCAAGAATAAAATATCCTCATTAAGAAAGGAAAAAAGCTTTGTAAAAATTTACATTACTGTCTAAAAGTCCACTGCTGGACACAGAATCCATAGATTGCCTCGTAAGAGTAATATTTGCGATAGTTGCTACACCTGGAAAGCGGGTTGGCAACCTCTTTTTTCATAATTTTGAAAGGTTATCTGGAATATACCGCTGCCCGTCTTCTTTTTAAGTTTTCCTCAGTCATATCTTACGACATCCACGGGTGGATGTGTGGTCGTTTTTACAAATTAATTTTTTTTTATATAAGAGGGGCAATCGAGCATGCGGCTCACCTGATGGTAAGTGACTACCGCCGCCCATGAACAACCGCAACACCAGGAGAAATGCAGATGCGTTGCCGGCCTTTTAGAAAGGTGTAAGCTCCTTTCTTGAATGTTCCTAAGTCGTATCGGTTCGGAAAATGCGCTGGTGGTAATTGATTCCACAAGGAAGTCGTGCGAGGGAGAAAACTTCTTCTAAATCGCACAGTGGTGGATCGCCAATCATTCAGGTGGTATGGATGGTATCGCGAGTTTTGTCGCGATGTGCGATGATTAAATTGAGCAGCTGGAGTTAGTCCGAACAATTCCTCAGAGCACTCCTCGTGGTAAATGTGATAAAATACGCAAAGTGATGCGACATATCTACGCAGTGCCAGTGTATCGAACCGATCAGAAAGAACTCGGTCGTCGACGATTCTAACCGCTCTGCACTGGATCCAGTCAAGTGGAAGGAGCTGGCACTGGGGTGCCCCGGCCCAGAGATGAGAACAGTATTCCATGTGAGGCCGAACATGTGCTTTGTAAAGTTGCAACCGATGTGCCAGCACGAAATACTGTCTCGCTTTGCTGAGCACGCCGAGCTTTTTAGAGACCAATTTGGCCTTCCCTTCCAAGTAACCACGAAACTGCACACTATTCTATATGTCGACGCCAAGGATTCCGATGCTAGCTGAGGCAGCAAGCCTTGAAACTGAGGAGATACGACAAAGGGGTTCTTTTTAGCGGTAAAAGCGTAAAATTGTGTCTTCTGGGGATTGAACTGGACTAGATTTAGCCGCCCCCAATCCGAGACTTTGTTAAGTAAAGACTCGACTTTAGACACAAGTTTGTCCCGGTACTCAACGAGGTTTTCCCGAGAAATATTGGCACGGCCGGTATATAAAGCATAATCAGTGCTATCGTCCGCATAGCAATGAATGCTACCAGTTAGCAACACATCATTGATATGCAGGAGAAACAGCGTTGGTGATAGCATGCAGCCTTGTGGAACACCAGCATTGATAGGCTTGAAATCAGAGCATGCACCGTCTACTATGACCTTGATGCTTCGATCAGCAAGGAAACTGGTGATCCATATGCACAATTTCTCGGGAAGCCCATAGAAAGGAAGCTTCGAAAGAAGCGCTTTGTGCCAGGACTGATCGAAGCCCTTCACTATGTCCAAACTAACGGCCAATGCCTCCCCCTTGGACTCTACTGCCTCCGCCCATTTATGAGTCAGATAGACTAGAAGATCACCAGCTAATTGACCCCGACGAAAACCGTACTGGCGGTCAATAATCAGCTGGTGATCCTCAAGGTACCTCATGAGCTGGCAGTTTATAATGGATTCCATTTCCATTATTTTGGAGAACAAGTAGGTGATGGCGATAGGCACAGACCTATAGTTGGACGGGTCTAAGTGGTCGCCTTTTTTAGGGATCGGGTGGATCAAAGCTGTCTTCCATGAATTCAGGACTGCGCCTTGGGAGTAGAAGTACCGGAAAAGATGCGTTAGAACCAGTGCCAACTCCAGAGCACACATCTTTAGCACAATTAGAGGAACTCCATCGGGCTCACTCGACTTGCTGACGTCCAGGGAGAAGAGTGCTTTGCGAACCGAGCACTGTATAAACCGCACATCGAGCATGGAGCACTCACATAGCGGGATGGTCAGCGGTGTGTTCCCCCCGTCGTCTAGAGTCGAGTTGGACGCAAAGAGAGAGCTCAAAAGTTCGGCTCTCTCCTTTGCGGCATAGGTTCTCTGTGCAGAGATGAAAAAGACGGCTGACAGAAGTTCCCTTGGACAGCCTTGGCGAGAGATCCGAATGCACGGGTTCCCGAAGGAAGATGAACCAGCTTTTCGCCAATTCTGCCGATGTGCACAGACCTTGCCTTGGCAATGACGCTTTTGAAGAACACGGAGGCGGAATTTAACTTCTTTTTAAGTGCGCTGGTGTTAACATCCCGAGAAGTTGATGCGTCATCCCAGGCCCAGTAGCACTCCTGCTTATAGCGTGATGCTATTTTACAGGAGCGACCAGACCATGGTTGGGATCTGCCTCCGATGGGTACCACAGAGGATGGAATAAAAAGTTTCATACCCTGAAGTACCACATCAGCAACAGAATCGGCAACAACGCTGGGATCTACCGGCGAGAAGCTAACCCACCCCCAAGGGTAAGATGCAAAAAACGACCGCATCCCGTCCCAATCGGCTGACCTATAGTGCCAAACACGGCGGCAAGCTGTAGACCGCAACTGCGATTGGAGCATAAGTGGCACCGTACTGCGGATCAGACAATGGTTCGAAGAGCTCAGGGGGCATCGACGGAGACCTGATATCCGTCCGGATGATAGGTTAGCAGAAGTTCCAACAGGGAATGTATATGGTCTTCCACATCTGAGATCCGCGAAGGCAAAGTAACCAATTGTGTTAGATCATATGCAAAAGCAAAGTCATAGACGGATCTACCCGCATAATCGGTTAAACGAGAACCAAGCCATTCAGCGTGGTGGGCGTCAAAATCACCGTGTATCACGATTGCTGCGGATGGGACCTGTTGTAGCACGGTATCTGCAGCCATTTGGACGTGGTCGATGAGTCGATTTGTGTCGGCATTACCGCTATGGGACCTATAGAGGCACCCGTAGATGCGGGGATGGTCTTTGCTGTCTACGCGCAGCCACAGAATGGACAGCTACCCGTAACTTCAAGACTTCCGAGGCGTCGAAAACAGGTGTCCTCTCTGACGTATACGCAAACTCCAGCCCGGGGCACAAAGGAGTGTTCCAATTTGTACCTCGAGTAAGAGAAATATGAAGTATCAGCCGGAGAGGACACCTGAGTCTCGGTTAAAAAGAGCAAGGCCGGCTTCGCCGTCTCTAGATGGTAATGGATAGCGTTAAAGGTGGAATGAAGTCCCCTGATGTTGCAAAAATTCACGGATAGCGTGACAGAGGTCGCCTTGGTGGTATTGCTCCGCTTGCACCGAGCAGCATTAGTCGCGAGCGGAATGTCGCCCCCCCCCCCCCCCCGAATACCATGTTGATGGGGAGGGGGGAATTGAGACTCCGGCCACCTATACTCACCAAGCGCAACGCAGAGGTGAACGTCTACTTCACACTGGTATTCTGTGAGGTCGTTGTACCACTCCGACAGCAAATGGTGCCGCTTGGCTCTATCACTGTTAGAAATAACAAACGAAAGTGGCTATTATAGCCCCTAGATACCTGCAACCAACTTTAAGTAATTAAAATGATACAGATGTGTTGTCTCCTGATGTGGGCCTAAGATGGAATCCCTCACATTGTGTAATTATTCTGGTTATTTATAATATTTCGACCGGAATTGCCGTGATTGCACATAGTGAATATATTAAAAGGTACCTACTCAGACGGAATCCTATGTAGAAAAGCAGTCCATACTACCCAGTAATCTACTACTTTAAATTGGCAATGCAGCTACAATTAATCGAGTGTTGAAGATGTTTATATTACATGTTCGCCTTCTCCTCATTTATAAAATTTATTAATATGGACCGCAAATATGTTTACTGTAACTAATATTTTTTTAAATTACAGAAAAGCATTATTATTACCCAAATAATTAGTACTTCTGTTTTTATAGAATTTATTTTTTATTTAAATAAGAGTTTATTTGTAAGATTGCTTGTGCATGTGAATGTGTGTGTGGATGTGCGTAAGCAACTTTTTATATAAATTATACGAATAGTTCATACTTAAATTATCGTACAAAATTAACTCCGAGCTGCAACTGAGAATTTCTTTACAGAAAAACTCAATAATTGACTGTCGTGTTATACACAAAAATTAAAAAAAATTACCTCCTCAAAGTTAAAATTTTTTGGTTAAACAAAGATTGTATAAAATGAGTTATTGTAATATCAAAGAATTTATGAATCATAATAGTTTTAAGTGGTAGAGCCATGCTGCAGCATTATTGGTTGTATGGTTTTATCATGAATGGGTCGGCTCGACCGAAGAAGGACCACGCTCTCAAAGAATGCCAGCGTAAAATAGCAGCTTGATGCTGCTGTGTTTCGTATGGAGGGTATAGAGAACCGGAGACCCATTTTACTTGAAAAAAAGCATTCCATCTTAGTCCTCGCGGTTAATAACACATCTGCATTTTGATTCGCAAACGAGGATAGATGTAGATATCTATGAGCCACAGCAGCCACTTACCATCGGGTGGACTGTGTGCTCGCTTGTAATCCCTATTCTATTGTAATAGTGGCGTATGGAGTCCACTATTAACAGACTCCGAGTGGTCTAGTGGCGGAGAAATGAAACCATTTCTTGATATGCCTTACTATGTGCAGGCGAATGGTGTGTTTATTCAGCTAACCCTGCCTATATTTATACGCCCGACTACATCCTTAATTTACCAATAGAAAAATATCTTATTTACTTAGCCAATTATAATACATACATTTTGACCTATAAACATTAATCAATAAAATATTATGTATAACTGTTATATGTATGTCGCGCTCCGTTTGCCGGCGTAAGACTCGTCGATAGCTTCTCGTAGTTGCGTTGCTGTACGGGGCTATAAAAGAGGTGCAGACCGGCGCGCGCGCGTAATCGGCGAGCGGCGGTAATCGGTAAGCGTAAGGTATCGGTAAGCGGCGAGGGACACAACTCCGGAACAGCAAGAAGAAGCGAGCTGCGACGTTGAAGAAACGGCTTGAAAATGGTCGACGGATGCTTGAAGATAGCCGGCGTGTGAAGACGGTGCGGCGCTGATGATATTTGTGGCTGCTTCTTGTTTCTATATAGAACGTTAAATATATACGTCAAATTATCTCGCATTGATATGCAGCCCGCAGTATCTCGGTAGCCGGGGGTAATTAGGAAATAAATGTTTTCTTCAGACCTTTACCTTTTGCGTTATGGTAGCAGCAGGGTAACGTTATTAATTTATTTATTAAACGGTTTAGGGTTGATTAACCTAGCTGCTACATCACTCTCCCCCTAGCGAAAGCGTACCGGAGGCTTGACGACTCGCCCATGTCTCGTAGTTTTTAAAATAGGTTTCATCTGGGTTGATGTAGATGATGGGTTTTCAAACTTCCTCGCTGGTGGTTGAGATGATGATGATGATGAATCCTCTGAATTATCCTCGTTAATAATATAAGCAGGCTTTAGTCGGTCGATCGATATAATTGTAGATTTCCTGCCGGGTATTTGTAATTTAAAAGTCTTGCTATATCGCTCTAATGCTTTATACGGTCCATCGTAGGTAGATTGAAATTGTTTCTTCACTGCGTCGTTCCTTACAAAAACTTGCTTGCGTGTTTTCAAATCTTGATGAATGAATATTGATTTATTATTTCCGTGTGATGATGTGAATTTCGACGACAAGGCTTTGTTGATTGATTCTCGAAGTTGAGTTACAAAATCGTAATTCATTTCTTGATTGTTTGACGATGTTGAAGTGAAGAAGTCACATGGTAATCTTATGCTGCAACCGTAGGTTAGCTGAGTGGCGCTAAGACTAGTGTCTGCACGCGGTGTTGCTCGTAGTCCAAGTAGCACTGTAGGTAACTCATCAATCCACTTTGTATGTTGAGATAAACGAGTTTTGAGTGCGGTATTCAATGTAACGATTGTTGATTGATGTTCGCAACGACATTCTTCTAGTAGGTAGGGACCCATGGTTGACGTTGAGGCTTCACAGTAGATAGGTAGATGCGTCATTGGCATTGTAACTTGAAGATAACCGGCGTGTGAAGACGGTGCGGCGCTGATGATATTTGTGGCTGCTTATTGTTTCTATATAGAACGTTAAATATATACGTCAAATTATCTCGCATTGATATGCAGCCCGTAGTATCTCGGTAGCCGGGGGTAATTAGGAAATAAATGTTTTCTTCAGACCTTCACCTTTTGTGTTATG
Source organism: Parnassius glacialis (assembly GCA_033319125.1). Taxonomy (NCBI): domain Eukaryota; kingdom Metazoa; phylum Arthropoda; class Insecta; order Lepidoptera; family Papilionidae; genus Parnassius; species Parnassius glacialis. Next base: position 8,008,749 of record JAVANC010000012.1, on the reverse strand, counting down.
GTAGCAGCAGGGTAACGTTATTAATTTATTTATTAAACGGTTTAGGGTTGATTAGCCTGGCTGCTACACTATAAAAAAATTACCCCTGGTAATGAGGTGATCGCTATTGAGTTATTTCTAATTGGTTTTGTGGTTATATACATCTAATAGTGTAACATATATGATTGGAAACTGTTATTTTTTAATGCTTGCTGGTTCTTCCCAGGAGAGAGGTGTTTCTGTATTATTTTTATTCTATATTAAATGAAAACGTTTGTGTTTATATTCCATGTTGTGTATATTTTCTACACTGAGTTCACCTTTATAGTATATCCTCCTTAATATGGTTTCCTGGTAGAGATCGCTTCTAAGCGACAAGGCCACCAGTTGTACCTTTATGTAAAAAAAAAATCTGCTGTTTATTGGTGTACAATAAATTATATTTTATTAATTCATTCTTCAATTCAATACAATCACTGATTTTGTCCCGACCTGCAATTCAAACTAGAACCACATGATAAGCACTCAATGCAGTCAATTTACTTAGGCACTGGCCCTTGATATTCTTCAAACCGGAACACAACAGAGTATGTTCTGCTGCTTGGTGGTATAAATTTAAGTACAAAATGAAGATGATTGTGTTGTTTCGTCTATTGACTTCATTAAACATTTCGTGAATATGTCAACATTTTTCAATTAACTCAGTAATGACAACTTTTACAATAGGTACATAAACGTAGTGATTATATTCTTTTTGTAGGTACATACGGTAATTGGTACTTTTCTTGTCATTCGTATCATTAAGTGAGGAAGGGCAGAAAGCACTTGTTTTTTTTTTCTATTTTTTACTTACTTAAATGGAAACGGTACTCAATTCGACTGTATATTTAAATTTTTTATAACAATAACAGTGGTAGAGCCACGCGGCAGCTCTTGCTGTCACACGGATGGGCCGGCTCGAACCGGGGTGGTACCACGACCTCACAGAAAACCAGCGTGAAGTAGAGGTTTACCTCTGCGTTTCGCTTGGTGAGTGCAGGTGGCCGGAGGCCCTTTTTACTGGAAATGAGGCATTCCATCTTAGTCCTCACGGGTGACAACGCATCTACATTTTGACTTGTAATTGAGGATAGATGTAGATGTCTATGGGCCGCAGCAACCACTTACCATCAGGTGGACTGTGTGCTCGTTTGTCACCCTTATCCTATAAAAAAAAAAATTAATTATTTAAATTGCTGCCAACTTTGTGCATTTGTTATAATATGATGAACAAAATACGTTTATATGATGGTATTCTCGTAACTATTTTTTCGTTCTTTTTTTTTCTTTTTTGCTTTCATCTAAGGTGCTTTTAGAACCAACCAAAAAAGTTGTCAATGCGCAGCACAGTATATTATAAGATTATTAGTATGTATATATTTATATGTCTATATCTTTGGCACGCGCTGTAGATTTATGCATTTTAACATATTGTGAAGTTTATTATTCATATTATTGTGATAATTTCTTTTCATATTTTATAAATATTTTAAAACAATTTTTTACAGTCACCTTTGAAATACATCTTTTGGTTTCCTTAATTTGAAAATTTACCTTATAGTGGCAGTGTAATAAAATCCACTTGCTCGCTTCAGATATTACAAGTAGTAAGATGGAGTAATGTACGGTTATAATATAATGGAGAGTAATGAGGTCATATGAGATAGAGCTAAAAGGGAGAATTGAAAATTATGGAAAATCTTTAATTATTCATAACTTAACTGAAGTGAAAATATAGTCATGAAATATTCATTACAATACTAGCAAAATAGTAATACAATACTAGCAATATTAGCAAAAGTTTAAATTAACATTATAATTTAGGCAATTTCCTTTAATCATATTAAAAGTAACAAAATTTCTTGTAGTCACACATATAATTATAAAGAATTTTTAATCTCATGTCTGGTACGCATTGCCTGAGAGGGAAAAGGGGAATGAGTTGTTCTATCTCGAGGGGTGACTGTTATGGGGCGGCCAGCGTTGGTACAGGAACGCTGTCGCAATTCCGTGCGAAGGTGGAACACCGTGGAGTTTTCGTTAGTGCGAGCCCGACACAAGCCGTCTTTGCACCCGCGAGACGAGTATGGATTTACTCATGAAAAAATATAGATATAGGAGTTCGTAGTACCAGATATCTCGCATCTATGACGCTGCCCCTAGCGCCAGTTTGGGTAATTTGCATCTGAAATGTATAAAACTATACCGATATCTTTCGAATACCATAAGATCTTTGTGGCATTTTCCATTGTCGCTTCTTATGACAGTCATGCAATGATATGAGGAAGGGATTTTTCGACGCCACCAAAAAACAGGACGGGTATAACTATTAAATGAGTGTGTATAACTACTGAACGCCTTCTGAAGGTATATTTGGTCCATTTTCTTTATTCTACATAGTAAACAATTGTTGATATTTCTGTGAATTTTCTGTGGTGTTGCAACGGTTCATACATTTACTTCAGTATCACGAATCGGGATGTAAAATATTGGTAGCTTAAAGTTTATATTTAATCTGTTATCTGTGAAGAACATACTTTAAAAATTAAATATAATTATAACTTCTAACAAAAAGTAAAAGCCGACTTTAAAAAACCAAAACAAATTATTTATATTGACCATCCTTAGAGTGGAACTTTTTCTCCAAATTTATATGGGACCATCCTTGAAGATAATGTAACCTATTTAATAAAAAAAATGCGGCAAAGTGCTAGTCGGACCCGCGCACCGAGGGTTCTGAATAAATCTGTAGGAATATAAGTTTAAAATTATTAAGAATATTTTTAATATATGATGTAACTAAAAATTTATGCTTTTCGCAATTCTTCCTTTGTCTGTGCTATAAAACGTTGCTTCGTACCAAATTTCAAGATTCTGAGTTCACGGTAAATACCCGGTAGGTTTTCAATCCGTTGCGAATGTCGAAAATTTACGGCATAAACGGCTGTATCTTTTGATTGTGTTGGCTTAGAAGTTTGATTTTTTCACAGATCTAAGAGACAGTAGATTTGAGTATTTGATATGAATTTCAGCTACGCGTTCCTGAGACAAAGGGTCTTGACAGACAGACAGACGGACCACTAAGTGATCCTATAAGGGTTCCGTTTTTTCCTTTTGAGTTACGGAACCCTAAAAAGGAATCTTCATCATCATACTTTACATATCTAATATTACCTTCATTTTCATCACTTATTTCCGTCCTGGACAGGTGTGGATAATGTTTAAGTACGTACAACATTAAGCACATAATAAAGTTCTCGAAATACCGTTAGAGCCGAGCAGCAAAAATTTGACTGTGTAATTCCGTTGCGTTACTCAAACAGCACGACGCCTTTGTGCAACTAATTGCGTCGGATTTGATTTTTCTGGTGCACAGGACAGCCATAGTTATCAAGTACAAAAAGTAGTATATCACTTAAAATGTAATGTTTGTACACAAAAATAAAAGTAGTGTTACAAAAATAAGTGATATTCACTCTGTAAATACTAGGAACAGACACAAGCAAGTAAAACCAGTTACTCGACTCCATTGAGTCGCGATGCCCTTTTACAACAAAATTCCAGAAAATATACAAAATTTTACCTGCACAAAGTTAAAAACTTGAATAAACTAAGTTTACATAAAAAGGGTTATTATAATGTTAAAAATTTATGGACGATAATAACTCCTGGAAATGAGGTGATCGCTACCAAGCTATTTCTAATTTGTTGTGTTGTTAATTTGTGTAACATAGATGATTGTAAGTTGTTATTTAAAAAAAAAGTACCGCTGGGTTTCTTGCTGGTTCTTCCCAGGACAGAGGTTTTTTTTTGAACCAGTGGTAATTAAATAAAAGAGTGACTATCAATAAGTATTATTTATAATCTATATACGTGGTAGAGCTATGCTGCAGCTTTATTAGTAGTATAATTGTAGCACGAGTGGGTTGGCTCGACCGGGAAAGAACCACGGTCTCACAGAATACTAGCGTCAAATAGCTGCTTAAAACTGCTGTGTTTCGTATGGTGAGTGTAGAGAACCGGAGACCCTTTTAACTGGAAAAGAGGCATTCCATCTTAGTCTTCACGGGTGACATCGGATCTGCATTTTGATTCGCAGGCGAGGATGGATGTAAATGTTTATGGGCCACAGTAACCACTTACCATCAGGTGGACTGTGTGCTCGTTTGTCACCCTATCCTATAAAAAAAATTGAATAAAAAAGTTTCTGTTTCTGTTATTAAATAAACGCTCATCCTTATATTGAAAAAATCTTAATATTTTAGTTTAAATTAGCCTTTCGTAAACTATCCTTTAATGCATATTACCTGTAATTTTGTTACTTTTATAACTGCCAACACGATACAGCAGCAAATACTAGTGTGAAAGTAATCAGTGTGTTACTTGCGACCAGTAGTTTCACTCCTGCCCCTATTACGCATACTTACCAGTGGCGACGAACACCCACATATTTTTTTTAAATGGCCACAACGCAGTTTAGAATTTTATCAATTTTTTACCACAATCTGCAGTCATGGAATACGTGCAAAGGTCGCCTCACGCAGTGGTTCATTGCAAATAATATTATTTCTGCAACTGATGTACGAGGGGAAAAAAGAAGAGCGATACTCCTGAGCGCATTCTCTCATGGTACATACCACTAGCGTCAGATATTTCACTGTGTAAGGAAGTCCAACAGGTGCCTATTGACGATATCTTGAACCTCATGGATAGACATTTTACACCAAAGTGTCACGGTTTTAGTGAAAAAAGTACGTTTTACTCGGCAACGCAACATCTAGACGAATCACATGATCAGTGGGTCGTCAAAGATCAGCTTCTTAAGATCACTGAAGGTGCATCCGATTCCAGACGAGTGGAAAAATGTTCCGTATGTGGACGTTCTAACCACAGTTCAGTAAATGTCGTGGATCGAGATCGATTCGATAATAACATGCTCATAAGCAAACCAACGTGCTTGGAGTACGCCTCCTGCTACCCGCGTCTCAGTTAGTATGCACGAAAACCAAACATCGGTTGATTTTTGAGCACGCCGCTCAAACTTAGCATGCTCATTACTAGCAACGTTGCGACAAACGTGCTACTAATGAGTAGTTGCTTAATGAAAGCATACCTTCGTGCTAGTAATGAGCACTGCCTGTACCTTAAGAGGCAACAGTGGAAATATGTAACAGGAGATGAGCAGCAACAGGTTCCTACTAACAACTCAAATTTTTATTAATAATTAATGATTTATTATCATGTCGACAACCGCAGATACTTATGATTTTGCCATTTCAAAAAAAAAATTAAGGCTGACAGAACAGATTCTTTACAGTCCACTGCTGCACATGGGTCTCGCAGAAAAAATTTTTTTTAGGCAAATATCGACATAGTTACAAAGCTTAGCAGGTAGGTTGGCAATCACATTTTTATAATTTTAAGTTGTTATCTTGAAGATGCTGCTGCCCATCTCCTGTTTCTACAAAGACCACATCCACATCCTTTAGATGCTTGGCGGTCTATCACTGTTCGTTGCACTAGGAGTTTTCTTCCGCGTATGACCTCTCTATGGAATAATTTACCACCAGCGATTTTTGCGGACCGATATAACTGGGTGGCAACGCACCTGCAATTCTCTTGATGTTGCAGTTGTTCATGGGTGGCGGTAGTCACTTACCATCAGGTGAGCGGTATGGTCGTTTTTCCCTCTCCTTTATTAAAGAAGCATTCCATCTCAGACCTTAGATTTGACAACACACCTGCATTTTGATTCATAATTTAGGATAAATGTAGACCTCCATGGGCCACAGCAACTTACAATTAGGTGGACTGTGTGCTCGTTTATTACCTCTGTTACATAAATATAATTTGTATTAAGGATATGCCGCTGACGCTCATATCATAATCTGAAAACTCAATTCGATTTACTAGTATTATGCAATTATCAACGCGAAAGCGTACATTACCGATCACATGCTCTCTTTCAGCTGTAAACCTGTTATTACGTTGATAACAGACCCCTTGTAGCGATCTGCCGGGATAAAGCAATTACCAATCCGTTTCTATGAAGACTTTCGTATCTCGATAGTATATGTTCCATTGTCATGTTTAAGTTTCTTTTAGTAGTACTGAAATGAAAAATCTAAACTTGCGTAAAGTCCGTAACATGTGACCCTTTTTAATGTTCCCTCTGAGTTTAGCGACACATATAAATTATAATAATAATTTACTCCAGACTAAATTTCTCACAGCCACATCGGCCAGTCCCAAGAGAGTGCTCGATTGTGGCGCAAACACAGGTACACTCTCTGTCCCATCATTCTCATAGTCTGACAGGACGGCAATCCGACATTACCGGAAAGAGATCAGGCACAGGGCTAACGGAATTACGTGCTTTCCGAGGCACGGATTTGAAACACCGCCAACTTCCCGACTCCGGGCTGCTACCGAGTGTTTCGTTACAGAATTCTTTAATATTTTAGAAAAATATCTAAAATATTAAAATACTTTGCACAGTTTATCCAATAATTACTCTTAATTTTTTTACGTAATTTAAAAACTTTTTTTAATTATTTTATTTTATTCTTATAATATAAGTAACGACTTCATTTGATATCTTTAATTTATTATGTATTTTATATTAGGCCCAGGCCACAATATATAACAAATATTTTAATACAGGAAAAGGGTTGTTAAGTTGCAAGACCCGTAATATTATAAATAAACACTAAATGTACAACACTTAACTTAAAATTAATAATTTGAATTTAAATTCAAGTCACGCTTACAAGTTTTTTTTTATTAAAACGTTACCCCCACACTAGGATTTTCTCCTGTGTCGTGGAGGCAGTTTACAAACATAAATTGCACAAGGACAAACATCCAGACCCGGAACCGGAAACCGGAAAATTTGTAGGCCATACAAATATTTGTTCCGTGCGGGATTCGAACCCGCGGCCCCCAGCGCAACAACTGATTGCTAAGCCACTGCGCCACGAAGCCGTCAAATTCTAGACGAATGAGGTGGTCAGACAACAGCAAAACATAATACCATAATATGGAATCACCCCTTTATCCGTCTATCCGTCACAGAGGTTCTTCCTTGAGGGTGTAACATGTAGATGATTAGTATTTGAGGAAGTAACACAATGAAACGATAACTTCCAGCATTGGAATTGTTAAAATAAAGAATTGCCCTTGTATAAACTCTTGTCATCGGTCCGTGAACATTTATTCCTAGACGTAGGCCTCCCATGGTGGAAAGAATTTGCCTCATTATAAAAATGGTTATTTCAATGCTCAAATTGATTCGTAAATTCGATCACCTACTTGAAAGATCTTTCGATTTATTTTTTCGTAAATAAATCGCTTTGGAGCAAACGGAATATACTTTACTTTCCCAAAGGTGTCATAAAAGTCGGCTGTGTGAAATAATAGGGAATTTTCGTGAACTCCAACAAAAAGCGTATACGTTTATCGTGTTAAATATTCCAAACCTTTAATATAACAGAGTATATCTTACAATTTTCTTCTAACATAACTTTCATGTCGTCCCGTGGGTGCCGTAAAAGGTGACAGAGCGATACTGAAATAGTAGATAGACAGCAGCATCTTGCTGAAAACAACTCCAAATTATAAAAAAAACTACGGATGCCAACCCGCCTGCCAACAATTCCCGTATGAGGTAATCTATAGGATAGATCTATATTCAGCTGTAGAATTTATAGGCTGAAGTGGATGGACACATACATTACATATATCAATTAAACCCACCAAGCATCAATGCCTGTACTGTTGTGTTTACGTCGGTTTAAGAGATTCATTATAATCACAGGCTGTAAGGCAATATAAGTCATCAGATATGACAACGAATATGTAGCCTTCTTTGGTTGAAGTCGTTTGTAAGCGTCCAGAGGCTGCCGTGAATATTTACACACATTACATTTTAATAAAAAAAAAATATTACGCGATTTGAAATTCTTGCTACTTTCCAATTTTGTTCCTGCGCTTAATAATTTCGCGTACATTGCTCCGTTAACATAGTCTCTGCTATTCTCAAAAAATTACCAGCAACATTACAATATAGGCGACCGCACATTGGCTGGAGGCAATACAGCCATAAACCATTAACTGCCCGAAGATAGCCGTCCATAATAAAGCCATTATATGAATAAATGCTAACAACTATATTTACAAGGCGTCTACGCGCCGACCATTAGGGTTAACCATTAAGTCGCCTTGAAGTGACGCCAGCTGGACTAGGCATTCGTAATGATTTAGAAAGGAAAAATATGTTAATGCCTCTATTCAGTGCCAACAACAACCTAAAATATATGAATGACCTATTCATCGTGTAATTAACATTTAATAGATAGTTATGTACTCATTTTATTTTTTTGAGTGGGAAATTGATTATGCACTTATGCAGCGAGTCAATTGACTACCTCGTTGGTCTGGTGGTCGTAAACGCATCTGCTGATCATAAAGTCACGAGTTCGAATCCCATGTCTGGCCAACAAAAATCATTTATTGAGTTTTTCTGTCATGAAGCAACCTGGAGTGAGAAAGATAGCAGTGTTTTCACCCCCGTGCATCAGAAAGCATGTAAAATTGTAGGTTCTGCGTCTGATCCCTGTCTGGTCATGGTAGATTACCGTCCCATTGAACCATGAGAGTGAGCAAACAGAGAGTGCACTTGTGCTTGCGCATATACTTGGGCGCGGGGTCTCATTGACCATTTACTGGATTATGTCGGTCTTGTACCAACTGAAACCCAATAAAATTCTCCAAATATGTCGCATATTCAGGCGTCAGAGCCAGATAATCAAGCACTCGGATTAACCAACTTAACAAAACTAAATTAAAAAAAAGTGCAAAATTTTTCAATGCCTCCACCTATGACCATGTTACGATCGAAAAGGATACACGACATAGTTGCTGCGTAATATTGAAACTCCATTCCTTTTGTGACCTTTGCCGTATCTGCGGTGTGACCACACTAATTGTCATAGAGGTTTGACCTATACTATCACTCCTCTTCCTCCGCTACTCGGCTGTATTAAAGAAGGGCAAGGAGAGAGAATATCTCTTATTCCTATATACGTTGTATAGTTACGATGCAGCTATATTAGGTTGCAGCATAAATGGATCGGCTCGACAGGGAAGGACCATAGTGACTCGGAATACCAGCGTAAAATAGCAACAACATGGGGCTGTGTTTCATTTACTTGGTATAGACTACCGGAGACCCTTTTTACTAGAAAAGAAGCAATCAATCTTAGTACTCAGATGTGACAACGCATCTCCATTTTTATTCGAGGATACATGTAGATATCTATGAACCACAGCTTCCACTTATTTGTATGTATATTGTGTATTCGTTTGTCACTCTTATTATTTACTACTTTTACGATTAATAAGCGGAAAAGAAGGCCTATCACCTAGTTAAAAATATTACATTAAACTGTGTTATTTCTATACACCAATCAATTGTGTTTGCATATCGAGACTAAATAAGCTTGTTTACTTTTAATCTAAACATGTAATTAACTCATCACCTATTATAAAGACATAACAACACGTCAACGAAGAAGACGACTACAACCATTTTTATCTCTATATATAAAATTAATTGCTGTCTCACTTAAACTAAAAAGCGGCTATGATTTTTTTTGTGTGCATTTTAGTGGGCCTCTGGATGGTTACATTCTCAATTGGACTCGGTAGGAGGCACTGTTTTCGATATCCAAAACTCACCCCCGTGAAGCCGGGGCGAATCGCAAGTTTAAATAATATTTTTAAAAGTGTTTGGAGAATTATTGAAAATTTCAAAATCACGAACGCCAGCCAAGTTCCTTAAAAGCTTTGCTGAATTGATATTAAAAATTTCATATATTATATTGTTCATAATCCAGTAATATCCGTTCCACGTACAACTCTTAATATCAGATAGGTGCCGAGGTGGCCGCTTTGTTTCATCGTAACGAGCTTACGACTTGATAGCTCATTGTGAACTTTTTGCTATCGTGTAGGCTCTCGATCCTTTGACTCCGGTTTAAATACGTGGAGCGATACTTGTAATAAAAAGTTACACTCGTGTGGTCCATAAAACGTGTTTTAATCTTAATCGATTGCAAAATACTTACTAAGCTACAAAATACATTATCAAATGTTTCTTAATAAATGAGATAATGTTCGTCTCTATTGATAAAATATAAACGAATAACATTAATTGACTTAATAAAAACGAAGTTTGTCTTTAGTCTCAGGTATAAGCTAGGATATATTTCAAGAGTCAGGAATTCTTGACCGTTTAGTGGTGGTGTAATATTTACTACACCATATTGTCCAGAAGGTGCAAGAAACGATAGAGGGAAACTGTATCACGAGATGGGCAGTAGCATCTTCCTGATGACATCCCAAAATAATAAAAAAAACTGCAGTTACTAATGCACCTGCCTAGCGTGGCAACTAATGCAAAATCCCCCCTTCGAGGCCTATGTTCAGCGGTGGACTTTTGTAGGCTGTAATGTAGAAATAATATTTCAAGAAAGAAATTCCGTAGAAAATATGCGAACGAAAATGTAAATTATGGAATTTGCCAGCAACTGAAAAATTTCACGAAGACTGTAGTGCCGCGGTTAGATGACTTCTATCGTGACGAAAACTCTTTTTATAAACCCTTGACTATTATTTAAAAATAACACGTTTCGTAATAACATTATAAAAGTTGACATTGCAAAAGTGCATTGCGTTCCTTAATATACAGCGCGTTATGGGTTTGATCCCTTTCTCCCTTAAACATAAATAAAAGCATAAATGATGGTAAGTGAATGTTGTAGCCCATAGACACCTATATCTATCATCGCTTGGGAATCAAAATTTAAATAAAACATAGCTGCATTTTACTATACTAATATTTAGTGCTGCACTGCAATGTCACGAGTTTGGTCCTATCCCGATTCTGATTCATTAACTTTCTACTTCTTACCATGTGATAACCCATATATTTTAAAATACTAGTTAAATAAAATATATAGAATAAATAATTGTGCAAATATCGTTTCTGATTTGGAAGGGTTATATTGTTTAATTAGGAATGACAAAACATTAATTGAAATAGAAATATATATGACTTTCAAATAAATTGTCGTCACGATACGCGCGCCACCTAGGTACAGTAAGTTAATTCTATTATGCCTTTAATCTTCGCGCAAGTGCAAGCAATGAGTTGAAAAATTTTTAGTACAATCTAATGAACGGTATGGCAGCGCATAAAATACGAACAAACTAATATTAACTTTTATATATTGTATAGTTAGATCCTTTAGTTATTTTTTAAATAATAATGTAGGTATTTTGTTTTCAGATACACAAAATAAAAACTGTGCTTAGTTTGCTAGCTTAGTTTAGGGATCATTGTTAGTCCTAATTAATTACGATAATTTATACTTAAAGGCTACACAAATATATAAAATAATACTGCTTCACAAAGCTTTATAAAACATATATGAAATTAAGAATAACACTTCAAAGATCATTTCCAGTTAACCATAGAATAAATAAGTTTTACGACGAATTGCACAAGCATTAGAAGCGTGCCACCCATAAAAATAAGGCAATTAATTGGACTAAACCTCTAACCACCAGCATCATGAAAAAATTCTTTACGAGCAAATTCTTGAGAGACACTAGAGCGTTAGTAATGCTATGATAATGATATTTTTAAATCGCTTATTAGCTTGATCTGTAGAAATTTACATATCTTTATGTGTATGTGTATGGATGAATTGTAAGGAAATTTTATTAATTGCGTCCACTTCTGAACGTCATTATAAGGATATATAACCTAAAATTTTGTACAAGCTTTAAGAACCGATGACAATGTAATAATTTCGGGTCAGGAACATTAGTAAAGAAACCGATCAGATTGCATCTGATCGGTTTCTTTTTTTTTCGGATTCAGCTTCATACAACCGCGCTAAGATAAGTACGCTACTACAAGCTTGAGGCGCGGGTATGCGTGAGCACTGGCGGCTCTTCAGGTACAGAGACAAACTGCTTCATACTGGCTCGGCCAGTGCTTAAACTCAGGGTGTACACGTCGCACATCGTGCTTGTTTTCGTTTTATATTTGATTTAAAAATAACAAAGGAATAAAGAAAGTGTCACGTAAAATATAAAAAGTGTAAATACGGTTTACTGTACTATGTTTATGAACAAAAATAGAATAATAGAACAAAAAAAATTACACATGTAGTAACAACACACATACACTCTCGCCTGTTACCCAGAGGGGTAGGCAGAGACTACGGACTTCCATTTGGCGCGATCCTGACACACCTCTCTCAGTTATTATTATTTAAAGTATTTGAAATAATACTGTAACTTATTCAAAGTGAATAAAGGTAATATATAAATTTTTAATCATCCCAAATACTCCACTAGGTAATGAGAACTTCATTATTATTTATTATTTTTAATGTGGTAGATAGATATATCTTACACATATGTTAACAATTTTTTTATGGGCAAAAGTTTCGCGAATATTTTGAATTCAAAATAATCTTTGTTAATATTGATAGAGACATTAAAACGTGTGGAAGCTTGTATAATTAAAGTCATGTGAGTGCTTTCTATTTAATTACATATTTAAGAAAAATATCTTTATATTACATTTACATTTTACGATTCAATTAAAAGGCACAACAAATTATTCAAAAACAAGAGATATTAAAAAAAATTGGGTAAGTAAATCGTTAAAAATGTTTTATCATTGGTGCACGATAAAAAGCTGATAAACTATTTTTATTTAAAGTTATCCTTCTGTGTCAACCATAATAATATAGGTAAAATTTTTGTATGCTCCTTGGTTCTGGTCGGCTTCTTTACTCATGTAGTCAGGGCGTATTGGAATGTTGTTATTCTCTATTATTATTATTGTTTTCTTATTAACCGATCAAAAAGGAGTAGGTTCTCAACTCGACTCCATGTTAGTTTTTGGTATGTATGTTACGGGACATATTCGCAGATTTTGAACCCAATTTAATGATTCTTTTTTTAATAAGCAGGATTTACTTTAAAGGTGGCTTCATTAGATTTTAAAAAAAATCCGCCCTCGAGGTTGAAAAATAGGGGAGAAAGTTTCATAGCGGACTATTTTTTAAGTTATGTCCGGGGCGGGGGTTTGTTCGCGCCAAAGCGCTAATATCAAGAATCGACGCCAGATAGCACTCGGCTCGGCACGATACCGGTTTGAAGTTCGGCCGAGCGGCGTGGTAGTGGCATGAGCGCGCAGGTTGCCAGCGAAAAGGAGTCCGAATTCAGCGGTGCTATAGGCGGCACGCTGTCCTTTTGTCGGGAACTCGGAAGCGGAATACGATACGCGCATCCAGGAAATATACTGTTTAGGATACGTAACGTTCCTTGCTTGATAGCTTCACCCGGGATTTTTGTGTCTTACTCAGAATCTGTATAAGTGCGTTTGACAATATTAGCTAGTGCGGCATTTGATATTCTAGAAATAACTGTTGCCACGCAAAACGGTAGTGACCTTTGATCCGGTTGCGCGTGTTAAGCTTTATAACAAACGAGAGTTAGTGACCTCTGTAAGTTAGTTAATCGTCCGATATAGTTAATGGACTGTCATCGTGACGAACCAAGAAAGTGACTGTGGACGGCGCCGTGGAAGGATACCGCAGTTTGGAGCGGTACTGAGGTCCGAACTGCTGTAGAGGGTAACGGTCTAATAAGGTCAATAACACTACCAGCCACATCCAGATACAAATCACTGACCCTTACTTTCCTAGCACTATACAACCACATGCGACCTGACCGAATCCTGAGGGACCAGTCGCCTTAGATAGAGGTAAGTAAGCTCAGTTTAATAGAATAGAACGCTCCCCCCTGATTGTTCATTGTAATTAGAAACCTTCCACCTTGGCCGTTAGGAGGCCCGACCTGCAGCTGCTTGTAGGTTCTTCCGTTAAGGGGCCGCAGAGGAACTCTACTGTTAGATAGGCAGCTGTTGGCCGGAAAAAAAAAAAAAAAAAAAAAAAAAATATATATATATATATATATATATATATATATATATATATATATATATATATATATATTATTTTTAGTAAAATACTAGTAATCTTATTAAACAATACTAATATTCCCTTTAACCACTTCTGGTAAGCTTAAAATGCTTGTGTTAGAAGTAGTTCACGACAGAATCGAATGGCGGATTCGAACCCACGACCTTTCGAGTTCGCGGTCCACGCCCTGCCATTAGGCTATTTATACAGGATGTCCCAGTAATGGTGGATAATCTGGTACGTACGTATTCGGACGCGGGGGAGGTGGCCTCGGTTCCATAAAAAAAAATCTACCCCGAACGGTTTGCGCTGTGCGCCATGTTGTATAAAATTCCGAAAATTCGTACTTTTGCTCACATTTGTGGTCATCATGTCCACATTTTAATGCCTAGATCGGATTTTTTTCTTTAAATGTGTTCCCTAATAACGATGTACCTAAATTACGCTTAAAAGTTTTGAACGACTATGGGTAGTATTTTACAAGACGGCACTAAACATAAGTTTAAATTTTTTACTTTATTTATCTACTAAGTATGAACACCTGTGGTGAAAAAAAAACTTATGGGATCTCTGTGGCCAACCATTTAAAAAGTTTGCCTACATTATGAGAATTCTGAAACATTAGAATATTATGTAATTAATATCATTACTTACTGAGCTATAGCCGTTAACATTTAAAAGTAGGCATTTCATTACAAAAGTATATACAATTATACATATAAGTACATAAAATATGTAAATATTTGTAATTCTAAGTTGATAGTTAATATTCTTTTACTCTGCTCTGAAATATATCAAGAGAAGAGCTAGCACGTATGTCATGTGAAAGTGAGTTCCATAGCTTGACCGCCCTTACAGTAAAGGATCCACCACATCGGTTTGTGAAATGAGAAGGAGTTCTGAGAAGCAGGTGTTTAGTGGTCCGGCACTAAGTTTCACGAGGTACAAGATACTTAAAACGCTCGCGGAGATATAAAGGTGCAAGAGGATTAAAGAGTAGAAAGTAAAGAAATGATAACACATGTAAGTCTCGACGTCTACGAATAGGAAGCCATTTTAATTGAGCCATGTACTCTGAAACATGATTAAACTTACGAAGACCAGAAATAAAACGTATACACAAATTTTGAACACGTCCCAGTTTGTTCAACAGCTCCTCTGAAGCATTCAAAAATCTAACATCAGCGTAGTCAATGAGAGGAAGAAGAAGTACTTGAGCTAAAGTCAGCTTAGTTTTTAACAGTAAAAACATCTGGAGGCGCTTGAGAGATTGAAAAGAGTAGTTCACTTTTCTGCTAGTCATATTAATGTGAGCAACCCAAGACAAATTATTATCAAAAATATCATCTAAGTTCTTAGCAGTCTCTGTATATGGAATTTGAGTATTATCATACGTTACTGCAGGATCTTTGAACGATCTAATAAATTAAGCATATTTGAGCTGCCGATAATCATTACTTGGAATTTAGCAGGATTAACAAGAAGACCAAACGATTTTGCCCAACTGCTTATGCTACTTAAGTCAGCATTCAGCTTATTAATGGCCTCATCTATATCTTGGACTTTGAAATGGCGGTATAATTGCAAGTCGTCAGCATAGAGATGATAATAAGAGGAGAGAACTGTAGTGAGAGCATTGATAAAAATAGAGAAGAGAAGTGGGGAAAGAACACCACCCTGAGGAACACCCGCCGTAAGATCACACCACTTGGAGAAATCCTCCTCATGGCGGACACACTACGAGCGACCCCTAAGGTAAGAATTAAACCAAGAGATTACTGATGGCGAAATGTTTAAGGACGAAAAAATACCAAGAAATATGTCATGATCAACGGAATTAAATGCACTGCTGAAATCCAATAATGTTAGAACAGTAAGAAGTCTTGTGTCTATGACCCAGCGAATGTGATCAGACACTTTAATCAGAGCGCTGACTGTGCTATGGCCTGGACGAAAACCAGATTGAAAAGGACTCAGGAGGCTGTGAAGAGTTAGGAAATGAGATAGTTGCCTCTGAACTATATTTTCTAGTACTTTAGATAAGATCGGAGGAATAGAAATAGGGCGGAATTGGAATAAAGATTTAAGACAAGAAGTTTTTGGAAGGGGAATGACGAATGCCTTTTGCCAGCAAGTCGGAAAGGAGCTCGTCTCAAGCGAAAAAGAGATAATGTGAGTGATAATAGGGTAAAGTTTATTAGTGATAGGTTTAATCATTTGCATACAAAGATTGTCATAGCCAATAGCTTTAGTGGAAATAGATAAAAGGCATTTTTTTATGTCACCATCAGTAATTTTACTGAAATTAAAAGGAGAACACAGCGGCTTAGGAGTATTGGAGAGAAAATTAAGTGTAGCAGACTTAATAGAGTCATCAATAGAAATCGGAGGCTCAGAAAAGTGCCGGTTGAAAGCAGACAAATTAAACAAGATATTAGAATCATTATATGATTTGCCTATACCTAGAGTTCTAAGAAATTTCCACATCTGAGCGGAATGAGAATTTTCAACTTCATCATAAATATGTCTCTTCTTAGCATCACAACACAGCTTACTACAGCGATTACGTAGTTTTTTATATGTGAATAAATTTTTATTAGTAGGGTGCTTCTTATAACGTTCTTTTAGCTTTATCTCTTTTGGACATTACTGGTTTTATAGACTCTGAAAGCCAGGGGGCTAGAAAGTGTTTAATCCTTACTCGCTTAAGTGATGCATGTGTATCGAAAAGTTGTAAAATGATGTGATTAAAAGCATAAACCTTATCGTTAACATTTTCGGAATTTAGAACAGAGGACCAGTCAATATTATTAACATCATCTCTCAAACGTTCCAGGTTAATAGATTTAAAGCTTCTTAGCAATAAGAATTTTGATTTGCGCCTAGGACGTTGAATTTTATAGGAGAGGAAGATAAGATCGTGGTAAGAGAAAGACGCAGATAGTTGACCATGCAAAGCAACCCGGTCAGCATCAGAAACAAGAATAAGGTCTAAAAGAGAAGGGGTACTATTAGGCGAATGGTGGGTAGCAGAAAGAGGAAGAATATGTAAATTAAAAGATGACAAAAGGGAGAGCAATGCTTTGCTACGAAAACCATTTTTTAACAAGCATGTGTTAAAGTAACTGTTTTTTTTTTGTTCTTTTAACCGTGGTAGAGCCACGCAGCAGCTTTTGCTGTCGCACGGATGGGCCGGTTCGAACCGGGGTGGTACGGCGACCTCATAGAAAACCAGCGTAAAGTAGAGGTTTACCTCTGCGTTTCGCTTGGTGAATGCAGGTGGCTGGAGGCCCTTTCTACTGGAAATGAGGCATTCCATCTTAGTCCTCACGGGTGAAACGCATCTACATTTTGATTTGTAATAGAGGATAGATGTAGATGTCTATGAGCCGCAGCAACCACTTACCATCAGGTGAACTGTGTTCTCGTTTGTCACCCTTATCCTATAAAAAAGTCTAAGGTGGCAACCGAACCTCCACCGGAGATTCTTAACGGATTAGTAAGCTGAAATGGCAGTGGGCCGGCCATATAGCTCGAAGAACCGATAACCGATGGGGAAGAAAGGTTCTTGAGTGGCAGCCTCGTACCGGTTGGCGAAGTGTAGGGCGACCCCCCATGAGATGGAGTGACGACCTGGTAAGGCATGCAGGAAGTCGATGGATGCTGGTGACTCAGGACCGTGCTTTGTGGCATTCCTTGGGGGAGGCCTATGTTCAGCAGTGGACTTATGAAAGGCTGTAATAATGATGATGATGATGATGATGATGTGTTAAAGTCACATAAAATAATGATTTTATCATAAAGCGGATTAAGATTTACAAGTTTTTCTTCCAGAGAAGAAAAATAATTTATATTGCGAGAGGGGGGATAATAGACCGCAAGCAAAGTCCTAGAATGATTAATAGTAATTTCAATAAATAAATGTTCAGCATAATTTGTGTATATATTGGGTGAATGATCAAATATTTTATAAGGAATGTCATCTCTCAAATAGATTGCCACTCCAACATCACCTTTGCCGACTCTGTCATTGCGTATAAGTTGAAAACTAGGGAGACAATACTGTACAGACGGAAGTTTCTTATATTTACGCGAACAGTACACATTGAATAAAACTATTTTTTACGGATTGTATCGCGTTTAATTTAATATTTTAATTCCCAACGTTCCGGGTGCTTTACAGCATTCCATGGTCACGGGGGGGGGGACTGAGATGTTTGACTTCCCGATGTCACAGTTAGCCCGGCTAACTTCAAATTTTTATATTAATTTCTGGTTCGATTTACGCAGAACGAACTTAAAGTACCTTGAAGTATTGCAGTGGTATGCTATGGTTTGGATTTAATTTTGTTAATTATAGGATACCAAGCAGATGGCAGCATGCATCCATATTCTCTATTGAAATTAGGATTTTTTTTTAATTTCAATAGCCTCGCGTACCAATCTTGGTAGAAATCGGTGTTCTTTTGCGAAAATTTGTGGTCTATCAAATCTGATTTAATAGCGGGGACGTTCTTAAACATTATCACAGACTGCAGACTTCCTAGAACGTCGGTGCTTCACGTCAGCTATATGTTCTTTCACGCGGGTTTTAATGGATTTTTTAGTTTGTCCTATGTAAGAGAGACCATATTCGCAATTAAGCTTGTTGCAGGAGGCATCTTGTAGAATAATATGACACTTGACAGATGTAAAAATTGACCAATCCTCTTCGGCAGCTAGAAGTATGTTTTAATGGAAGCTCGCTTCAAAATATAGCCAACCTTGTCTGTGACTCCTCTGACATAGGGTAGTACAGCAGGCACACACTCGACTGTGGTCCGCTTCACTCGGTCACTGTGACGTAGGCGCGGGACCCGAAGCTTCTTGTCTTGCAATACTTGCTCGATATGCTGAAGCTCGGTGGCTGGATATTTTCGGTCACAAATCCCTCGTGCTCTCTGAAACAAAAATTTTTCCACCAGGTTAGTATGGGTCTTTTCCCTATACATATTGTGAACAAAAGTGTTATCAGAATTTCGGATGACTAATACATCTAGGAAAGCTAAAGAATTGTTTGCCTCTAACTCTATTGTGAATTGTATTTTAGAGTTTATGGAATTAAGGTAGTCTAAAAATGCAGTTACTTTGTCAGATGGTAAAATTTTGAAAGTGTCGTCTACGTACCGCTTGTAGAATCTTGGATTTACAGGAACAGTAAGAAGGGCTTTCTCCTCAAAGTCCTCCATGAATATGCCGGCGCTTATGGGAGATACAGGTGAGCCTATCGCCACATCATCTACTTGCTTGTAGATTTCCTCCTTCCACAATAGATTGCTGGATGTAAGGCAGTGTTTGAGTAATGCTGCATATTCTGTAGACATGTCGTATTCTTCTAGCTTCCTGGTTACAATTGAGATGCAGTCTTCAATAGGTAAGCATGTAAATAGTGACTGAACATCAAAACTGACCATAGTTTCATTGTCAGCGAGATGGTGGTATTTTATCTCACTAACAAAATGGTGCGAATCATTTATGTGTGCTTTAGTATGTCCTCTCAGTAGTGACAGAATTTTGCCAAGTGTTGAGTTAGGTGCGTTGGGGTAAGATCGGTGATGGGGCAAGACCGTAGGATTTAAATTCCCGGCGAATTATGCTATATTTTGAAATGCTAACAATATGCTACACGACGCCATTTCATCCTGCCCCGACCCTCAGTTCACGCCAGTTGCTCCGGCAAGTGGGACCTGTGCTGGGTGGCATTTTATAAAATAATGTAATTTTTGTATTATTTTTGTCCACCCGATCTTTCCCTATCACTATCACTTTTATTTACGATTTTTAGCGAGAATATGGCAGTGGTTCTTAATCTTTCATTCGTCGTGTATATTTTTTCGGAGATTACTCAAGTGACTATGGGACTCAGTCTTTTTAGTAAGTCTGTATTTTTAAAAGTAATAAAACAATACAATGGTTTGATTACTTTTAAGTACACATTAAAATACATTTTTTTATAGGATAAGGGTGACAAAGGAGCACACAGTCCACCTGATGTTAAGTGGTAGCTGCGGCCCATAGACATCTACATCTATCGTCTATTACAAATTTAAATTCAATTTATATTAATTATTTAAAAAATAATTTATAATAATAAATTACATATTTATCTCATGAGTTAAGTTTAGAACTAATTCAGTTTCACGGGAAACTTTCAACCCACGTTCCTTTTCCTGGTCTAGTCAACTTTACTTTACTTTTTCCGACTTCATGCCTTTATTCTGATTCTAATTAACTCTATAAATAAGCTCACGCCTGCTTATTGATACACATACAAATATGCACACAAAATAATCTATCAATTAACTACTTACCTAACTACCTGCTTCGTCATATACCGCTATGCTCAAATATTTACATCTTCCTCAAATCCTGTATTATCCCAGGGCATTTCGCCAGTCCTTTTCCCATAAAAAAATCAAATGCATCTGATCTTTCCCTTATATTAAGTAATTCCATCTTATGTCATAACAAAGTTTGAGCAACATAAAATTATAATTTCTTTATATCAGGGATAAGATCGGATGCCAAGAAACAAAAAAAGAGAAAATCGTTTGGAACATTTATGTTTCTAGTAATTTATAGATCATATTGAAATATGTTTTTGAGCGTTAAAGATAGGACAAATCTCTTTTATAAACTTTGTTCTCTAAGCAGTAGAAGTGGTTTTAAATTTAAGTCCGGTCTTACCCCTTAATGGCTAATTTTTCATTATGCATTTAAAAAAGTATGTCTAGTTTTCGCACACTTTAAAGCAGAAACCGTTGAGTTTACACAAGCAAAAGATTCTTTTTTTTTATAGGATAAGGGTGACAAACGAGCACACAGTCCACCTGATGGTAAGTGGTTGCTGCGGCCCATAGACATCTACATCTATCCTCGTTTGCGAATCAAAATGCAGATGCGTTGTCACCCGTGAGGACTAAGATGGAATGCCTCATTTCCAGTAAAAAGGGCCTCCGGCCACCTGCACTCACCAAGCGAAACGCAGAGGTCCTCTACTTCACGCTGGTTTTCTGTGAGGTCGTGATACCACCCCGGTTCGAGCTGGCCCATCCGTGCGACAGCAAAAGCTGCCGCGTGGCTCTACCACTGTTAAAAGCTCTCAGTGCTAAACTTCGTTTAACGATTAACGGTTTGCTTCATGTTCCAAAAATATGACGTATACGGATGTCGAGAAATTAAATTTTTTGGCAGACTCTTCCAACTTTTCGAAACCATCCGGTATTACCCCAACGCACCCTAACTTATATTTGGCTCACTGTAGGATGTAGCCTTTGGTTTGTGTATTTTCGGTAACCCATATAATCTTGGTGGTTTGGTACAAGGTGGCATTATGGAAATTACGTCGAGATTTACTTTTCGGTGTTATTCTTTATTAGATCGCTAGTTGATTTAAGCACATTGGTTGTAGGGTCTGTTTGGCCTTTTTGTGCGTACTTTTGTCCGATAAAATTTGTTGTACTTTCAAATTATATTTTCACGTATCCATTACTACCGTAGCATTTCCTTTATTTGCATAGAGAATTGTGAGCTCTGGTCTGTTGCGTAAGTTGTACAACGCTTTAATCTCGTCTTTCGGGAGATTTAGTTTCAGCACTGAAATTCGACGTAACAAGGACAAAATGTCTTGACGTATGCCCTGTCAATCTTCCTTTCCCACATTGTTTTTAATCAAACAATCCTCAACGTTGCAGATAATTTGCGAAAAATCCCGTATGAGGAAAGAAGTAGTAGAGAAGAGTAGTAGTACTTGTTAGTGTATCCAGATGCAAGAAGTCTTAAATTTTTTATAAGACAAAACGTCTGACTTTGGTGAAATGAATATGTAATTTTATTAACAATGGACACCGAAATTGTAAACTTTATCTATAACCGAATATGTAGTTTTTTTTCTAGAAGAAAATAAAACAGTTTCAAAGTTGCAATATCTGTATGTTCATATTCCATTTAATTTTTAACGTTGAAAATTTACAAGTCGGCCAAGTATTTTCGAAACAAGGCGGAGTTTGATCATTGGAGTGGCTTCTACCGGAATGGGCCATTAATTAAATTCCATTGATGTTGTCTAAACATTACGATGAAACGTTTAATAGCTTTTGCGATCTTTATATTTATCGTAATAGATCTGCATTTAGCTTTTTCAATCATAATTTCAATAGGCATTATAACTAGACTTGACTTTGATTTTGTCTTGAATTAATTCGTTCATGATATTTTAAAGCATTACAATATTTAAATCTGTCTTACATTTATTTAAATACATGCAAATTCGCAAATTTGGTGTCTAAACACAATCCGTATCTGAAAACAGTTTAATTAAAAAAAGTAAATCGTAAGTCGGCTCGACCGGGGAAGGACCACGCTCTCACAGAATACCAGCGTCAAATAGCAGCTTAACACTACTGTGTTTCGTATGGTGAGTGTAGAGCATCGGAGACCCTTTTTAGGTTACAGGTTACACCAAATTCGGCAAGCATTGTTTGTAAATTTATGCTTCGATAGGTTTATCAAAATTTGTAAATACAAATAGTTCAAAATGAATAAATATCTTTAATGTGATTAAATTGTTTCTTAATGCTTGTATAGTGTAAAGTAAAGTTGTAGCCTATTTAGGTACCACTGCTAGGCGTATTTCGTAAGTCACAAAATAGCTGCAGCGTGGCTCTACCACGTTTGCGTGTTTCAATGAACAAAAACACCATAAAAATATAATAGGTACTTACATAAAATAAAAAATGCGGTTGCCAACCCAGATGCTAAGCCAGGCAACTATGGCAAATATCACTCTATAAAGCAATCTATGCGGAAGGCCAATATTTAGCGGTGGACTTTTGATAGGTTGTAACTTTAACCACAGTAACAGATGACAGACAATTTTTACATAGAATTGCAACGAATTCAGAAAATCGGGCAGTAATTTTTTGGAAAATACAGTCGTGTGATGGATTGTTTATATGAAGAAACTGTTAAATGAATTGTACGTGATTGAGCGTATATATAGCGATACAACTCATAATAATAAAAAAACTGCGGTTGCCAAATGACTACCAGGCGTGATATCCATAGGAAATATCCCTCTATGAAGCTATCCAAGGGAAAGGCTAATAATTTTTTATAATAGATTAAAGATAAAACGGGCAAAAAAATGTGTATCCATTTAAAAATATCAAATGCAAACCTTCTTTCCTTATTAACCTGTAAAAGTCCACTCCTAGCTGTGCACCTTTCCTGTTGTAAGGAATATGTGACTTAAGTAATCGTCACACTTGGCAATTAGACTGGCGATCGTAGTATCACTAGCAATCAACGTATCGCAACTTGATTGATTCTCTTTGTCTAAGTCCGATTTAAAAAATAGATAGATATACTGCCATCTGTCGGAAGTTATAGATTTTTCTGGCATACCATATAGTCGCCACTTACAACATCCATGGGACGATATTATTTGTCAATTTCCATCAGGTAAGCCGCATGCTCGTTTTTTTTATAGGGGAGGGGACACACGAGCATACGGGTCACCTGATGGTAAGTGACTACCAGCGCCCATGAACAACTGCAACATCAGGGGAACTAGGGGAATTGCAGATGCGTTGCCAGCCTTTTAAAAAAAGGAGTAGGCTCTTTTCTTGAAGGTCCCTAAGTCGTATAGTTCCGGAAAAACCGCTGATGGTAACCGATTCCAAACGGAAGTCATGCGAGGAAGAAAACATCTACTACATCGCACAGTGGTGGACCGCCAATCAGCCAGATGGTGTGGATGGTATCGGGAGTTCTGCCGCGATGTGCTTTCGTGAAATTTGGCGGCTGGGATTAATCCGAACAATTCCTCAGAGCACTCCCCGTGGTAAATTCTAAAGAAGCAAAGGGATGCAACATCTCTTCGCAGTGCCAATGAATCGAGCCGATCGAAAACAACTCGGTCGTCGAAGATTCGAGCCGCTCTGCGCTGGATGCAGTCAAGTGGAAGGATCTGGCACTGGGGAGCCCCTGCCCAGAGATGGGAACAGTATTCCATGTGAGGCCGAACATGCGCCTTGTAAAGTTGCAGGCGGTGTGCCGGCATGAAATACTGTCCAGCTCTGTAGAGCACGCCAAGCTTTTCAGAGGCCAATCTGGCCTTCTCTTCCAAGTGACCACGAAACGGCACGTCACTCGATATGTCGACTCCAAGGATTCCAATACTGGCTGAGGCGAGAATCGGAGTGCCTTGAAACTGAGGAGATACGACAAAGGGATTCTTTCTAGTGGTAAACGCGCAAACTTGTTTCTTCTGAGGATTAAACTGGACTAGATTTAGTCGCCCGCAATCCGAAACTTTTTTCAGCAAAGTCTCGACTTCAGAAACAAATTTGTTCCGGTACTCGGCGACGTTTTCCCGAGAAATATTGGCACGGGCCGGTGTATAGAGCATCACCAGTGCTGTCATCTGCATATTAATGAATGTTACTAGTTACCAACATATCATTGATAAGCAGAAGTAACTGTATTGGTAAGTGTTGTGGAACATCAGCATTAATAGGCTTGTAGTCGGAGCATGCACCGTCTGCAACTCGCTCCCAAGGGTAGGATGCAAAGAAAGACCCATTCCAATCGGCTGACCAATAGTGCCAAACACGGCGGCATCCTCCAGAAAGCAGTCGCAATTTCAGTGTGATGGGCATCACACTCTGAATGAAAAAATAGTACGAGGAGCCCGTGTAGTGGCGGGTAAGAATACTCACTACCCCATATCTTCCCGTGAGTGTCGTAAGGGGCGAAACAATGAATGCTACCGGTTTGCAACATGTCATTGATATGCAGAAGAAACAGCGTTGGTGATAGCGCACAGCCTTATGGAACACCAGCGTTAATAGGCTTGTAGTCGGAGCATGCTCCGTCAACAACGACCTTGATGCTCCGATCTGCAAGGAAGCTGGTGATCCACTTGCACAATTTCTCAGGAAGCCCATAGGAAGGGAGCTTCGAAAGAAGCGCTTTGTGCCAAAACCGATCGAAAGCCTTCGCAATGTCCAAGCTAACGGCCAACGCCTCCCCCTTGGACTCTACTGCCTCCGCCCATCTATGGGTCAGGTAGACCAGAAGATCACCAGCTGATCGACCCCGACGAAAACCGTATTGGAGGTCACTAATCAGCTGGTGATCCTCAAGGTACCGCATGAGCTGGCAGTTAATTATGGATTCCATTATTTTGGAGAACAAGAAGGTGATGGCGATAGGCCTGTAGTATAGATAGACGGGTCTGAGCGGTCGCCTTTTTTGAGGATCGGGTGGACAAAATCTGTCTTCCATAAATTCGGGACTACGCCTTGGGAGTAGGAGTACCAGAAAAGATGCCTTAGGACCGATGCCAACTCCGGAGCACACGTCCTTAGCACAATTGGGGGGATTCCGTCAAGCCCACTCGACTTATGGAAGTCCAGCGAGAGAAGTGCTTTGCGAACCGAGCATTGTGAGAGCAGCACATCCAGCATAGAGCACTCACACCGCGGGATGGTCGGCGGTGTTTTCCCCCCGTCATCAACAGTCAAGTTGGACGCAAAAAGGGAGCCTAAAAGGTCGGCTTTGTCTTTTGCGGCTTGGGCCAGTGAGTCGTCCTCCCTGTGCAGAGATGGTAGTGATGGCTTACAGAAATTCCCTTGGACAGCCTTGGCGAGATACCAGAATTCACGTATTCCCGAAGGAAGACGAACTAGTTTTTTGCCAATTCTGCCTATGTAATCTGACTTTGCCTTGGCAATACCTCTTTTGAAGGACCTGGAGGCGAAGTTATAATTTTTTTTAAGTGTGCTGGTGTTTACATCCCGAGTCGCCGAAGCCGCAGCCCAGGTTTGATAACACTCCTACTTACTGCGTAATGTAGTCTTACAGAAGCGACCAATTCAAGGCTGAGATCTGCCTCCGCTGGGTACCATAAATGATGGAATAAATAGTTCCATTCCCTGTAATACCACATCAGTGACAGAGTCAGCAACAGCGCTAGTATCATCCGGCGAGAAGCAAACCCGCCCCCATGGGTAGGATGCAAAGAAAGATCGCATTCCGTCCCAATCTGCCGACCTGTAATGCCAAATATGGCGGCAACTTGCAGAACGCAACCGCGAGGGGAGGGTGAGTGACACCACACTCCGGATCAGACAATGGTCCGAAGAGCCGAGAGGGGCATCGACGGAAACCTGATATCCGTCCGGATGAGAGGTCAGCAGAAGGTCCAACGGGGAAGGTGTATGATCCTCCACATCTGAAATCCGCGTAAGCGAAGTAAAAAGTTGTGTCAGACCATATGCCAAGGCAAAGTCATAAACAGATCTCCCCGCATGATCGGATAAACGTGAACCGAGCCATTCGGCGTGGTGGTCGTTAAAACCGCCAAGGACCACGATCTCTGCGGATGGGACCTGTTGTAGCAAGGAATCTGTAGCCATTTGGACGTGGTCGATGAGTCGGTCTGTTTCGGCATTACCGCTATGGGAGCTATAGAGGCACTGTTAGATGCGCGGATGGTCATCACTGTCTACGCGTAGCCAAAGGATGGACAGGTCCGAACCTTCAAGATTGCCGAGGCGTCGAGAACAGATGCTCTCTCTGACATACACGCAAAGTCCTGCCCGAGGCACAAAGGAGTGCTCCAATTTGTACCCCGGGTAGGAGAGATACGAAGTATCAGCCGGAGAGGACACCTGAGTCTCTGTCAGAAAGAGCATAGCCGGCTTCGCGGTCTCGAGGTTGTAGTGGACGGCTTTAAGAGGTTCGAGTAAAGTCCCTTGATGTTGCAGAAATTCACGGATAGCGTGGCAGGGGTCGCCTTGGTATTGTTGCTCAGTTTGCCCCGAGCAGTTATGGTTTTGAGCGGTATTTTGCCCCCCTAGAATACTCGGGACAGCCTGAGCACCCACACTCAGGAGTGGAATAACATGGTCGTGGATGCCCAGCGAGGGATTCTCCAGGGGTGCTGGTACCCTCCTGGGGTAGTCTTTGGTGTAATTCCGCTACCATGTTGATGGGGGGGGGGGGGGGGGGTTTAGGCCTCCGGCCTCCTCCATGAAGCAGAAGCAGAGCTTTTGCTTCACGCCGGTATTCTGTGAGGTCGTGGTACCTACCCGGCTCGAGTCGGCACATACGTGCAACAGCAAAAACTACTGCGTGGCTCTACCACCGTTAATTTTACCGTTTATTCTAATATTACTCGTTTGCACGCACTTCTATAAAAAACATTGAGTACTTTCTCACACCGCCACTACACGGCAAACTCAAACCACTGTAATGCATTTCATTTAAATGTGTTTCTAAATAATTTAACTGACAGGAAAAATCTAAAAAATGAGATCGGATTTTTGCTACAAGCAAATTTTTATAAGGCTCATCGTTGTAGAAAAGCAGACTGAATATTTTCTGGGAGGTGCAAGTATTTTGACGACATTGAATCAGTTTAGCCACGAGTATTATTATAGCATACATAGATACAAGGGTTTCTGGAGTTTAAAATTTATGCTTGGAAGTGCCTTACAAATATTTTATCTTTTAATTTTTACAGTATTTTTTATCTAATGTATAAAAAATAATGTTTGTTTGTTTGTTGATCACGCTTTTTTTGTGCCCAGAAGCAATGAAAAGGGCTACCCTCCAAGAAGCGGGGAAGGGAGGTGGTAAATGTTCTAAGCATACCACGACAGCCGGCTGCAGTGGTTATGTGGGGTTCACTGCGAAACATAAGTACGTACCCACTAAACACCACCTGTGAGACGGGCATTGGCTTGAGTGACCTTTCTGACAAGTCGGAAGCGACCC
This sequence comes from Parnassius glacialis, assembly GCA_033319125.1. NCBI lineage: Eukaryota > Metazoa > Arthropoda > Insecta > Lepidoptera > Papilionidae > Parnassius > Parnassius glacialis. Next base: position 7,980,841 of record JAVANC010000012.1, on the reverse strand, counting down.
TTTTTAGGGAAAAGGGGGCGCAGGTGGCGAGAAGTCGCTGAGAGGGGAGCCTAACTAAGGCAAATTAAGGGCGAGGGGAATATTCGGCCTGAGCCGCCAGGATGCAGTTTTGGTCGGCTGAAAGCTTGTTTGGAGGGTCCGAGAAAGAGTTTTTGCTCCTCGGACTCGATAGCGAGAGGGAAGTGGGGCTCCATAAGAAGCTGCCTCACGAATGAGATGATTGGGGTGATACTCTAAGGATTTGAAGAAGTTCTCAGAGAGTGATTTTAGGAACTGTTGGAATGTGTGGAGCTCTATGTCTCGGTGGAGGTCGGCGTTACAGACGTACCAGGGTGCGTTCGTAGCCCGACGAAAGAGTTGGTTTTGAACTATTTGGAGTTCGTTAATGATTTTGGAATTAGCGTGAGCAAATACTGGGCCCGCGTAAGTCATAAGTGGTCGTATACAGACTTTACAAAGGGTTCGTTTGTTCCGCAGGGACATTTTACTGTGTCGGCCCAGCATACTGTTGAGCCTACTCAGATAAAAGCGCGCGTTGCGAGTTACTCTTTTGACATGGTGCTCGAAGGTGAGCCTCGTGTCAAGGATGACACCTAAGTATTTGGCGGTGGTATGCTAGGGGACAGAGGTCCCTAGCATATGGATTGGCGGAATGGTAATTGTTACGGCTTACGGCTGCTCCAGCAAGGGCAAATCTTCCGGGACCCATTCAGCAGAGGACTTAACGAGCAGACGCATGTCGGTCCTCAATATAGCCACGTGGAAGAATTTCCTATAATACTAAGCTATATAAAAAATGTTTTATCCTAATACAATTTAATGGGGAGGCTAATCAAATAGATACTACTTACCTGTATATGAGGCGACTGCTGTCTCAGGGCTCGGTCAGGCCGTAGGTGTGTATGTGTTGAGTATAGTGGTGTTTTGTGGTGTTGGTGGTGATAGACCTGACGGGACCTTCGAAGTCGGCAGCAGCCCGGACTTCGGCGTCGCTCCAAATTGTGGTAATCTCCAGCGGCGTCACCCACCGTCACTTTCTTCCTTCTTCACTATGACAGTCTATTAACTATACCTCCAGACGCCACTAACACTAAACTAAAGCGTAACACACCTCTAATACCGAAAACGTATCCGAACTATATCAAAGGCCGCACGAGCAATTAATATTGTCAAATGCACTTATATACGCTATCAAATTGGAATAACCGAATTCGCGATAAATTAGGCGCGCATAACACAAAATTCAGACGTTGATCGCAATCAATGTTAACTTCCTAACAATTTGTTAGCCCGGCTTTTAAATCTAGATTTAACACACATAACCCTCGTCGTGGCAACAATTTGCTAACAAAACCGACTCCAAAATGGAGGTTTCCCGGGCGAATTTCAGACGTGCTCTCGATAGCAATGTATTCTAGCAACTCTGTTGCACTCACGTTATGACCTCGCGTCCTCTATGCTGCGACGCACGGAAGTGGGGTCAAGGTGACCTTTACAAGTCGGCGGGCGAAAGCGTGTGTGAATGCAAATTTCAAAGTTAATTGTTTTGCCTAAACAGTAACGGTGCGGCGTCGTTTATGATCGAAGTGAAAGGCGGAGCTCTTCTCCAGGTTCATATCGATACGCCATTTTTAGAACCAATCTCCTAGGTTAATAACTGACTTTTGGATTTTGTTCCGTATGAAAGGTAATGAGTATCTTTACAGTAGAGGGCAGTGTCGTCTGCAAAGAGGGAGAGCTGAACACCTTTCAACGGGATGGGAATGTCGTTGGTGAACAGTATCGTCAAGAGGCTTATAGTTAATGGTACAAAATTGTGAGTTTGAATCCGCCATTAGACTACTGTCGTGAACCACTCTTAATACAGACATTTTAAGTTTATTTGAAGTGAAGGGAAATACTAAGAGAAACAACTACTTATAATGTTAAGAGCATAACTACACATCTATATCTATCCTTCATTAGGAACATACTTTGTACAAGACTAACATGAAATACTTCGTTAACCTTCGTGATAGAGCCATACTGCAGCTATATTACGATTATAGCACGAATGATTTGGCTCTACTGGAGAAAGACCACGCTTTCACAGCAATACCAGCGTAAAATGGCAACTAAATGCTGCTGTGTTTCGTATGGTGAGTATAGAGAACCGGAAATCCTTTTTACTGTAAACAAAGCCTCTCTTAGTCCTCGGGGGTGACAATGTATCTGCATTTTGATTCTTAATCTGAGATATATAGATGTTTTTGTCTATGCCCCACAGCATTCACTTTTACCATCGGGTGGATAGTGTGCTCGTTCGTCACTTCCACATAACTTCGATAAGAAAAATAGAGTACCTATTAGATTTACAGCGCGCTTTAGATTATAAAATTTACTCAAAATTATTTACATATAATATCAGTTGTTTATTTTTTAAAGTTCTGTAACTTGCCTTTAGCAACAGAACAAAATCATCTTATAATGTGAGGAAAATTCTTTAAATTACACCGGTCACGGGGTGTCCATTACTTTATCCCAAGGGTTCTATTCCATTTATTCCCATAATGCTTACAAAGGCACACATAATGTTAGGACGACAAATTTGTATAGATACAAAAGACACGAAATATTTCAGAGATCATTCGAGGAAACACTATAATAATATCTAGGAACGTGGGGAATGATTGTAAATTAACCTGATGAAATTTATAAAAGCTAACAAGGAATGAGTTTTGTAATTTTACACACATTGCAATTGTTTTACATTTATTATTTCTTTTTTGGCTATTTTTCAAATAAATTACAACCTGTGTGAAAGGTTAAACAATTTAACTTTATTTTATTAAGAAAACTGTAATTTTTAATTTGTTTGTGCTGTATTATATCCCTATATATTACCTGACGATTAAAAGCAGACCATAAAATTTTATTGTTACTCTTCCTAAATATTATTATTGGAAACGGATCTCTTTTTAAAAACCCATAAGCACTTAGTTATTACAGTAATAACAATGCCACGTAGCAACTATTCAGCAATGAAACCATACAGTGTAATACGTTGGGACTAATCGTCGAAATGTCTGAACCAATTGACTGAAAGAGGGATGCCAGGAAGGGCAACATTTTATCCATTTTTTTTTCAAAAACGAAAGATTGATAGAATAAATGGTCTTTAATTAACTACAATCTAAACAACGCCACATTAACAGATCCTATCCAGACGAAGCCACAAGGTTTTTTATATGTACTATATAGGAAACCCTTAATATAGTATTCGTAGCATGTAATATTTTCATTAATTTTGATGGAGGAACTCGTAACTTAGTTAAGTACGTATGTAGGGATATAACCCTTTGGAATATTACTTGCATTGATTAGGAAACCGAACGTACCGAACAAGAACAAACTTAATTCCAATACATAATAACAATTATGAAATAAATAGTAGCTAAAAACCTAATATATATTTTAATATGAAGTACGTATATGGCTACAGTGAGTAGTTATGTAGCATTGAATTGCAGTGCTGAGGGCCGCATGCTCGAATCCCGCATGGTGAAAGTAATTTTTGGCCTACGCATAACTGTTCCGTGCCTGGATGTTTATCCATATTCAATTTATGTATGAGAGCTGCATTCACGATACAAGAGAAAATCCTAGTGTGGGAGTAACGTTTTATTTTAAAATACTTTTTTTTATAGAACTTAGGTGACAAGCGAGCTCACAGTCCATCTGATGGTAAGTGGATAAAGAATTAATATGCTATGATGAATTAACATGTAAAATAGTATAAGGACAATTTATATTGTATTTCCTCGAAGGTTGTAGAAGTACAGTCTTTATTTGCTTATGGCTTCAGTGCAGTTGTGTTTCGACGGTAGCACAGTATTAAGAAAGTAGCTAAATGTGTAATTAAGGGGTATTCCCAGTAGTCTTACCAGGTTGTCTTACTTACTAGTAAAAAAAAAGAAAATTCCCAGTAGTCTTACTAGACTACTGGGAATTTTCTTCCCAGTAGTGTCACTGGTAAGACTAAGGGGAATTTCTTAGTGGGAACTTCCCAATAGTCTTACTATTAAGTCTATTGGGAATCTTTATGGCGTCTTGTATTTCCAGTAGTCTTGCCAAATAATCTTATTAGTAAAACTACTGGGAATATTATTACCAAATAGACTTACACCGCGAAAAAAAATTGTCAGTAGTTCTAAACTAAAAAAATACATGAAATTTTTTATCGGTACTTTAGTAGTTTATTTTAGGAATAGTACTAGGTAAGCATAAAATTGCAAGAGGCAGTAGGATAGTTCTTATTTATATTTTGTCTACCGACTTGAAAAACGAGGAGGTACTCGTTTGTATGTTTTTTATATGTGTTACGTCATAACTTTTTTTCTGGGTGAACCAATTTCGATGATTTTTTTTTGTTGGAATACTGGTGCTTCTTGCGCGGTCCATATAAATTTGATCAAGGTCTGAGCAATAACTTTTGAGTTATTCTTAATAATTTATATTGAAGTCGATTGCTCAAAATTATTAATTTTAAATTATGTACACTTATACTACTTCTATATTTTTGTACGCGTAATACTTCTGAGATAAGACATATAATATCAACAAACCAAATAGTTCTTATAGTAAGGTTAGTCTATGGCCAAAGATAAAAAACAATTTGGTAAAACATTTGTATGAATGACACTTTGCACTTGAATAAAATTAAAATTAAATTAGAATAAAACTAAAATTAAATATTTCACAAACTCACATAATAAAGTGTTATGTCTGGAATTCACATGATCAAAAGACGAAGAGGAAAAGTACTAATGTTAAATGGTTACCAGTATTATAAATTAAAGGTTTATAAAGAATAATATGGCAAGCGTGATATGGCGATGTGCTCAAAACAAATGCACTGGATCGGTAATCACTAGGGATAAAAAAGAAGTGAAGGCAACACCACACATAATAACATATGTTTAAGACTTTGCTAAAAATGAAATAGACCTAATATTTTATGAATATAATAAAAAAAAAGGTAAGTGATGACTCGATATCAGCGACTAGAGTCTACAAAAATGCAGTAAGTTCATTGGAAAATGCCGGTATTAACTTCAATAACAAATTACCGTAATTCGGACATGTAAAGTCAACGTTACACCGACATCGCAATATAAAGTATCGTGTTAAAAAACTATACCACAAAACGTTTGCTGACATTGAGGTGCTGTCTAAATTTGGTTCATTTCTACTGGCTGATTACTTTTGCGATGATGGCGCACGAATTTTAGTATTTAAATCTAGGGATGCAAGGACAACTATGGCTGAGAAAAAGCAGTATCTCAGTAATGGCACATTTGAAATAACCCCGTTACCCTTTCTTCATTATTATACCATTAATTGCGATCTAGATAGTTCTCAGCAAACTACAAATATAATACCCGTTATTAATGCCTTCCTTTCAGACAAAAAAACTGAAACTTACATAACATTATTACAATTGATAAAAAGTCAGATACAAAACTGGGAACCTATGCAATTTAAACTGATTATGAGGACGCTATGATGAAAGATTTACGAACCGTTTTTCTAAAAATATTAATAAGCGGATGCTACTTTCACTATTGTGAGACTCTAAAAAAAACAAAATCTCTCAAGTTAAAGGTATACAGAATATTATCGCTTTGCAAAATGCTGCCAAGTCTACCCAAAGAACGGATTTTAGATGCTTGAAGTTATACAGTGAATCAGATGGAGGAACGCAATGACATTTTTTTTTTATAGGAGAGGGGGCAAACGAGCATGTGGCTCACCTGATGGTAAGTGACTACCGCCACCCATGAACAACTGCAACACCAGGGAGGGAATTGCAGATGCGTTGCCGGCCTTTTAAAAAGGAATACGCTCTTTTCTTGAAGGTCCCTAAGTCGTATCGGTCCGGAAAAATCGCTGATGGTAAACGATTCCACAAGGAAGTCGTGCGAGGAAGAAAACATCTTCTAAATCGCACAGTGGTGGACCGCCAATTATCCAGATGGTGTGGATGGTATCGGGAGTTCTGCCGCGATGTGCGTTCGTGAAATTTGGCGGCTGGGATTAATCCGAACAATTCCTCAGAGCACTCCCCATGGTAGATGCGAAAGAAAATGCAAAGAGATGCAACATCTCTTCGCAGTGCCAATGAATCGAGCCGATCGGAAAGGGCTCGGTCGTCGACGATTCGAGCCGCTCTGCGCTGGATGCGGTCAAGTGGAAGGAGCTGGCACTGGGGAGCCCCTGCCCAGAGATGGGAACAGTATTCCATGTGAGGCCTAACCTGCGCCTTGTAAAGTTGCAGGCGGTGTGCCGGCATGAAATACTGTCCCGCTCTGCTGAGCACGCCAAGCTTTTTAGAAGCTAATTTGGCCTTCTCTTCCAAGTGACCACGAAACTGCACGTCACTCGATATGTCGACGCCAAGGATTCCGATACTGGCTGAGGCAACTAGGGGAGTGCCTTGAAACTGAGGAGATACGACAAAGGGGTTCTTTTTAGCGGTAAACGCGCAAACTTGTGTCTTCTGAGGATTAAACTGGACTAGATTTAGTCGCCCCCAGTCCGAGACTTTGTCCAGCAAAGACTCGACTTCAGACACAAGTTTATTCCGGTACTCGGAGACGTTTTCCCGAGAAATATTAGCACGGCCGGTGTATAGAGCATCACCAGTGCTGTCATCCGCATAGCAATGAATGTTACCAGTTAGCAACATATCATTGATATGCAGAAGAAACAGCGTTGGTGATAGCACATAGCCTTGTGGAACACCAGCGTTAATAGGCTTGCAGTCAGAACATGCACCGTCTACAACGACCTTGATGCTCCGATCTGCAAGGAAGCTGGTGATCCAATTGCACAATTTCTCGGGAAGCCCATAGTAAGGGAGCTTCGAAAGAAGCGCTTTGTGCCAAACCCGATCGAAGGCCTTCGCAATGTCCAAACTAACGGCCAACGCCTCCCCCTTGGACTCTACTGCCTCCGCCCATCTATGGGTCAGGTAGACCAGAAGATCACCAGCTGATCGACTCCGACGAAAACCGTACTGGCGGTCACTAATCAGCTGGTGATCCTCAAGGTACCGGATGAGCTGGCAGTTAACAATGGATTCCATTAATTTGGAGAACAAGGAGGTGATCGCGATAGGCCTATAGTTGGACGGGTCTGAGCGGTCGCCTTTTTTAGGGATCGGGTGGACAAAAGCTGTCTTCCATGAATTCGGGACTACGCCTTGGGAGTAGGAGTACCGGAAAAGACGCGTTAGGACCGGTGCCAACTCCGGAGCACTCGTCCTCAGCACAATTGGGGGGATTCCGTCAGGCCCACTCGACTTCTGGATGTCCAGGGAGAGAAGTGCTTTGCGAACCGAGCGCTGTGAGAACAGCACATCCGGCATGGAGCACTCACACCGCGGGATGGTCGGCGGTGTTTTCCCCCCGTCATCAAGAGTCGAGTTAGACGCAAAAAGGGAGCCTAAAAGGTCGGCTTTGTCTTTTGCGTCATGGGCCAGTGAGTCGTCCTCTTTGTGCAAAGATGGTAGTGATGGCTTACAGAAATTCCCTTGGACAGCCTTGGCGAGAGACCAGAATGCACGGGTTCCCGAAGGAAGGCGAACTAGTTTCTCGCCAATTCTGCCTATGTGCTCTGACTTTGCCTTGGCAATAATTCTTTTGAAGGACCTGGAGGCGAAGTTATACTTCTTTTTAAGTATGCTGGTGTTTACATCCCGAGTCGCCGAAGCCGCAGCCCAGGCTTGATAACACTCCTGCTTACTGCGTAATGCAGTTTTACAGGAGCGACCAAACCAAGGCTGAGATCTGCCTCCGATGGGTACCACAGATGATGGAATAAATAGTTCCATTCCCTGTAGCACCACATCAGTGATAGAGTCAGCAACAGCGCTGGGATCATCCGGCGAGAAGCAAACCCGCCCCCATGGGTAGGATGCAAAGAAAGACCGCATTCCGTCCCAATCCGCCGACCTGTAATGCCAAACATGGCGGCAACCTGCAGAACGCAACCGCGAAGGGAGCGTGAGTGGCACCACACTTCGGATCAGACAGTGGTCCGAAGAGCCGAGAGGGGCATCGACGGAAACCTGATATCCGTCCGGATGAGAGGTCAGCAGAAGGTCCAACAGGGAAGGTGTATGATCCTCCACATCTGGAATCCGCGTAGGTAAAGTAACCAGTTGTGTCAGACCATATGCCAAGGCAAAGTCATAAACAGCTCTCCCCGCATGATCGGTTAAACGTGAACCCAGCCATTCGGCATGGTGGGCGTTAAAATCGCCAAGGATCACGATCTCTGCGGATGGGACCTGTTGAAGCAAGGAATCTGTAGCCATTTGGACGTGGTCGATGAGTCGGTCTGTTTCGGTATTACCGCTATGGGACCTATAGGGGCACCCGTAGACGCGCAGATGGTCGTCGCTGTCTACGCGTAGCCAAAGGATGGACAGGTCCGAACCTTCCGAGGCGTCGAGAACAGATGTCCTCTCTGACATACACGCAAACTCCAGCCCGAGGCACAAAGGAGTGCTCCAATTTGTACCCCGGGTAGGAGAGATACGAAATATCAGCCGGAGAGGAAACCTGCGTCTCGGTCAGGAAGAGCAAGGCCGGCTTTGCCGTCTCGAGATGGTAGTGGACGGCGTTCAGGTTAGAGTGAAGTCCCCTGATGTTGCAGAAATTCACGGATAGCGTGGCAGGGGTCGCCTTGGTATTATTGCTCAGTTTGCCCCGAGCAGTTATGTTTTTGAGCGGAATTTTGCCCCCCCCCCCCAGAATACGCTGGGCAGCCTGAGCACCCACGCTCAGGATTAGAATAACATGGTCGTGGATGCTCAGCGAGGGATTCTCCAGGGGTACTGGTACCCTCTTGGGGTAGTCTTTTGTGTAATTCCGCTACCATGTTGATGGGGGGGGGGGGGGGAATTGGGCCTCCATGACATGCAAACGATGCATAAATTTAAGAAATATATGTCAAAAACTGGCTCATCAACAACGTTAATAGAATCTGCGTATTTGGCCAATGCCATAGCACCACAAATTATTTAGATTCGTGGCATTTTACAATCAGTGGTGAAGTTGGCAAGAAAAAAAGCAACTTACACCAGTTACTAAACATTTTGAACTCATTGGCATAATAAGGTGCATGGCATCCAAATAAAAAACAATTTAAATTTAAATATCCGACTTAAAAACATATTCAACATGACCTGTCGATCCATAACACCCAACTGCAACTTATTAATGATGAGATAAGCGTTGGACATTTCTTAGAAAAGTTACGTAGATGAAGACATATTCGTAGGTTCTCCTGACTGAATGCTTTACCATCTGTATTACGTGAAGTAACTTTATTTTTATTATTAAAAGGAATCTTTTGTTATTTCTTTTGTTAATAAATGCGAAGATTATTGTTATATTTTGTGGATTTTTTATACTATGTCCATAGATTTGAAATATATCACTGCAGATTTTAAATGTAATATGTGACACTATAAAATCTGCAGCAAAGAAAAATGTAGAGAATATATCCCGTCAGATCTTATCAATACACAAATTTCTGAAGAGAGATTTTTCACCAGATCAAGCTAAACTATTATAAATATTTGGTCTCAGGTTCGAATTCTGGTGAATATAGAGAAGCGAAAACTCTTTTTACTGCTTACTACTAATTCCATCTTAGTCAAGATTGACGATGGGTGTGTGACGTGTTACGTTTAGTAGCATTTTGCGCATTTAGGCTCATATACACCCTAAATCTATCCTCGATTAAGAATCGAAATTCAAATGCGTTGTCACCCCTTAGGATCCATATAGGTTTACAGGTAGATTTTAAGGCTAATTAATAATGGACGAAGAATTATATTATTGTATTGTGGCTAGTTTTAAATATGGTATTAAATACATACCTTCCCTTTTTTCGTAAAAGGTCTATTTACTTGTAGGGAGTATTTGATTTAATATTTTCCCTCGTTGCCCCAGACCTCTGTAGAGTATAGTTGTGTCTAATCCATATTAGTTTACAATTTTAATTGATAAAATATAATTTAGTAAAAGTAAATCAGTGACAAATAATAGGAGTGCATAAAGTGTGACTAGTGCAAATATTGCCAGTAGGACCCTACGTATAATATCTGCGGTGCAGTGCGTCATTGTGCGTCATCGCTAGTTATGCACAACATCTCTGTGTGTGCGCTACGTAACACCACTACTCAACGTATTGCTGCGTGAGTGCAACATATTTATGTGTGCGCTACGTAACACATCGAGTCAACGCATCTCCTTGGCCCCTTGCTACCCTGGTACCGCAAACGCACGATACAACGATCTTATAGTGCAAGATATCGGCTCTGTGATTTTGGTATTACTCTATAACATTTATAATATCCTAGTAATATTATCTGGTAAAAATATTAGAATAGAGGCGTCCTTAACCTCGACTGGAGGTGACCATAATTTGGAGTTTTTTGCTAGCATATAAGCAGCCGAAACAATTTGAATTACAAGTTTTTACTACTATGCAGTGTGTTTTGCGCATAAAACCTGTAACAAAAAAAAACTTCTAACTTGTACGGCCTGTAAATTGTACCTAAACTATAGGTGTGCCAATTACGCCCCAGCTGACTTTAGAGAACATAGGGACTCCCCGAAAAAATATTTTATTTGTTGTAGCTGTGCACAAATAACAAGACGAAACTGAAACGTTAATACTCAAATATCAAAAGCACAACCTTAGAGAATGTCAAAGAGTCCGGAACCTCAATTAGATACAAAAAAGAGTCCAAATCATACTCCGAAAAACTGACCTACGAGGGAGTCAGTAACTTGTTGGGCATTAAAATTAAGGATAAAATTCAAAAAATGTGAACCCTTTTAATTAAGTCCCAGAAAAAACTTGAGGATATTAAAGTTAACCTCAAAGAAATTTAGCAAAGCAACTCCAATATTGAAAATAATATTGCCCTCTTAACAACACAAAACAAGAATTTACGTAAAAAATTTAATGAATTAGAGATAAAAAGTAAGCAAGACTGAGAAACCATCACTATTTCGGAAGAAAAACTAGAGGATCAACTAACATTAAATTGGAAAACAGGCATTGAATTAAAAAAAATCTTAAAAGAAGAATGAAACCAAAGAAGCCCTTGTTGAGATGGTTGCTTGCTTATCGAAACCAGTGAACTGCGAAATAACGAAATATTTAACTGACTTTAATGCCGCCTTAAATAGTCTAAATTTGAATTCTTATGACGATTTATATTTATGTACAGACGCAAACACTGTAACTTATATGACAGGCACCTGCACCGTTGCAGGTGCGGCGGCGTCGGTTTACCTAGACATAATTCTTGTAAACGACACGTGTACCGCACACCTGCGGCATTGCACCTGCGGTGCCGCCCATCCTGCTTGTATAAAACGGACGGAGCGGCCGCCGTTGAAACAGTCTTGGCTCTGAGGTGGAACGGTGCGCTTGTCGTATTCCATTACTAGTTTGTCCTCGACTCGTTGGATAATTAATTCGTGTAAACGAATTAATTATTATTCTTAACTACAAAATTGGTCTCTGTAGTATACTCAATTATACCTTTCTACATCAGAAGTGGGATAAAGTCCACCTTATTGCCCACATATAATCTTCGAATAGTATGAGAATTATTACATTTGTAAAGGCTATAATGCATTTCGCATTGATGGATCTCTTTTTATGTTAAATACCGTAATAAAATTTGCTGTCCCACTTACGATATTGTGGTATCATTAAAGTGTAGAGGGGCGGATTCACTATTTTTTTCATGTTGAGTTTTCGCTATGTCCCATGACTTAAGATAGTTGGTATCTGCCCAGGATAACTTTATTTTACATTATGTATAGCTATTGAGGTAGCTTAGTAGTTTTTAACACTCGTACACATAAAAAATTGGGGTGAGGAGATAAATGAAGTAGTTAAAATAATTTTAAAGCCATTATAATACAGCTTTTTATGATGTCCCATACCCAGGCTTTGGAAATAAATACCGTTTTTCTTGGTTTTTTTACTCATAAGGAATACAACTAGCACATAGCATTTTAAACATTAGATTATCATTTAATCAAAAACTATAGCAGTATTAATAATAAGGTCTGCGAATTTAAATAATATATCGTTAAAGTTTAGGTCAATAATCTGATCATGGTGGAAAACTCCATTCCGAAACCAAGATTTGTTACGTAGAAAAACTAAAATAAACTACCAATTTGGTTTTTATTTTATCGGTAACAACACATATATACAACGAAATAGCAACCGTCATTTTGTTTTACGTCATTCGAGCGCTATGAATGTTGGAGTAGTGAGTGTCAGGCGATTGCATTTTAAAAGTTCCACGATCCGAAACCAAAATGAATGGTACGTTAAACTTGTTTTAATTGTACTATTATTTTAAAAGAATATAGATATATTAATAAAACCAATTTTCAAATTTAGAAATCACAACAGTTAGTAGAATTGTGATGAATATTTCATATGTTGTGCAAGTGGTGATACCGTTACCTCCACTCCGAAACTTTATTGACGGTTTCGTAGAAGCGGAACAAAAAATGTAACGGAATGGAAACATAAAGCTTGGTTTACATACCTGCAGTAATTAATATATTTAATTTATATATAAGTACCTATTATATGTTTATAATCTACTCAAACCGCTTTCAATAATTTCATATTTGACTTTTGACGGAGCAATGAGTTGCTGCGCTGGTGGGCGCGGTTTCAAATCCCGCACGGAACAAGTATTTGTATGGCCTACAAATAATTGTTCCGGGTCTGGATGTTTGTCCTTGTGCAATTTGTGTTTGTAAACTGCCTCTACGATACAGGAGAAAATCCTAGTGTGGGAGAATTTTTAAAAAAAATTGTTGGCTTGTTAAGGGAGGTTTATATTTTTGACGAATACAACGTTTGGAATAGATTTTCGCGCTATTGAAGTATAACGTTCACAAATAAAAATAATCACCCAAGTCGGACTCACGCATGAAGGGTTCCGTACCATCCTAAATCAGGTTTCTAGTAGGGGGAGTCCCTTTTAATATATTTTTATTATTTGTTGTTATAGCGGCAACAGAAATACACATTCTATGAAAATTTCGATTGTCTACGTATTACGTATCATGAGATACAGCCCGCTGACAGACAGACGGACGAACGGACTTAGTAATAGGGTCCCCTTAGGTTAGGTAGGTTACCCTTTGGGTACGGAACCCCAAAAACTATGTTTATACATTAAAATCGATGTCAGATATTAATTTTTGCCTTATTTCTTAACCACGTGATTCTTATCGGTTTTTTGCTGACTCGATTACGGCGAGCTATAACGTAATCAAACACTCACGTGTTGTGGCACTGATTCTATTTTCTAAACTTTTTGATGTTCTTGATCACTTTGAGAGTATTAAAATAAATATAAAAAGCACGCTTCATTTATAAATTAAATTTCGAAACATTTAACTATAATCACGCAATTAGAAATCATTATCATCTTTAATTAAATAGACTTATTACAAACTATGTGTAATTAAAGATTCCCCGATCGTTGTGAGTGGAATTGTAGAAAGTGTAAACAAAAAAAAATGGGTGCATTTTTTCTTCCTACATGTAAACTATTCTTTACAGTTCCACTCCGAAAGTTTACTATTCCCTTCGGTGACTGTCCTATTTTTGTTGATTACTTAATTTTACGTGTATTACTTTATTTACGTGGAGAGACATTTTATTTTGTTATTTTTAAGAAGACTATTATTTTATGTTTATTATAAAAAAAAAATTGAATTTTTTGAAAGGCATCGTATTTTTTTCGATAAAAATAGTGTGACAGCTGGTCAAATAGTAACGTAATGGAAATAAAGACAGACATAATTAAAGTCTGTTACTTTTATTTATTAAAATTTTGTACTATTTTATACAAATACAGTTCTTAAGACACATTAAAAACTGCTAACAAATTCAAATTGTGTTTGATTTGGTAAAACCACCATGCTTATTTGGTAACGGAATGGAGCGTTATTCATTGTCTGGCCGGATAAATACTAATAAAAGATTACTAAAAAGCAAATTATAAACTCAAAAATCTTCATATCATTTAGTGAAATATATAATGAATCGATCCTTTGCAAAAATTATACTGGATTCCAATAAAAAATTAAATACTGTTATTTTTCATCACTGTCACATTTTTGTGAAACCGCCCAGAGAAAAGATAAAGTGAAATTATTAAAGCCAAAAGATAAATCCTTTTGTTCGATTTGTATTAAAAGTACCCTCAAGTATTTTCATTATTTCTGACGTACCTAAATATGTTAACAAATGTCGGAAGAAATGTTGGAGGCTTTCTAGACGAGTCATAGTTTGCATTCAACGAAAAATTAACTTGTTCAAGTTTTGTTGTAATTTAATAGTTCACGCGAAACATGATTATCATTTGCTATATTTTGAAGTTCAAAACGTTTTAAGGGATGTACCAAAATAAAGAATTAACTTTACATGCTATGAATTAAAAATAATAAGTGGAATTTTTGTGTTCTAATGTGTTGTTCAGTGTTGCAGTTTGCTCCGAATATTGTGTGGTCGACAAGATTGGGGTTTGATGTCGAGGGATTCGTAGAAGTCTCTACAACAATGATCAATGAGTAAGACGTTGTGACTGCTAATCAAACATGGTCAGGTACGGCCGAGCGCTGGTAAGATTGAGCCTACACCGCTACAGTCTGTAACTTATCGGCAGATCGTACGGCAAGGCAATTCAAGCGGCCGCCGAACACATGGTCCTTTGGTGCTGTAAATGAACGTCTGAGGCTTGGTCGGCTTTCGTAGATTTTGCGCAGTTGCCTCCTTCCCTTCGAAATATGTGGCGGTATCCGTCTCTACACATAGTCTCCGTTTTTGCAATGTTTTCAAATGTCATACAGTTGCCGTTTCTTAAGAGAATATTTAATGAATTTTGGAAGCTCGGAATTCTATAGTTCACAATACATTTATCTCGATTTCTTTTAATTTTACAAAGCAGTGCAACGATTCGCTAGAGCTACTACGGCTACGGCGCGACGGCTCGCTGGCGCGATTGTGGCACGAACGCAGTAGAACGAAAAGCTGGAATGCGTTTGCCTGAAGGAAGCCATATCGGCGCGTTCATGACTTAAATGAAGTCTGGGATGGTCGACCGTTGTAATATTTAACAAGAGTTAATATCTGTTAGCAGGTGATGATAACTGATAGACCGTATGCTGTTCACTGTCAACCGCACGAGGACGTGCGACAGTCAGAGGTAGCCGTGTCTGTGCATCTAGAAAATACTAGAGACGTTGCAATACCCTAGCGAAGTAATTATTCTAGTGCAGGAAAGGAACATGAAGTTGCAGGGAGGCTGGTCTGTGCTGCACTGGGATATGTCGTTTTGCTGTTGGTTTACATACTTAGGTGTTATCATGTCACAACGTCCCACACGATACACTTTTGTGTGATTGTGACAGGGACATGTTTGTGGTATGGTTAGTCTGTACCTGTTCTATACTGAATTGAAAAAAAAGAGAGAGTAAGAAAAAAAAGTGGTTCTTATTCTTATTATTATTCTTATCATTGCAGGGCATTTTCCGGTCCAATGATATAGCTACAGGGAATAGTGATTCCGGACTAGCATAAACAGTATTTAAAAAAAAAAGCGTGAGCAAAAAAAATAGTTCTTACTATCATTGCAGGGCTTTGTGCCGGTCCAATGATATGGCTATAGGGAATAGTGATTCCGGACTAGCGAAAACAGTACTTGAAAAAGAAAACAGAAAATAGAAAAAGCTACAGACTAATCATTCTGATCTAGCATAAAGTTGATTAAAGTTTTGTAGGGCTTCCTGCCGTAACAAAACTGATTGTCACCCAAGTCTGAAGGGTCAATTTAGACCGGACTAGACGCTATTATGTCAGGATAGTCGAACGATGTTTTTTTGTCTACATATAACTAAAATTGTGATGGAGAGCGTGCGACGACGCACGCATGTCAGCATGGCCGTGATGGCACCTGCACTGTTGCAGGTGCAGCGGCGTCAGTTTTCCTAGTCAGAATTCTTGTAAACGACACGTGTACCGCACACCTGCGGCATTGCACCTGCGGTGCCGCCTGTCCTGCTTGTATAAAACGGACAGAGCGGCCGCCGTTAAAACACTCTTGGCTCTGACGTGGAACGGTGCGCTTGTCGTATTCCGTTACTAGTTTATCCTCGACTTGTTGGATAATTAATTCGTGTAAACGAATTAATTATCATTCTTAACAAAAAATTGGTCTCTGTAATATACTCAATTATACCTTTCTACATATATATTGATCGATGAAATATCTATGGAATGGATAAGCACACCAAAATTTTAGCTATTTCTTGGACAAAGAGATTTATCAAGCCCTGGATGACAAAAGGTATACTTCGATGCATAAGAAACAGAAACGATATTAAAAATAAAAACAAAAATTAGATCCAACAAATGAAATATTAAAAATCACCTACCATCGTTACCGAATATTTTGTGAAAATCTTAGTAATAAAAATAACGTAAACATGATAGTAGCGTCATTTCTAAATCTAGTATAAATAATGAAGTTATCTGGATAAATGAAGTAACTCAATTAAAAAAACAAGAAGCTCTCGAATTCGTGTTTATTAAATATAAAACCTACATCCAAGGATTCAGTTAATAGTATTAATAAATATTTTTCCGGAATGGATAGTTAGATAGATAGCTGAAAAAAAGGGAAAATGTTGTACAGCTCGATTCCTAAATCCACATCAACTATTGCACTCCTATACTCTATTGTTTTGCTCAAAACAGATAATGCTTAAGTTGAGCGGGTGTTGATGAGTCTTGACTATGAAAGTGCTCCCATCATCATCATTATCCCTTCACAAGTCCACTGCTGAACATAGGCCTCCCTCAAGGAATGCCACAAGGCACGGCCCTGAGCCACATGCACCCATTGACTTCCTGCATATCTTACCTGGTTGTCCCTCCATCCAAGAGGGGAACGCCCTACACTTCGGCCGCCGGTACTAGGCCGCCACTCGAGAGCCTTTTTCCCCATCGGTTGTCGGTTCTTCGAGCTATATGACCGCCCATTGCCACTTCAGCTTACTAATCCGTTGAGCTATGAAGGTCACTCTAGTTCTTTTGCGGATATTCTCATTTCTAAGTTTATCACGCAGAGAAACTCCTAACATATCCCTCTCTTACAGCTTCGAAATCGGGGCAGTATTGAAGGACCACGTCTTAGTTCCATAGGTCAACACTGGCAACAAACACTGGTTGTACAAACTCGTTTTCAAGTTTTGAGGTATACCTGACGAGAAGATGTGCCATAATTTCCCGAACACTGCCCAACTGAGTTGAATCCGTCGATTGACCTCTCGGTCGAAGTTGGACTTACCTAGTCGGACTATTTGCCCCAGGTAAACATACTCGCTACAACTTCGAGCTTAGTGCTCCCAACAAATACCGGAATAGGTGTGACATGATCTTTATTTTGTCCATGCTCATCTAAAGCCCTATCGGTTCGGAGAACCATTAAGGTCACTAAGCTTAGTGCTTAGGTCCTCCAGCGATTCTGCCATAAGGACTATATCGTCAGCAAATCAAAGGTGAGTGATGTACTCGCCATTGATATTAATACCGTATCCGTAATATATTATACGTGGTAGAGCCATGCTGCAGCTATATTAGTAGTATAGTTGTAACAAAAATGGGTCGGCTCGACCGGAAAAGGACCACGCTCTCACAGAATACCAGCGTGAAATAGCAGCTTGACGCTGCTGTGTTTCGTATGGTGAGTGTAGAGGACTGGAGACATTTTTTACTGGAAATTAGGCATTCCATCTTGTCCTCACGGTTGACAACGCATCTGCATTTTGATTTGTAATAGAGGATAGAGTTAGATGTCTATGGGCTGCAGCAACTACTTACCATCAGGTGGACTGTGTACTCGTTTGTCTCCCTTACTATAAAAAAAATCCTTTCCAGTCCAGAAGCTTGACAACATCTCTTTCAATGCAGCGGTGAAGAGTGACGTCATCATGTCTTACACCTCTCTGAAAATAGATAGTATTCGTACTCTGGTTCTGTACACGGATAGCCATCGTTGCCCTACTTTACGAGCACTTCAGTACTTCTATATGTCGACAGTCAACTTGGCACCGCTGAATGGACTGCAGCACCGCCCAAATTTTGATGAAATCAAAGGCTTTCTCATAGTCCACATACGCCAGACATAGTGGCAAATTATACTCCTCGGACTTCTGTATAATTTGCCAAAGGGTAGTATGTGGTCTATGGTACTAAAGCCTCTTCGGAAACCAGCTTGTTAGGGAGGCTGGAAATCGTGAAGTCTGCGCGCGAGACTATTCGTAATGACTCTCGAAAACAGCACGTAGATGCAGCTCAGAAGGGAAATCGGTCTGAAGTTCTTCAAGAGAGTGTTGTTACCTTTCATGATGAACAAGCCTACTGCACTTTTGCTTCACGCCTCCGGTGTAATGCCACCATGGAGGATGGAAATAAAGAGCTTCTGAAGGACGTCAAGTACCGGTTTTCCATCCGCTTTCAGAAGCTCCGCTGTAATTCCATCCTCGACTGGGGCCTTGCTATTTTTAAAGTGCTGGAGAGCCATTCTAATCTCGCTCAGACTGACGTCCGGGATATCATCGGAATATTGTTGGATAAGACTCGCTCTTGGATTGTTACTTACACTTACGTGTGGCTCCAACGATGATGTGTACAGCTGCCTATATAACTTCTCAATCTCACTCAAATCTTAGGTGTCACGGAAGCGATACTGCTAAATTCGATTTTCAGCTTTGAAAATTATCTCTTTTTAGCAGACAGATCTCTGACAAAAATTATGGGGTCCTACTTCCGCTAGATCGCTTCTCAATACGAGCAGTATCAAAGTTGCGTAAGTCCCGCCGCATGCATTTGGAAATCTGTCTGTTCAGTTGCCTATATGCTGTCAAATCTACTGAAGACTGCAGCTTTATATCCCGTCTAACAGCCATGAGATTAAGAATGTGATCGGAGAGTTTTTGTGTTCTTCTGCGGCGGGTCTTGAAAAACTTAGCTCCGACCGCATGAACAGTTTCCACGAGCTTATCATTCATATCGTCCACTGCGTTGCAATCTTCTAGGGACTGTTTCGTAGCTCGGGCTGGAAGGTTTCGGGGCTTTGGATCAGAGCACGAGGAGTACGGAGCGTTGACTTCATTAGATTACACCTCTCCAACTTAGCGTTTAGGTTCAGTTTGCCTCTAACCATTCAATGATCGCTACCAGTTTTTACTCTCGCGCTCACTGAGACATCACTGAAAAGTTGCCGCCTAGTCATCATAATAAATTCAATCTCATTTTTCGTCGAACCGTCGGGGCTTCGCCAGGTACACTTCCTGTGCGGCCGCTTCTGGAAGTAAGAGTTCATCATAAACAGTCCCTCTTTCTCCATGAAGTCAGCCAGCTGCTGGCCCCTTGGGTTCCGTTGCTCTATTCCGAATTTCCCTCTTTTCAGCTCACCGTTCTTTCTTGGGCCTAGTTTTGCGTTGAAGTCACCCATTAACACCGTATGGTGAGTTTTGGAGGAATGCATGGCTCTAGAGATATCCTCATGCATATTCTCCACCTCCCGATGATAGAAACTTCCCTCCCTCTTCCAGCTCCAGGATCTTCTCGTCAGTCCTCATGGTGCGTGCGTTATAAGATTCCAGGTCGAGTCGTCGTTAGTGGCAAACGAACCTCCACCGAAGATTCTTAGCACCTCCTGCACCGCAGTTACCATGGTCGCCATTGTAGCCCGGAATAGCGGGGCTACCGGGGATTAGGGGCCATCCCTTCGTTACTATCATGGTCAGCGGGTTGGCAATCGCAGTTTTTATTGTTGTTTTACTGTTATCAGAAAGATGCTGCAGCCCATCCTCTGCCTCAGTTTCACCCTGTCGCCTCTTACGACATCCATGGGAAGATATGGGTTAGTGAGTATTCTTACCCGCCACTACGCGGGTAGGATAAAATAGCACGGATATTGCTCCCGCGTAGGATACATTTTCAAACAGATTTTTAAGTTGGGAAAGGACTTGTTTATGCCCGTGTTCACTTACCTTATAAACCTCTGTTTTACGAGTGGTTTATTTCCTAATGCACTTAAACAATCATAAGTTACAACTGTTTATAAAAATAGAAACTGAGATGATATAAATAACTACCGTCCTACCAGCTTTGTCTAAAATTGTAGCGAAAATCTTGCATACTAATCTAACAGTGGTAGAGCCAGGCGGCAGCTTTTGCTGTCGCACGGATGGGCCGGCTCGAACCGGGGTGGTACCACGACCTCACAGAATACCAGCGTGAAGTAGAGGTTTACCTCTGAGTTTCGCTTGGTGAGTGCTGGTGGCCGGAGGCCCTTTTTACTGGAAATCAGGCATTCCATCCTAGTCCTCACGGGTGAAAACGCATCTGCATTTTGATTTGTAATAGAGGATAGATGTAGATGTCTAAGGGCCGCAGCAACCACTTATCATCAGGTGGACTGTGTGCTCATTTTTCATCCTTTTCCTATAAAAAAAACAAGTATATTGAAATACTTCAATAAATATAATATTTTATCAAATCAACAATTTAGCTTTAGAAAACAAATATCCACAGAAGACGCAATGCTCGCATTAAGCCCTTTAATCGTAAAGAATTTAGATAATGGCAAAAAGTTTATCATAGTATTTTAGACCTGAGGAAGGCTTTTCAAACAGTCGCTATGGCTGAACGCACATTTAGCAGCACCGTACGAATCGTACGCGCCGTAAGCCCTGATTTTTACTGATGACCTCGCACATTTGCACGTACGCATCGTCCGCGCCGTACGCAAATCTTTTGTATTACCAACGACTTTTTTAGTTTTTCAACCACTGCACTGGTGTGAAATTGCCCGCTCGAAATCACTATGGAGATAATATAGTAATAGCCTGCTTATTGCTAGAGGAAGAAGAAAATAAAATTCGAAGAAATAGCAGATTCTTGATTCATGATATTTATTTAAAAAGGCAATTGTATGGATAATATGAAGAAAATGTACTTTATGTAAAGACTTAATAGATGATGATTTTTAGATATTTGCATGTAACATACAAGAAATTTCAAGAATTGCAACATATACTACAACCATATCTTTCTATGGAAAACTTAAGATTTAGAAGGCCACTTGAACCAGAGAAAAGACTTATTGTATGTTTGAGGTAATTATTTTTATTGATAATTAAGTAATCAGGTATAATTGGGTTTTTGAATTAAATTTAACTAATTTTTTTTTCAGTTCAGTATTTAAATAATTTTTCACTGATAATCAATGCAATTCCGAATTAATTAAGTTACAAAAATACAAAAATTATCACGTAAGTCAAAACTACCAGTTATAGTGGAAAATCTACTAAGTTGGCAGCATGAGACAACACTGAGTATCAGCACACGCCAAAGGCGCCGCATTATATGACGTCATCGGCATGCGTCCTTCAATATTCGGACATCTACCGCATTTTATAAAAGTAAGCGCGTACGGCGCGGGTGTGATGTATGAGGTTTCATATGATTTCATACAACGAATTCGTAAATTCGACGCGTACGGCACGTACGGCGCGTGCGGCGTGGATAAATGTGCGTTCAGCTTATTCTTATTCTTAAATCTATATTATCTATATAATATATATCTTATTTTTAAAGTTTTTGGAGCTTATCGGCTTTAGGGATACTTCTCTAAACCTGATGTTCAGCTATGTACATGAGCGCACTCAGTGTGTTTGTGTGGACGCTGTGTTGGGTGACGAAGAAAATGTTATTTTCGACATCCCTCAAGGTAGTGTTTTTGGTTTATATTAATGAGCTGTGCAAACTTTCTATTCCTCACGGTCACATCTTCTCCTGTGCTGACGATACAACTTTTACTTTTTCGGAAGACACTTGGTAGGAAGTGAAAATTCGTGCAGAATCTAGACTTAAAACTATAGCATCAACATTTGTTTCGCTATTTACAATTACACTCAACCACCAGCCAACTTCAGCATTAAAATACACACTTGCCAAGACAGCCTATTTTCTATCTGTAACTGTACTGTTATTAATAGAGTAGACAAAACAAAATATTTATGGGTTGTTATTGACCGCAGACTGTCTTATTATAAGCATATTTAATTAATAACTGGCCGCATAAGAAAATTAATGTGGATTTTCAAAAAGTTAAAACATGTAAAAATCACCGAATTACTAAACAAAGTATATACAGCACTGGCTAAATCTGTTCTGACTAATAGTATCCCAGTATGGGGTGGAGCTTTAGAACGAGATTCCTTGAGGACCTTGAGGTGGAGCGATCTCAAAGAGCCCTGCTTTAGGTCTGCTATTTTAAACCATACCGATTCGCCAATACTGACCTTTATAATTTGTCTGGTGTCTTATCAGTTCGAAAGTTATACATTTTGTTCTTATTGCTTAAAATTCAACAATCTACCAGGTATGAACATGATAAGGCCAACAAAAGAAGAAACGGCTTAGTTCTTTATACCGATCGCTGTAAAACGACATTTGCTTCAGTACAATATGAGAAAAGGGCAGTATACGTATATAACAAAATAAATAAAATCTTGAGCATATATCCATTGCATAGCATAGAAGTTAAAAATAAAATAATAGAATGGTTGAAAACTTTAAATTACAACAAAACAGAAATATTTTTAGAAACAATTACTTAACTTGTTATTCATGACTAATAATTTACTAAATATACCACAACTCAATATGCACTCACCACATACACGTACACAATCACACAACTAACGCCTACAGCTTTTTTATTGTTAAAATTTTTACTATAAGTCAAAAATCAATGTGTTACCCAAGTTCTAAACACTAATTTATATAAATAAAGGATGGGAAGAGCGAAAACTCCTAACACAAGTTTCCTAACTTAAAAGGAGTGTTCCAACAATGTACCTATATAATTTTAAGTATTACTAGAGCGAAAATAAGGACTTTATATATTCTTTTTGATTTTGATTTTTATGCTTGGCAGGCGGATCGATGATCCAGGTGTTTACCTCAGCCGTTAGCGAAATAATTTTACCACAATTTATTTATTTATTCTTTATTGCATTCTTAAGAACAAAATTATACAAAGGGCCTGTGAGAGATTATTGTAATAGTTGAGGCTAGATATGAATAAATCAGTCTCAGCTCGATCTCGTGTTTGATTGCCGCGTTCCCATGTTGACATGGCGCAACCAGAAAAGTTAATAAGTTATTAAGTATATTACATACAAGTTAATTCAAATAGTGTTCAGTTAATAATATTTAATAATTATGGAAGGTGTCTTAAGTCTACCAAAAACATTTCGTTTCGACGGGAGTTCAGACTACGCAAATTTAAGTGCCAGTTGGACAAAATGAAGGAATAGGTATGAAATTTATACAAAGGCATGTGAAATAACGAACAAAGCGGCGAGTGTGCAAATCTGGGGACATGGCAGTGCCTCCGCCAAGTCGAACAAAAAAGCGGCACGGCCGTACTATCCTTTTCTCAAAGCAGTTCAGGCCATTTCTGAAACCCTATAACTTCGTTATGGATTAAACTAGAAACCTGAAACTGAATTAAACAAGTGGGCATTGCATAAACTCAGTATATTTCAAATTTCATTAAATTTGAACCAGTAGTTTAAGAATTATAACTAGTCAAAGTTTCTTAATTTTGTCACTCACTGACTGACCGATCATCAAAACTCTGAGGCACTTCTAGCAGACATAGACACTTCAAATTTGGAATAAAATTATTGTTTAATATATAAATCAAGGAAAAATTAAAATATATTACAATTTCGGTCCAGTTTTCGAGATACACCAACTGCATAAATAACTTGGTAATCCCATATAAACATATAGTATTACAAAGTTACATTTGCAGTGAATGAATCAGTGTACCTATATATGTATAATGGAATAATAGGTGTAAATAGCTACCTAGATATAACTATCTACAAAAAGAAATGAGATGCCATCAAAAACATACTTAACTTGTAAAAAAAGCCAAGTCTCGCATTTCAGTTCTTCTACCGTAAAAAGTTGGGAGATCTATGTAATACCAAGTCGGTTAATTTATTCAGTCGATAGATTGATACATAGATTGACTTGGCAATCGCACTAAACAATCTAATTTAATATAATATGTATTACTTGTGAGATATATTGTGTTTTCATGCGATTGCCAAGTCAATCTATGTATCAATCTATGGACTGAATAAATTAACCGACTTGGTATTACATAGATCTCACAACTTTTTACGGTAGAAGAACTGAGTAGCGAGACTTGGCTTTTTTACAAGTTATGTTTTGATGGCATTAATATATTATTGCACGTACTTGGCGATCAATGCCGAGAAATCCTAGACCAAAACAAAGATTCACTTTTAAAATGCACTACCGCGGAAACTGTCTCACAAATATTGGATGGACATTTTAATATAAAACCTAATGTTACAGTGGAACGACACCGATTTTTTACAAGGAACCACAGAGAAAATGAGACCATAGAACAATATGTTTTCGATTTGCAGAAATTGGCTCAAACATGCCATTTTGGGGCCTTAAACGATGGTCTTATAAAAGATAGGCTAATATGTGGCGTATATAATATCCAATTCAGTTATTCGGAAACGGCTATTAAGGGAGTACGATCTAACTTTAAGTAAAGCATTAGAAATATGTCGATACGCGATAGTATCGAGGGTGTATGCGGATAACATTAAACAGGAGCAGTTATCAGCATGTTTAATCAACAACAATAATCAAGCGGTCGAAAATGATGAGAATATTTGGAGTCTACGGCACAGGAGGGATTCAATGTGAGGATATCGCGGCGGCGCAGGTGGCGTGAGCGCGGACGCGCGCATTGGCGGACGCGGCGTACGCGGCGGCGCGACCCGCTCGGCCCAGCGCCCGCCGCCGCACGCTCGAGGCGAGCGTGCCTTCACGGGTTCGACGCTTTGGGTGAAGCAATATGGGCATTGTGGCAGTGTACATAAAAAGATTGTGTCCCGCGTATGGCAAGCAGTGTCTAAGATGTGCGAAAATGAATCACTTTGCCAGAGCCTGTGGTGCTAGTGTATTCAATGTCGAGGAGTCTGATGAGCAGGTAATACATACTGTAAAATCTAGTAGTGAGTGGAATGTTAATTTAATGATTAATAATAAGTCTATTAATTTTAAATTAGATACTGGGGCAGATGTTAATATATTGCCGTTGTATTATTTGCCACAAATTGGGGTCTCGGATAAAGATTTGCTAAAAACAAATACCAAGTTGTCTGGCTACTCGGGCACCGCCATAAAAGTAGTAGGAAAAATCACTTTAAAGGTTTATTATAGAAGTGAAATGTACATGCTAGAATTTAAAATAGCAGATGTTAAGTCTATGCCGGTGTTGGGAAGGTTTGCGTGCAATGAGTAGGATATGGTGAGACGCGTGATGTCGATACAGGAGGATAGCGGAGTTCCCTCATTTTTAGGGCAGAATGACGACGTTTTTCAGGGTATAGGGTGCTTACCGAGGAAATACAGAATAAAATTACATGAAAATGTTGTACCGGTTGTTCATGTTCCTAGGAAACTACCGTCCGCGATCAGAGACAACTTTAAAATGAAATTGGAAGAGATGGAAAAACAAGGCATTATAGCCAAAATAGAGAGCCTATCGGATTGGGTAAGTAGTTTAACTATTGTTAAAAACGCTAACGAAGACATACGAATTTGTCTTGATCCGAAATAGTTAAATAGCACGATCAAAAAAGAATATTTTATGTTACAGTCACTCGACGAGATTGTATCAAAAATTGTATACGTAACAGACGCCATATTATTAAAGATTCTCCACATCGAAAGGACGCGTCGCGCTATACTTTAAACAATTACGAAGATATCCAACCTCACTGCCCGCAAAACAATCGGGTTTCAAACTGTACTATACCTTCTGGAACCTCACCTAATACAGTAAACAACAATTAATACTATGTCACACGTTCCGGCAGGACAGTGAGGCCACCGGATAGATTGGGCTTCGAACACTGAACAGCGGTGATGAACAGCTGCGTCGCCCCAGTCACCGTGTTCAGTGAAAACAAAACTATAAATTGTAACGTACGCTCAAATAATGAAAATAAAGTATGTAAAAAAATGTAAACTATCAAAACCAGGCATGATATTTGTTTTTTTGTTTTTTTTTGTTTTGTTGGTTCCAGGTTCAATTTCCGACTGGACTTTAATTTGAGTTAGTTAGTATATTAAATTTGATCTATTACTTAAGAAATGTAATTGGTTTATTACTATAAAAATAAAATAAGTATTACTTACATAAAAAAAGGAATTGATCGGAAAAATAATAATTTAATTTAAGTAAATAAATGAACATTTCATACTCAAATTTTATTGTAAGGCCAGTGATTTCATAATAGATTTTGCTTATTTCTAAGAGAGGGGAAAATGAGTAGTTAGAGAGATATAATTCAGAATAATGTATTATTAATCAGAATAATTTACGAATTTAAAATACATATATAATATTATATACATCTATTGTTTATTTACTTATAGTGAAAATACCTATCAATTGTCTGACTATTTTTGTGATAAAAATAGGCAAGAGTCAAATACCATTTTAATTTTGTTCTTTATCATTGAGAAGGGAGATGTAAGAGATTATTGTAATAGTTGAGGGTGGATATGAATAAATCAGTCTCAGCTCGATCTCGTGTTTGATTGCCGCGTTCCCATGTTGACAGGGCCGACTTAATGTCATGAGGCATGTTCTACTACTCAACCCATGGAGTGGTGAGAATTTGTCGTAGTAAAAATAAAATAAAAATAAAAATACTATCCAACTACGTAATATACACATTTAACTAATAGATAGACTATACAAATATAGCCTATACGGACATACATATATGGGACGCCGTATGATTTTTTTGCTATGTCCCATAATCGCCTTCAACACCCACGGGATGAAATGTAGTTATGAATATGATCTAATAGCGTCCATCTCAAGGCATTTTTTTATAAAACAAGTGTGCTAATGAATAGCCCATAGACATCTACACCTATTCTTGATTAAGAGTCAAAATGCAGATACCCCTGAGGCCTGAGGTCTAACATTGAATGTCTCGTTTCAAGTAAATAGGGTCTCCGTTTCTCTACATTCACCATATGACAACAATATAAGCTGCTATATTACGCTGGTACTTTTTGAGACCGTGGTCCTACGCCAAGCCGACCCCTCTAGAGCAGCGTGGCTCTACCACGTGTAAATATATTTGATATAAGATTTTTGTTATAATGTAATGTTATATAGAAAATTTTGGTATGAATATAATCAATATTTAAACTAAAATCCTCGCAACGCAATTAAAAATTCCTTTTGTTAAGAACTCCTTAGTGTATCAAATAGCAAAATACTGTTCACCTTTCAAATTTGAACTGGGGAGCCCTCTATTTAACATGCTTTAATTATTCAGACTTCATCATATTGACCAGCGGAATATATAATACGTACTCGACAAACCTAAGATGGACAGCTCATCTTCCTCCTACAAGGGTCAACTAATACTTGTCCTTTGCAATTCTATTAATTTACTAACCCAAGTTAACATCAGATTCGTAATATCTTAATAATACGAATATGATGACTGTAAGTAATGTTATTTATGTGTAATTACACACCATATAATAAGTTTAATGTAAGCACTTAAAAAAGAACGGTTCCTGTTATAAAAAATTAACAGTTGTATTACTTAGGACTTGGGGCCTAGCGTTAATGAAAATATTTAATTTGTCAAGGCAACCTAAGATCGATATCTGCTTACAAAAATTCAATTGAAGCTCCTTAATGGTTAAAAAAGATGCAATATTAAATTAAGAAGAACAACGAAACAGTCTGTATAGCGTTATCGATATTCCTGATGACAATTTACAGATAAGGTAAGAGAAAGCAATTTTAAGGACACTTATTTAGAAATATTTTAACCAAATTCATGTTCTTGCTAAGATTTTAGATTATATTTTTTTTATAGAAAAGGGGTGACAAACGAGCACACAGTCCACCTGATGGTAAGTGGCTGCTGTGGCCCATTGACATCTACACCTATCTTCGTTTGCGAATTAAAATGCAGATGCGTTGTCAGCCGTGAGGAGTAAGATAGAATGCCTCTTTTCCAGTAAAAAGGGTCTCCGGTTCTCTACACTCACCATACGAAATACAGCAGCAATAAGCTGCTATTTAACGCTGGTATTCTGTAAGAGCGTGGTCCTTCCCCGGTCGAGCCGACCCATTCGTGCTACAACTATACTATTAATATTGCTGCAGCATGGCTCTACTACGCACAAAATACGATTAGTTTTTTCATTGATTAAACTACTCTTGACATACCTTTTATTAGACTCCTCGCATGCTGATTTCTAAAAATTTAGTTTCCTATTTTAAACTTACGTTTCAAACTATAATTTTTAACTTCATACTGTATTTGGACAGTCGTTATTTAAACGTGTACCATATTTCAATAATCTAAGTGAAAATAAGCTTTTAAAATCTCGTGAAAAATCGTGACGGCGCAGAGTGACGACATGGAGTAGTATCAGAAGCAATAACATATTATCTGCCTTTAAATTCTTTCCGTAATGGCTAAAACCAGTGTTCACCAGTGGCTTGTTACTGGCTGGACTGGTTGATAAACAAAAATCAATTTCCTAGATACTATGTGGCGTGTAATAAATTCTGTTTATACACTTCAACTGTGCCTAAAAAAGCTAGGCGAGAATAATATCACATAATCGAATTGAGTTTACCTCGTGACGTCAAATGTCCCTGACTGAGCTCAGTAACAACGTTAACGTCGTAGACTGATGAATTTAGTTTGTTACGAAGTACAAACTATAAGCTTACCTTATTTCACCTTGATTTTCATAATGTTTTCAGTTATTTTGAACAAGTATTTATTTATATGGCGTCAACACAAACACTTATAAACAAGTAGACTAAGTAGAAAACGAAGGACCAGACCGCATTATGATACATTTCAAATATATATTACTATTAACTTAGATTTTTAGATTTCACGGTGCAGTATTAACGTAAAGTTGTTATTAAACATAAACTTAAAAGGCGACAAAGGGAAACAGGCAGGAGATGGGCAGCAGCATATTCCTGATAACAACAAACTTACAATAAAAAACCTGCGGTTGCCAACCCGCTCGCCAAGCGTGGCAACTATGGCAAATACCCCCTTTATGATGAGAAAACAAAGAAACGGCCCCCAGTCCCCGGCGGCCCCGCTATTCCTGGCTACGGTGGCGGCCATGGTAACGGCGGGGCAGGGTGTGCTAAGAATCTCCGGTGGAGGTTCGGTTGCCACCTAAGACGACTCGACCTGGCAACATACAACTCACGCACCCTGAGGACTGACGAGAAGATTGTGGAACTGGAAGAAGAGATAGACAAATGACGCTGGCATATTATAGGATTATCCGAAGTCCGAAGATAGGGGGAGGACACGGTAATCCTCGAATCCGGCAACTTGCTCTATCACCGGGAGGGCGACCATCTGTTCCAAGGAGGTGTCGGATTTATCGCCCACAAGTCTCTCGTTAACAACGTTGTAAAGATTGAGAGTGTGTCGACGAGGGTTGCGTACCTTATACTCAGAATCACCAAATGGTATTCACTGAAGGTCATACAGGTTTACGCACATACATTGGCACACCCCGATGAGGAGGTGGAGGAAATGTATGAGGATATCTCTAGAGCCATACATTCCTCCAAAACCTAGTTTTGCATTGAAGTCTCCCAAAAACACTGTATGTTAATGGGAGACTTCAATGCAAAACTAGGCACAAGAGAGAACGGTGAGCTGAAAGTGGGGAAATTTGGAATAGGGCAACGGAAACCAAGGCGCCAGCAGCTGGCCGACTTCATGGAAAAAGAGGGACTCTTTATGATGAACTCTTTCTTCCTGAAGCGGCCCCACAGAAAGTGCACCTGGTCGAGCCCCGACGGTTCGACAAAAAATGAGATTGACTTCATTATGACGACCAGACGACAACTGTTCAGTAATGTCTCCTTGATCGCGAGGGTGACAACTGGTAGCGATCACCGAATGGTTAGAGGCACACTAAAGCTTAACGTTAAGTTGGAGAGAAGTAGTCTAATGAAATCAACGCTCCGTCCCCCTCGTGCACTGTTTCAAAGTCAAAGAGAGTTACAAAACCGTTTTCAGTGCCTAGAAGACTGCAATAAAGTGGACGATATAAATGACAAGCTCGTGGAAACTGTCCATGCGGTCGAAGCCACATTCTGTAAGACCCGCCGCAGAAGAACACAAAAACTCTCCGATCACACTCTTAATTTCATGGCTGTTGGATGGTAGATAAAGCTACATTCTTCAACAGATTTGACAGCATACAGGCTACTGAACAGACAGATCTCCAAATGCATGCGGCGGGACTTACACAACTTCAATACAGCTTGTATTAAAGAAGCGATTGAGCGGAACCAAGGCTCCAAAGTCTTTGCCAGAGATCTGTCTGCCAGAAAGAGCCAACTGTCAAAGCTAAAGACCGAGTGTGGCAGCATCGTTTCCGGAGCACCTGAGATTTTGAGTGAGATTGAGAGGTTCAATTGACAGCTGTACACGTTATCGTTGGAGCCATACGCAAGTGTGAGTAACGATCCAAGAGCGAGTCTTATCCGACACTATTTCGATGATATACCGGACGTCAGTCTGAGCGAGATTAGAATGACTCTCCAGCACCCCAAAAACGGCAAGGCCCCAGGCGAGGATGGAATTACTGCGGATCTTCTGAAAGCAGGTGAAAGACCAGTACTTGAAGTCCTTCAGAAGCTCTTTAATTCCGTCCTCCATGGTGGCATTACACCGGAGGCGTGGAGCAGAAGTGCGGTGGTCTTGTTCTTCAAGAAAGGCGACAACGCTCTCTTGAAGAACTACAGACCGATTTCCCTTCTAAACCGCGTCTACGTGCTGTTTTCGAGAGTCATTACGAATCGTCTCGCGCGCAGACTTGACGACTTCCAACCTCCCAAACAAGCCGGTTTCCGAAAAGGCTTTAGCACCACAGACCACATACATACCCTTCGGCAAGTTGTACAGAAGTCCAAAGAGTACAATTTGCTACTATGTCTGGCGTATGTGGACTATGACAAAGCCTTTGATTCCGTCGATATTTGGACGGTGCTGCAGTACCTTCAGCGGTGCCAACTTGACTGTCGGTATAACAAAGTGCTGAAGTGTTTGTACAGTAGAGCTACGATGGCAATCCGAGTTCAGAACCAGAGTACGAAACCTATCCAATTGCTGAGAGGTGTAAGACATGGTGACGGCATATCCCCGAAACTCTTCACCACTGCTTTGGAAGACGTTTTCAAGCTTCTGGACTGGAAAAGATACGGTATTAACATCAATGGCGAGTACATCACTCACCTTCGATTTGCCGACGATATAGTCCTTATGGCAGAATCGCTGGAGAACCTAAGCACTATGCTCAATGACCTCAATAGTGTCTCCAAACGGATAGGTCTTAAGATGAACATAGATTAAACAAAGATTATGTTTATTGTCCATGTCACACCTATGCCGGTAGTTGTTGGGAGCACTAAGCTCGAAGTTGTTGACCAGTATGTTTACCTGGAACAAAAAGTCCGACTAGGTAAGTCCAACTTCGACCGAGAGGTCAATCGACGGATTCAACTCGGCTGGGCAGCGTTCGGGAAACTACGACACATCTTTTCGTCAGACATACCTCAAAACCTTAAAACGAAATTGTACAACCAGTGCGAGTTACCAGTGACGACTTACGGATTAGAGACGTGGTGCTTCACTGCTGGCCGTACGAGGAAGCTCAAGGTTGCTCAGCGAGCTATGGAGAAGGCTATGCTCGGGGTTTCAATGCGTGATAAACTTTGAAATGAGGATATCCGCAGTAGAACAAGAGTAACCGACATAGCCCAACGGATTAGCTGAAGTGGCAGTGGGCCGGCCATATAGTTTGAAGAAACGACAACCGATGTGGAAGAAATGAAAAATATGTTCTTGAGTGGCAGCCTCGTACCGGTAGGCGAAGTGCAGGGCGTCCCCCCACGAGATGGAGTGACGACTCGGTAAATCATGCAGGAAGTCGATGGATGCAGGTGGCTCAGGACCGTGCTTTGTGGCATTCCTTGGGGTAGGTGTATGTTCAGCAGGGACTTATGAAAGGCTGTATTGATGATAATAATGATGATGTTGTCTGCTTATGTTTCCCGATTTATTTATCTAAATTATAAAATTGTCAAAAAAAATAGTTTAAAAAAAATTGGTAGAAACGTAGAACGTTTATGCAAGAGGCTATGTAAGAAGAATTTTGTAAATTATATTGGCCAGCTATAATTAATTTTGTAAAAACGAATATTTAAATTTTAAATTTCTCTTCATAATTTACGAGCTTTTTTTAACAGTGGTAGAGCTAAGCGGTGGCTTTTGCTGTCGCACGGATGGGGCAGCTCGAACCGGGGTGGTACCACGATCTCACAGAATACCAGCGTGAAGTAGAGATTTACCTCTGCGTTGCGCTTGG
The DNA here is from genome assembly GCA_033319125.1 of Parnassius glacialis. Taxonomy (NCBI): domain Eukaryota; kingdom Metazoa; phylum Arthropoda; class Insecta; order Lepidoptera; family Papilionidae; genus Parnassius; species Parnassius glacialis. The sequence continues at coordinate 7,948,123 of JAVANC010000012.1, read as the reverse complement.
TGAGTGCAGGTGGCCGGAGGCCCAATTCCCCCCCCCCCCCCCATCAACATGGTAGTGGAATTAAATAAAAGACTACCCCAGGAGGGTACCAGCACCCCTGGAGAATCCCTCGCTGAGCATTCACGACCAAACTACTCCACTCCTGGGCGTGGGTGCTCAGGCTGCCCCGCGTATTCTGGGGGGGGCGAAATTCCGCTCAAGACGAAACCTGCTCGGGACAAGCGGAGCAAGAAGACAAAGGCAACCCCTGCCACGCTTACCGTGGATTTCTGCAATATCAGGGGACTTCATTCAAACCTTAACGCCGTCCACTACCAAATGGAGATAGCTAAGCCGGCCTTGCTCTTTCTTACCGAGACACAGGTGTCCTCTCCGGCTGATACTTCGTATCTCTCCTACCCGGGGGAACAAATTAGAACACTCGTTTGTGCCCCGGGCTGGAGTTTGCGTGTATGTCAGAGAGGACATCTGTTTTCCACGCCTCGGCAGCCTTGAAGGTACGGACCTGTCCATCCTATGGCTGCGCGTAGACAGCGACGACCATCCCCGCGTCTACGGGTGCCTCTATAGGTCCCATAGCGGTAATGCCGACACAGACCGACTCATAGACCACGTCCAAATGGCTGCAGACTCCGTGCTACAACAGGTCCCATCCGCAGAGATCGTGATACTCGGTGATTTCAACGCCCACCACGCTGAATGGCTTGGTTCTCGTTTAACCGATCATGCGGGTAGATCTGTCTATGACTTTGCTTTGGCATATGGTCTAACACAACTGGTTACTTCGCCTACGCGGATCTCAGATGTGAAAGACCATGTACCTTCCCTGTTGGACCTTCTGCTGACCTCTCATCCGGACGGATATCAGGTCTCCGTCGATGCCCCTCTGGGCTCTTCGGACCATTGTCTGATCCGGAGTACGGTGCCACTCACGCTCCAATCGCAGTTGCGATCTACAGCTTGCCGCCGTGTTTGGCACTATAGGTCAGCTGATTGGGACGGGATGCGGTCTTTTTTAGCATCCTACCCTTGGGGGCGGGTTTGCTTCTCGCCGGAAGATCCCAGCGTTGTTGCCGATTCTGTTGCTGATGTGGTACTTCAGGGTATGGAACTTTTTATTCCATCCTCTGTGGTGCCCATCGGAGGCAGATCCCAGCCATGGTTTGGTCGCTCCTGTAAAATAGCATCACGCTATAAGCAGGAGTGCTACCAGGCCTGGGCTGACGCATCAACGTCTCGGGATGTAAACACCAGCGCATTAAAAAAGAAGTATTATTCCGCCTCCAGGTCCTTCAAAAGCGTCATTGCCAAGGCAAGGTCTGAGCACATCGGCAGAATTGGCGAGAAGCTAGTTCGCCTTCCTTCGGGAACCCGTGCATTCTGGTCTCTCGCCAAGGCTGTCCAAGGGAACTTCTGTCAGCCATCTCTTCCATCTCTGCACAGAGAGGACGACTCACTGGACCATGCCGCAAAGGAGAAAGCCGATCTGTTGAGCTCTCTTTTTGCGTCCAACTCGACTCTAGATGACGGGGGGAACACACCGCCGAACATCCCGCGATGTGAGTGCTCCATGCCGGATGTGCGATTTACACAGCGCTCGGTCCGCAAAGCACTCTTCTCCCTGGACGTCAACAAGTCGAGTGGGCCCGATGGAGTCCCTCCCATTGTGCTGAAGACGTGTGCTCCGGAGTTGGCACCGGTCCTAACGCGTCTTTTCCGGTACTCCTACTTCCAAGGCGTAGTCCCGAACTCATGGAAGACAGCTTTGGTGCACCCGATCCCTAAAAAAGGCGACCGCTGAGACCCGTCCAACTACAGGCATATCGCCATCACCTCCTTGTTCTCCAAAATAATGGAAGCCATTATAAACTGCCAGCTCATGAGGTACCTTGAGGATCACCAGCTGATTAGAGACCGCCAGTACGGTTTTCGTCGGAATCGATCAGCTGGTGATCTTCTAGTCTACTTAACTCATAGATGGGCGGAGGCAGTAGAGTCCAAGGGGGAGGCATTAGCCGTTAGTTTGGACGTAGCGAAGGCCTTTGATCGGGTCTGGCACAAAGCGCTTCTTTCGAAGCTTCCTTCCTATGGGCTTCCCGAGAAATTGTGCAAATGGATCACCAGTTTCCTTGCTGATCGGAGCATCAAAGTCGTAGTAGACGGTGAATGCTCTGATTTCAAGCCTATCAACGCTGGTGTTCCACAAGGCTGCGTGCTATCACCAACGCTGTTTCTCCTGCATATCAATGATATGTTGCTAACTGGCAGCATTCATTGCTATGCGGACGACAGCACTGGTGATGCCTTATATACCGGCCGTGCCAATATTTCTCGGGAAAACGTCGCCGAGTACCGGGACAAACTTGTGTCTGAAGTCGAGTCTTTGCTTAACAAAGTCTCGGATTGGGGGCGACTAAATCTAGTCCAGTTCAATCCCCAGAAGACACAAGTTTGCGCGTTTACCGCTAAAAAGAACCCCTTTGTCGTATCTCCTTAGTTTCAAGGCACTCCCCTTACTGCCTCAGCCAGTATCGGAATCCTTGGCGTCGACATATCGAATAGTGTGCAGTTTCGTGGTCACTTGGAAGGGAAGGCCAAATTGGCCTCTAAAAAGCTTGGCGTGCTCAGCAGAGCGAGATATTATTTCATGCCGGCACATCGCTTGCAACTTTACAAAGCGCAAGTTCGGCCCCACATGGAATACTGTTCTCATCTCTGGGCCGGGGCACCCCAGTGCCAGCTCCTTCCACTTGACCGCATCCAGCGCAGAGCGGTTCGAATCGTCGACGACCGAGTTATTTCTGATCGGCTCGATACACTGGCACTACGTAGAGATGTTGCATCTCTTTGCGTATTTTATCGCATTTATCACGGGGAGTGCTCTGAGGAATTGTTCGGACTAATTCCAGCCGCTCAATTTCACCATCGCACATCGCGACAAAACTCGCGTTACCATCCATACCATCTGGATGATTGGCGGTCCACGACTGTGCGATTTAGAAGAAGTTTTCTCCCTCGCACGACTTCCTTGTGGAATCAATTACCACCAGCGAATTTTCCGGACCGATACGACTTAGGAACCTTCAAGAAAAGAGCTTACACCTTTCTAAAAGGTCGGCAACGCATCTGCAATTCCCCTGGTGTTGCGGTTGTTCATGGGCGGTGGTAGTCACTTACCATCAGGTGAGCCGCATGCTCGTTTGCCCCCTATTCTATAAAAAAAAAACAGAAGAGAGGGCAAACGAGCATGCGGCTCACCTGATTGTAAGTGACTACCGCCGCCCATTAACAACTGCAACACCAGGGGAATTGCAGATGCGTTGCCAGCCTTTTAGAAAGGTGTAAGCTCTTTTCTTGAAGGTTCCTTGGTCGTTTCGGTCCGGAAAATTTGCTGGTGGTAATTGATTCTACAAGGAAGTTGTGCGAGGGAGAAAACTTCTTCTTAATCGCACAGTGGTGGACCGCCAATCATACAGATGGTATAGGTGGTATTGCAAGTTTTGTCTTGATGTGCGAGGTAAAATTGAGGGGCTGAAATCAGTCCGAACAATTCCTCCGAGCACTTCCTTTGGTAAATGCGATAAAATATGCAAAGAGATGCGACATCTCTACGCAGTGCCAGTGTATCGAGCCGATCAGAAAGAACTCGGTCGTCGACAATTCGAACCGCTCTGCTCTGGATGCGGTCAAGTGGAAGGAGCTGGCACTGGGGTGCCCCAGCCCAGATATGAGAACAGTATTCCATGTGGGGCCGAACTTGCGCTTTATAAAGTTGCAAGCGATGTGCCGGTATGAAATACTGTCTTGCTCTGCTGAACACGCCAAGCTTTTTAGAGGCCAATTTGGCCGTCCCTTCCAAGTGACCACGAAACTCCAGCTGATCGCCCCGACGAAAACCGTACTGGCGGTCACTAATCAGCTGGTGATCCTCAAGGTACTTCATGAGCTGGCAGTTTATAATGGATTCCATTATTTTGGACAACAAGGAGGTGATGGCGATATGCCTGTAGTTGGACGGGTCTGAGCAGTCACCTTTTAAAGGGATCGGGTAGACCAAAGCTTTCTTCCATGAATTCGGGACTACGCCTTGGGAGTAGGATTACCGCAAAAGACGCGTTAAAACCGGTGCCAACTCCGGAACACACGTCTTCAGCACAATGGGAGGGACTCCATCGGGCCCACTCGACTTGCTGACGTCCAGGGAGAAGAGTGCTTTGCGAACCAAGCGCTGTGTAAACCACACATCCGGCATAGATCACTCACATCGCTGGATGGCTGGATGGTGTGTTCCCCTCGTCATCTAGAGTCGAGTTGGATGCAAAGAGAGAGCTCAACAGATCGGCTTTGTCCTTTGTGGCATGGGCCAGTGAGTCGTCCTCTCTATGCAGAGAAGGAAGAGATGGCTGTCAGGAGTTCCCTTGGACAGCCTTAGCGAGAGAACAGAATGCACGGGTTTCCGAAGGAAGGCGAACTAGCTTATCGCCAATTCTGCCGATGTGCCCAGACCTTGTCAGTGACACTTTTGAAGGACCTGGAGGGGGAATTATACTTCTTTTTAAAAATTTAAAAATAGCTAAATTAAAGTACATATTCTTTCACTGAAAAATGAATCTACGTCGTAAATATTTTCGTTTGGTGATTTGCATACGTTGCCTGAAACTGGACGAATCGTTTGATAGACTTAAAATTGTGTTTATGGATAAAGGCATTTCTGCGGTCATCATGCACTGCTGGTATATAATAAATTAAAGCACATTCATACTGTCAAAAAAGCAAGATAGGATTGAAAATCGTTCACGATATTTAACACGAACACCTTTGCGTGGGGAGGATAGTTTCACTTCGTATTATATATTATATATTTCAATCAGCCTCGTCTCAGCGTATTTACGGCATATTTACAGGTGATGAATCTTATTTTAACAAAATGATCCAGAAACGAAGCCAGTCAACAGTTTGGCAGTTGAGCCTTGATGAAATGAAGCCTACCGAAGTAAAGCGATCGCGAACCTCAGAAAAAATATTTTTAGTATATTTTTTTTATAGAATAATGCTGACAAACGAGGAAAACATAGTCCATCTAATAATACGTACAAATTTCTTTACGAATGAGAATTCTAAATGGTATACTGTTAAAACTTAGCATTCTCATTCGCGTGCCAGTGTTAACTACTGTTATCAATAAGTGAGCGAACACGGTGCTCCACAGGCTACAGCTTCAACAACTCTATTTTTAGCTCTAATTTGGCACAGTGTTACTTCCTTATATTTACTTAAACAACAAAATCAGCAGAAAGTGGTATATTTTTCATCACCGAATGCCCTAGTAGTGTTCAGGTAGTCGATAGAAAATTATGTGTCTGAGGTGGACTGGGAAAAGGGTTTCGAAATTTGGTTTAGACGCATAAATCTTTGTATAGATGCTGGGGGAGAGGCTTTTGAAAATATTTAATAAAAAAACCTTTTGACACAAAATTTCTTTTTAGTTTTGAAAAATTAATAAAGAATTGTGGTCCTGTATATTATACAGCCTTGAGTTGACGATTTCACTCGTGGAAACAGAACCATCGTCATCTACTTCATTATTCGATGTTAGATTTTAAAATAACTCATATTTAAACATCTAAACCTTCTTAAAAAAACAAACAAAAAACTTCTAGGTTGTTTTGAAGCTTAAGTTTATTATTGCCCACATTGTCCAACGCTTAAACTTAAAGTAGCTTTATGTAACGTACAGCTGACTTAAAGCACTGACGTTCCGGGATGTCTGCACTCTGTGAACATGTTCATGATCGTCCCCGCCATTAAGTACATTAGATATGATAGACCGCAAATCATTGCAAAAGAACATCGATTCCTATCTAGGATTATTCGCGAGGCTATTGAAATTAAGAAATATCCTTATTTCAATAGATAAGATGGATGGGTTCTGCCATCTGCTTAGGTTCCTATAATTAATAAAATTAAATCTAAACCCAAGCATACCATTGGCTAGACTTCAGGACAATGTAAACTCATTTTGCGTAGATCGAACAAAAAATTAATATTCGAAAACTGAAGGTAGCCGGGATAACTATGACATCGGAACGTCAATACAACAAATACCCCTATGACCATGGGTGCTGCAATACACCCGACACGTCGGGAATGAAAATGTTAGTCTTACAGAATACCAGCGTAAAATAGCAGCTTAACGCTGCTGTGTTTCGTATGGTGAGTGTAGAGAAGCGGAGACCCTTTTTACTGGACAAGGGGCATTCCATCTTAGTCCTCACGGGTGACAACGCATCTGCATTTTGAGTCTTTACTGAGGATAGATGTAGATGTCTATGGGTCACAGTAACCACTTACCATCAGGTAGACTGTGTGCTCGTTCGTCACCCTATCCTATAAAAAAAGCTAAATTTAACACGATAGAATCCTAAAAAAATAGTTTCACTTATTAAACGTGCAACGTATGTATTGTCTTATTAAACCTGCGTACACATTAACAATCTATACGATTTACTTATGGGATTAGAAAATCTCAAAAGTTTATCTATTTTATTTTTTCATGTATTTATTTCATATGTACATGAATAAAATCAACAGTACTCGTAAGTAACGTTACAGCATTGAGATAGTATGTCTTTCCCATTCATTTTATAGTTTCCTATTAGCGTTAAGGATTGTAGAAAGTCGTGCACACGTTTCGCTCTGAGTTCTTCGAAAAATATCGTCATTGTATGTGACAGTAAATTAATTTATTTGAGATCTATATTTTTAGTTTCATCCTCATCATTTCTTTTGTTTAGGCCTATCCCATCTCTATAGCCTATCCCACCATCCTCTTACCTTTTCCTGCCGTAAATATACCTAACAATTTTGTGTCAGTGCTTGACAGTGGTAAGTTATAATCCAGCCGAAGATAGCACAGGATAGTAGCCGAAGTAGTATAGTTTTCACCAGAGATGTGCGAAGATGCGTAGTGAGGGATGTGTTTTTTAAGAACCAATAGAATCATTCCCTTACCTAGCTTCGCTCAGAATAGCTGGAGTGGAAACGGCTCAACGTAGTGAGGTTTTTGTACATACAAAACAAACGAATGATGTGTGCGAGGTTAAACAAAACGAACTACATTCAATTTAAAAATGATTTAAAAAATTCCGGTTAATAATAATATCTCTTTGTAAAATTGAATAGATATAATTATAATTTTAGCCCGCTATACATCCTCCCACCGCTTATCTGTGCACCGTTTCACAGATTCGCTACGCATCCTCGCACCGTTCAGCAGCCTAGCACATTTTTGGTGGAAACGCTCACACCGTTCCACAGTCCCGCTACGCATCCGCGCACCGCCTAGCTACTTCGCACGCTTCTGGTCGAAACGTGGCTAAAGCGCAATGACAGAGGCCCATTATTCTTGCCTTAAAGGATTTTGAAGGGATAGCCGCTCCAGTTTTAAGGGCGGGTAATTACAGCCTTTGATTAGTATACACCCCTTGTTCTACTCTAGTTATATCATTGTATTTGATTGCAAGTATCCATGGGCTGCAATAGGTAGCCAACTTTGATGTTAAAAACTATAGACATCAATATAGAAAATAAGATTAAAAGATTTTTTTTAAATTCTGTCATTACCTATGATCATAACATTTATAGGGAAATACCGAAAACAGATTTAGAATTTTTCAACATTCATTCTTTGATATATTATCTGAAACACAAAGATATGCTATCATAAGACTGAACAAAATGCTTAGCGACATGCAATGCGAGGGGTTTTCAAGAATTTGAAGCTATAAAAATAAAGTAAACGGCCCGTGCTACATTGTATTACCCTCATTTTTGGCAGCTGTGAATGTTACCGGCTTGCCTCATATAGTCTTTATGATGCCACAATATGATTGTATGTTAGCAGTATAATAATACTAATAAATACTAAAGTCGTAAGAAGATATATTCAGTTTATTGTAATGTGTTATTGTTATGTATTATTTGGTACAAAGTAATTTATTGCCACTAAATAATAAAAAAATATTTTTTTTAATTTTTGATATAGCTTCACTATTCTGTAACATACTATATTATGTTTAAAAATATGTTTTAAAGAATAAAATATTTGAAATTCAAACACTTAATGACCAGCCAGGAGCACAAAACTTTCAGTGTGCCCTATGTATATGTTTATACTGAATAGCCTCCAATCAAGCTAATAAAAAACCTCGAATAAACCCCGCAATTAATTACGCTTGAACGCTTAGATGGCTTGTAATGAAATTTCACGTAGAAGTCGAACAGGTCACGGAATAGGACCTAATTTTATGTAACTTCCATAACTTATCTATAAACGTTAATTCTAGCAGTAATTAAAGGGCAAGACGTTAGCTTAAATTAAATTGAAAGCCCATTGTTCATCATCATCATCACCTTTACAGCCTTTCATAAGTCCACTGCTGAACATAGGCCTCCCCCAAGGAATGCCACAAAGCACGGTCCTGAGCCACCTGCGTCCATCGACTTCCTGCATGTCTTACCAGGTCGTCACTCCATCTCGTGGGGGGTCGCCCTACACTTCGCCTACCGGTACCAGACTGCCACTCAAGAACATTTCTTCCCCATCGGTTGTAGGTTATTCGAGCTATATGGCCGGCCCACTGCCACTTCAGCTTACTAATCCGTTGGGCTATGTCGGTTACTCTGGTTCTACTGCGGATATCCTCATTTCTAAGTTTATCACGCAGAGAAACCCCGAGCATAGCCCTCTCCACAGCTCGCTGAGCGACATTGAGCTACCTCATATGGCCAGCAGTAAAGAACCACGTCTCAGATCCGCAAGTCATCACTGGCAACACGCAATGGTTGTACAATTTCGTTTTAAGGTTTTGAGGTATGTCTGACGAGAAGATGTGTCGTAGCTTCCCAAACGCTGCCCAGCCGAGTTAAATTCGTCGATGGACCTCTCGGTCGAAGTTGGACTTACCTAGTCGGACTATTTGTCCCAGGTAAACATACTCGTTAACAACTTCGAGCTTAGTGCTCCCAATAACTACCGGCATAGGTGTGACATGGACAATAAATATAATCTTTGTTTTATCCATGTTCATCTTAAGACCTTTCCGTTGGGAGACACTATTCAGGTCATTGAGCATAGTGCTTAGGTCCTCCAGCGATTCTGCCATAAGGACTATATCGTCGGCAAATCGAAGGTGAGTGATGTACTCGCCATTGATGTTAATACCGTATCCTTTCCAGTCCAGAAGCTTGAAAACGTCTTCCAATGCAGCGTTGAAGAGTTTCGGGGATATAACATCACCCTGTCTTACACCTTTCTGCAATTGGATAGGTTTCGTACTCTGTTTCTGTACTCGGATAGCCATCGTAGCTCTACTGTACAAACACATCAGCACTTGGATATACCGACAGTCAACTTGGCACCGCTGAAGGGACTGCAGCACCGCCCAAATTTCGACGGAATCAAAAGCTTTCTCATCGTGCACATACGCTAGGCATAATGGCAAATTGTACTCCTCGGACTTCTGTACAACTTGCCGAAGGGTATGTATGTGGTCTATGGTGCTAAGGCCTTTTCGGAAACCGGCTTGTTCGGGAGGCTGGAAGTCGTCAAGTCTGCGTGCGAGACGATTCGTAATGACTTTCGAAAACAGCACATAGGAGCGGCTAAGAAGGGAAATCGATGTGTAGTTCTCCAAGAGAGCATTGTCACCTTTCTTGCAGAACAAGAACACCGCACTTCTGCTCCACGCCTCCAGTGTAATGCCACCATAGAGGACGGAGTTAAAGAAACTCTGAAGGAATTCTAGTACCGGTTTTCCACCCGATTTCAGAAGCTCCGCTGTAACTCCATCCACGCCTGGGGTCTTGCCGTTTTTAAGATGCTGGAGAGCCATTCTAATCTCGCTCAGACTGACGTCCGTGATATCTTCGGAATAGTGTCGGATGAGACTCGCTCTTGGATCGTTACTCACACTTGCGTGAGGCTCCGACGATGACGTGTACAGCTGTTCATAGAACCACTCAATCTCTCTCAAAATCTCAGGTGCCCCGGAAACGATGCTGCCACACTCGGTCTTTAGCTTTGACAGTTGGCTCTTTCTGGCAGACAGATCTCGTGCAAACACTTTGGAGCCTTGGTTCCGCTCGATCGCTTCCTCAATACAAGCTTTATTGAAGTTGCGTAAGTCCTGCTGCATGCATTTGGAGATCTGCCTGTTCAGTTGCCTGTTTGCTGTCTAATCTGTTGAAGAATGTAGTTTCATCTCCTATCTAACAGTTATGATATTAAGAGTGTGATCGGAGATTTTTTGTGTTCTTCTGCTGCGGGTCTTGCAGAACTTAGCTCCGACCGCATGGACAGTCTCCACGAGCTTGTCATTCATATCGTCAACTTCATTGCAGTCTTCTAGGCACTGAAAACGGTTTTGTAACTCGAGCAGACAGGTTTCGGGACTTTGGAACAGAGCACGAGGGGGACGAAGCGTCGACTTCATTAGACGAGACCTCTCCAACTTAACATTTAGGTTCAGTTTGCCTCTAACCATTCGGTGATCGCTACCAGTTTTCACCCTCGCAATCACGGAGATATCACTGAACAGTTGTCATCTGGTCTTCATAATGAAGTCAATCTCATTTTTTGTCGAACCGTCGGGACTCGACCAGGTCCACTTCCTGTGGGGCCGCTTCTGGAAGAAAGAATTCATCATAAAGAGTCCCTCTTTCTCCATGAAGTCGGCCAGCTGTTGGCCCCTTGGGTTCCGTTGCCCTATTCCAAATTTCCCTACTTTCAGCTTGGCGTTCTCTCTTGTGCCTAGTTTTGCATTGAAGTCTCCCATTAATACCGTATATTGGGTTTTGGAGGAATGCATGGCTCTAGAGATATCCTCATACATTTCCTCCACCTCCTCATCGGGGTGTGCCGAGGTTGGTGCGTAAACCTGTATGACCTTCAGCGAATACCGTTTGGTGATTCTGAGTATAAGGTACGCAACCCTCGTCGACACACTCCCGATCTTTACAACGTAGTTAAAAAGAGACTTGTGGATGATAAATCCGACACCTCCTTGGGACAGATGGTCCCCTCCCGGTGATAGAGTAAGTTGCCGGATTCGAGGATCACCGTGTCTTCCCCCTCTCTTCGGACTTCGGATAATCCTATAATATGCCAGAGTAACTTATCCTTGTCCATCTCTTCTTCCAGCTCCATGACCTTTTCGTCAGTCCTCAGGGTGCGTGCGTTGTTTGTTGCCAGGTCGAGTCGTCTAAGGTGGCAAAAGAACCTCCCCCGGAGATTCTTAGCAACCCCTACCCCGCCGTTACCATGGTTGCCACCGTAGCCAGGAATAGCGGGGCTGTCGGGGACTGGGGACCATTTCTCTGTTTCTCTAATCATTGGGGGGTATTTGCCATAGTTGCCACGCTTGGCGAGCGGGTTGGCAACCGCAGTTTTTTATTGTAAATTTGTTGTTATCAGGAAGATGCTGCTGCCCATCTCCTGACTGTTTCTCTTTGTCGCCTTTTACGACACCCACGGGATGATATGGGGTAGTGGATATTCTTGACCGCCTTTTCACGGAGCCCATTATTATTAACCTTAAATTTAAGTTCAGAATTACCAAGTGCGCTAATATAACGATACGCGCAACTATACCAACTTGATAAATATGGAGTGATTTACTGCATCTTGATTCAGTCCAAAATGAAAAAAGACCTAGAGTGTTGTTAAGCGTACATTATACGTAGTTACTTTACTTACGTAATAATATTCGATGTTATTCATAATTAATTCACATTAACTCTCACGCCTGTCACCCTGAAGGTGGGCAAGGGCTACGGAATTCTATTAGGCACACCTTGATACATCCTAATCGCTTTTTTCTCATTCAAATATAGCTTGTTAATTGAGGATACATTTTATACAGCCCATCTTCAACCCATCTACGGTGTAAGAAGTAATGCTCTTAGATTGATTGTTTCATATTTAAGTAACAGAACTCAAAAAAATTGTCATTAATAGCACGAGCTCTTCCAGCTCGGTAGTACAAATGGGTTTGCCTCAAGGCCTAATTCTCGGCCCCTTTCTCTTTCTTGTATATATTAATTATAAACGACTTACCTTATGGTAGGGGATAACCATAATATAGTATTATTTGCTGATGACACCTTATTAGTTTTCAAATTAAAACGACAATTATTAAAATATGATGAAGTAAATAATGCTATATCTAAATCAGTAAATTAGTTTAATGTTTATAGCTTGCATTTAAATGGCACTAAAACGAAATGTATGAAATTCATGACTCCAAATGTCAAACAATTAAATACTAATGTCATTTTAAAGAGAGAGGATCTGAGTCTTGTTGATAACACCATTTTTCTTGAAATAACACTAGACGCGAAGTTTCGATGGAGTTCCCATATATCAAAATTAGCAAGCAGGCTTAGTTCTGCAGCTTATTGTGTAAAAAGGATTAGAAATCTTACTAGTGTGTAAACAGCTAGACTTGTTCACTTTAGCTGTTTCCATAGCATAATGTCGTATGGTATTATTTTTATTGGGACACGCGACTGACACTGAAATTGTGTTTGTTTTACAGAAGAGGGCCATAAGAGTAATCTATATGTTACGACCCCCAGCTGCCCCTGCAAAGGTCGCCTTGGCTAGGGCCCATAGTAGCCTCCTCGACGTGCAGCTGAGGGTTCGGGCCCAATGGCCTATGGATAAATGTTCTAAAACGGCTGACAAATAAGCAAGCACAACTTACCGATCTCCGGGGGTATGGTTGACCACATGGTACCAGTCAGGTGATAAGTGAGGTGCATGTAAGTAGTGTGTAGTAGTGTGTACAATGTGTAACCTGACTTAACCGTTGAAGTCGGACCGCAGATGCAGCGCTGCTTCTCTCCAAAAGTGGTAGTTCACTTTATCTGAACTCAAATCTGACGTCACTTCACTATTTCAGTCTATCAACTTTATTGTACATATAATTAACTTCAAAGTTAACCAATTCAACGTTCATCGTAATCAAACACGTGACACACGACACAAGTAACAAACAGTCGTTCGAAGTTCAATATTCAATGTTCCGGGTTCATTTAGCACAAAATTACAAACACGGGAATGAACGCGGCCTCTTCGTGAGTCTCAAAGTTCAGCGTTCCACACAACAAGCTAAAATTCTTTCGTACGATATTAAATACCACGCCCGCGATCAGAACTCAAAATCCGCCTCATTGACACGTAAAACGAACAAAATAGTCAACACACAAAAAGGCACTTAACGCGACGTTACAATTCAACATTAACAACCAAAAACAATTAACCGGGCCACGCCCTCGAAATGGAATGGGAGCGTCAAATTCCAGGCTGTCTTTCGACTCGGCGTGCGCGCACAAGACCACGTCACACAAGAAAATTAAATATTGCAAAATGCACTTCGAGATGCAATCACTATACAAATTGACGTAAATTACTTGCAAACGAAGTTACTTAAATCACTCAAATTCAATACAAGCCTCTTTTCACGAAACGTACAAATTAGACAAAGCAATTCGAGGCGGTCTACACGAGACCCAAATATTCAATAGCCGATTAGGCGCGCACAAATTACTCTATATCCAACACGAAGCGATCTCCTTTTCAGGCCACACATTCTTAGCGTTTCAAAACTAAAAGGGGCCTCTTGTCACTTAAAGCACGAAAAGCAATAAATAAGAGGCGTTTGTCACGCGGCCGACCACCTCGCACCTAACCGTGAAACTTTAAGACTCGCCTCGTTATCACGAAAACAAATTGAGATAACACCGTAGGAGGCGCGCGACCGACCGTTGCGCCGCGACCCCTTTTCATACTAACTGGCCGCAAACAATACTAGTCGACAATGCCGTGGCATTCAATACACAGTTGTTAGCCTACGCGGCCGAAAGACGGGAAGCGGCACACAAACTGGCTTTTTTATCATTATTATCATATTCGACACACTAAAACACCAGGAACATGAGAAGCAGCAGAAATATTTAGAACGTACTTAAGAATCTATAATAGAAATGATTAATACTAATATTTAAAATTTAAGAGAGGAAGATTATGATGCAAAAACAATAGTTTGTCAGCCCTATTTGGGTCTAGTTTGTAAGGAAAATAACCACACGCCGCCCGCTACCGCGTTTTTTTTAAAGCCGAGTATTCGGCAGAGTACTCGACCCAATCTAGGCCGAGTACCCGGTGGCCGAGTACTCGGCGAATCACTACTCGTTCCATGTCTAGTAGCAGTTACTCGACTCCACCGAGTCAGCAATTCATCATTGGTATTTTATTTTTTTTTGTATACGATTTTGCAACAAAATCCCAGAAAATATACATAATTTGACCTGCTTAAAGTTCAAAAACTTTATTAAACAAAGTTTGTATAAAAAGGGTTATTATAATGTTAATGTTAAGAAATGTGTGGATGATAATAACCCCTGGGAATGAGGTAATCGCTACCAAGCTATTTCTAATTTGTTTTGTGTGGTTAATTATATAACATACACGATTGTAAGCTTTTATTTAAAAAAAAAGTTCTGCTGGGTTTCCTGATAGTTCTTTCCAGGACAGAGGTATTTTTTCTCGAATCAGTGGTAATTAAACAAAAAAGTGACATTCAATAGGATTATTTATAATCTATATTGAATAAAAGTTTCTGTTTCCGTTACTATTTCTGTTTTTGTTTCAATATTTCGCCAATTTGGTAGAAAAGCTTTGGTCTAGAGCATTCGTTGGCATTCACTTCTGCAGCACAAATTAGCTTTGTCACTCATCCCTCATTCATTCTTCTGCATACTCATATCTATAAGTGTCTAAAATTTGATTCTAGTTAAACCCCATTTTCTATAATTGCATGTTAAGGAAGAGTTCATGGCTTGAACGCGGTAGGGCCACGTTCTAGAATAGCATCGTAAAATATTATTTTAATATTGCTGTGTTTCATGAGGTGAAATACCGGATACCCCTTTAAAAGGAACGAGGCATTTCATGTTAGTCCTTGGGGGTGACAACGCTTCACATTTTGACTCGTCAAGGAGGATAGATGTAGACGTCTATGGGCTACAGCATCCACTTATCAGCAGCTGAACTATGTGCTCATTTGTCATCCTTTTTCCAGAATAGATTTCCTGAACTTTATTCGATCTCAAATTAACGAGCGCTTTGCAGAGTTATGGACACTTCTCCCTAGGCTGGTTTTATTTTGTGTAAAGTATGCGCGTGAATTTATGGAATCATTTAATTATAAATAATTCTAGCAGGCCACTTAAAAGTAATTAAATCTGAGAACTAACATATAATGCCTCACAGCCTGTTATTGTAGTGTCTGTCTATGCTCTTCAGACTGAAACACAGCAGTACAAGTATTGCTATTTTGCGGCAGAAATAGGTAGGAGCGTGGTCTAACCCAGACGAACTACAGGGAAAAACTGAGTGGGGTGCGAAGTCAGAAGTCCTCCACGTGTGCTTGGTAGTTGCGGGTCCCTCTCGATACGTCTGGAGGGAAGAGCAGCTACTGGGCCGGTGCACCCTGGGCGCGGCGGTAATCTTCCTCGAGAAATGAGAAGAAATTCTTACTCCTTGGGGAAGGTTACTGCCGCGGCTAATTATTCTGATATGGGTGGGGTCCGTCCCGGACCAACGGCGCGTTCCACTGCGTGACCCTCTGATCAGCAGAGGGCATAGCAGAGGAGTGAGGGCGGGCTCGGTGTGCACTTACCCTGCCTCCGGGCAGACAGTGAAGGATTCATCCTTTGCTGTCACCGCCGGTCTCGTAATCCCCGTATCGAAGTGTCGTGGATCATGTCTCGCGGCTTTGATTGGGACCGAGGGTCTTGGCTTAACCGCCCGGACCGCGAGGGAGAAAACCTCTATAAAAAGTTACCCCGAATCTCAAGCGGCGACGCACCGCGAGGGGATGGATGGCTGACGGGGTTCTATGAACAAATCAGTCGATAGTGCGCTCCTCGCCAGGGTACCTGCAGACCCCCTGGCGAGTAATAAATCCTCTAAATCTGCTTACCTTGGTAAGGGGTCACTGCCAAGGTGGACTTTTAATTACTCCCATACTCGTGGGTACAAATATGGAAAATAAAGAAAAAGAAAAACAAAAAACCAAAATCGCCGGCAACGGCAACGTAGAGGAGAGGAGGAACGATGCGGGGACAGAGTCCGACGCCGCATCGAGCAGCGTGGGAGGCTCAGAGAGCTCCCGACGCGTGGAGCCTGGGACCGCGGAGACTAGTAAGTTCTTCTTCCGCAAGCGGTCCAGGCGGGATGGCGACCAGGGGTCGTCAGCCGGTGAAGAGGAGGCTTCGGCCCGGAAAATCCCCACCAACAGGCGGGGCGGGCTGAGAGGCAAGGAGAGGGGGCCCTCTGACAATCAGAGGGCCGAACAAGCGGCAAAGCATGCCGAGGAGGGGCGCCACCCGGGCGATACGGCTCGGGTATCAGGCGAAGAGACGGATGCGACTGGCGGCTCCGAGGTGGAGCGTAAGGCCAGATTTGTAAAGGAGGTGGAGGCCGCGATCAAGGTCGTGGCCCACAAGCAAAAGGCCTCCTCAAAGTTAAAGGCCATTCCCGCGGCCTCCGCCTCCATCATGGCGGCTGCGGAGGCCAACTTTGTTGGGGCCGAGCCTAATGCAAACGAGGTAGCGGAGCTGCGGGCGGACGTGGCCCGCCTGACGTCCGCCATGGAGACTCTCCAGAAGGAGAACGAGAAGCTCCGCGCAGACCTGGCCAGTCTACGTGAGCCTGCCTCTCGCGCGGCGCCCCAGACGCAGCGCCCAAGCCAGCCCGTGCCGGTGGAGAACCAGGTTCTGAACCTGGTCCGGCAGGAGCTGGCTGCCTTCCAGCACCGGTTCTCCGTGCTGGAGGGCATCGTCCTGCGCCCCCCCCCTAGGGGCAAACAAGACGGCGGCGAGGCCGGCAACGGTCTCGTACGCGGTGGCCACAGCTGCCGCATCCAGGCCGGGGCCGTCCAGCCAGCCTTCGGGCGGGGCTGCAGTTGCCCCTCCTCCCCCTGAAAAGCCGGCTCCGGCAAAACCGGTACCGGCTGAACCGGCTCCGGCTAAGCCGGCAACGGGAAAGAGAGGCAAGGCGAAGGCAAAAAAAGGGCAAAGCGGCAGCACAGGTGGTGGCTGCGCCAGCCCCAGTGCCTGCGGCGAATGTGCCAGCGCCAGCGGCAAACAGCTGCCGCCGCCGCCACCGCCCCCTCAGCTCCCTACACCTCCCGCGGCTGAAGCCGGTTGGCAGGTGGTCGGGGACAAAAATAAGGGGAAGAAGGCAGCCAAAAAGGCCAAAGAGCAGGAGCGGCAGCGCCAGTTCAGGGCGCGCAAGATCGCGGCTAGGCTCCGCGCCCCGAAGACCGCAGCTGTAGTGATTACACTACAACCGGGCGCGGAAAAGAAGGGCGTTACCTACCGCGATCTGCTCGCGAAGGCGAAAGAGGCGGTCGATCTCGGGGAGCTCGGGATCACCGGGGCCTCCGGCTCAAAGTCACCCAGACGGGGGCCCGTATGCTGGAGATCCCCGGGGAATCCAGTGGCGCGACCGCGGACGCTCTGGCTGCGAAGCTCAGAGCGTCCCTGGACGCGGACGAGGCCCGAGTGTCCAGGCCCGTCAGATGCGCAGACCTGCGCATCATGGGTCTGGACGACTCGGTATCGGAGGAGGAGTTGGTGGCCGCCGTCGCCAGGTCCGGGGGGTGCACTACTGACCAGGTCCGGTCAGGCGCCATACGCCCGGACCAACAGGGTATGCATGCCGCCACGGTGTGCTGCCCTGTTACGGCGGCCAAAACCATAGTGGAGGGCCGAAGGCTTCTGGTGGGCTGGGTCTCAGCGCAGGTTAAGCTGCTGGAGCCCAGACCTCTGAGGTGCTACCGCTGTCTCGTGGGGCACCACGTATCTGTGAAATGCGCCTCGGAGGTTGACCGCAGTGGCCTTTGCTTCCGCTGCTGTCAGCCCGGACACATATCGGCGACCTGCTGCGCCACGCCGCACTGTGATGCATGTGCGGCGGCCGGCAAGCCAGCCGATCACCGGGCCGGAAGCAAGGCCTGCGTGCCACCCGCCAAGGCCAAGGCCGCGGGTAGGGGAGGGCCCTCCGCCGCCACCGCCTCTGTGGCCACCGCCGCAGTCGCGACTGCCGTCGCCGCCGCTGTCACTGTCGCTGCCGCCGCCGCCGCGACACCGACGCCCGCAGAGAGGCGCCCCGTGGAGGAAGCTGAAATGGAATGCCTATAACGGCCCCATTAAGCTTCCTCCAGGCGAATATCAACCACTGCGCCTGCGCTCAGGATCTGTTGCTCCAGAGCATGGCGCAGTGGTCGATTAACATCGCTGTGGTCGCTGAGCCGTATTTTGTCTGGCCTAGGGAGGACTGGGTGGCGGACCTTAACGGCTCAGTGGCCATCATTTCTTCAGCCGCCGCCGGTACCCCGACCCTTGAATGTGTCAGGAGGGGTCAGGGGTGCGTAGCAGCACGGTTCGGGGAGTTCGTCGTTGTGGGGGTGTACTTCTCCCCGAACCGATCTCTCGCCGAGTTTCACAACTCTCTTGCAGAGCTGAGAGCAGTCGTCGTCGGAAGTTATCCCCTCCCCGTACTTGTCCTCGGGGACTTCAATGCCAAGAACTTTGCTTGGGGTTCTCGTCGTACAGATGTGCGGGGTAGGATGGTGGAAGACTGGGCTCTGGAGACAGGCCTGGTCGTCCTAAATCGGGGTTCTGTCCCCACGTGTGTGCGGATGCGGGGCGAGTCGGTGGTGGACATTTCGTTCGCTAGCCCCGCTCTGTCGCCGCGTGCCATTGACTGGCGTGTCATGGAGGGGGTGGAGACCTACTCCGACCACCGGTACATCCGGTTTGACGTCTCCACCCAGCCCTCGAGCGCGCCAGTCCTACAGGCCCCGAGTGGTCCGCGTTGGGCGCTGAAGCAGCTGGACCGGGAGCTCCTCCTGGAAGCCTCGATCGTGCAGGCCTGGGTGTCATCACCGGACAGGCCTGCCGAAGTCAATGATGAGGCAGGGTGGTTCCAGGAGGCCATGTCCGAGATATGTGACGTGGCAATGCCCCGCGTCCGGCCAGGAAGCGCCCGGCGTCAGGTGTATTGGTCCACCAGGTCGCGTGAGCTGACGTCTCTGCGCGAGGCGTGTGTCGCCGCGCGGCAACTGTACGCCAGGCATCGCAGGCTCCGCATTCGTCCACCGAATGCGGCAGCCATTGAGGCGGAGCTGTACGAGGGATACAGAGCGGCGAAGACCGCCCTCCGGGAGGCTGTCCTGCGGGCCCGGGATCGGGCCCGTGAGGAGATGCTGGAGACTCTCGATAGAGATCCGTGGGGGCGCCCTTACAAGATGGTGCGGGATAAACTCCGCACCTGGGCCCCCCCGCTGACGCAGAGTCTCCGGCCTCAGCTCGTGGAGGATGTGGTGAGCGCTCTGTTCCCTGCGCGCGGGGAACATCCGCCCCCGCCTATGGCTCCACCAGGACGACGACGACGACATCCCGGAAGGGACCGGGGTAGACCTGAGAGTGGCGGTACGTAGGCTCAAGGCCAGGAATACCGCCCCAGGACCCGATGGTTTGCCTGGCAAAGCCTGGGTCCTGGCCTCAGAGGCTCTCGGGCCCCGACTGGAGAGGCTCCTAAGCGCATGCTTGGAGAGAGGCTAATTCCCGCTTCGTTGGAAGACGGGGAAGCTGGTCCTCATTCGGAAGCCGGGGCGCCCTGCGGACTCTCCGTCCGCATACCGGCCCATGGTGCTGCTCGACGAGGTGGGCAAGCTCTTTGAAAGAGTAATTGCAAACCGCCTCGCCGAGCACCTTGCGGGGACGGGGCCGGATCTTGCGGAACACCAGTTTGGTTTCCGCAAGAGGCGCTCTACGGTGGACGCCATCATGCGCGTGAGAGCCCTCACGACGGGGGATGCAGTGGCCAGGGGGGGGGGGGGGTTGTCTTGGCGGTGTCTCTCGACATCGCCAACGCCTTCAACTCCATGCCCTGGAGCTGCATTAGGGAGGCACTCCGGTATCACCGGGTGCCGACCTATCTCCGTCGTATAGTCGGGGACTATCTGACGGACAGGGCCGTCATCTACCCCGGTCGAAACGGTGAGTGGAACCGGCGAGAGATGTCGTGCGGTGTCCCACAGGGTTCGGTTCTGGGGCCGCCCCTGTGGAACATCGGTTACGACTGGGTGCTGCGCGCCGACCTCCCTACTGGCGTCAGCGTAGTTTGCTACGCTGACGACACGCTGGTACTGGCACAAGGGGGGTCGTACGAGGCGGCGGCGGAAACTATGACACGCGGGGTTGCGATAGTCGTTGAGAGGATCCGGCAACTGGGTCTCGAGGTGGCTCTGCACAAGTCCGAGGCCATGCACTT
This sequence comes from Parnassius glacialis, assembly GCA_033319125.1. Lineage (NCBI taxonomy): Eukaryota > Metazoa > Arthropoda > Insecta > Lepidoptera > Papilionidae > Parnassius > Parnassius glacialis. The sequence continues at coordinate 7,927,716 of JAVANC010000012.1, read as the reverse complement.
CCATGGTCCTCGGAACAGGCCACCACCGGGATCCTCAGTGATGGTAGGAGGAGTATCCATCGGCGTCGAGTCGACGTTGAAGCACCTAGGACTCGTCCTCGACGGCCGATGGAACTTCGTTGAGCACTTCCGACGTTTGGCTCCCAAACTAGAACGGACCGGGGCTGCCTTCAGGCGGCTCCTGCCGAACCTGGGGGGGCCAAACGCCTCCTGCCGGAGGCTCTACGCGGGGATCGTGAGGTCCATGGCCCTTTACGGGGCCCCGGTGTGGGCGCGTGGTTTGGCGCGGCTTGCCGTCCACCACCTAAACGCGCCCCAAAGGGTGGTTGCCGTAAAGATGGTTCGCGGCTACCGCACGATCTCCCGCGAGGCGGCGAGCCTCCTTGCCGGATTGCCACCATGGGATCTGGAGGCGATAGTCCTCGCGCGTCTGCACGAATGGCGCGTGGAGGCACTATGCCGGGGGGAAACCCCGCTGCCGCGGCAAGTTGTCGCGCAGCGGACAGACTTCCGGCATGATCTCATGGCGACATGGAGAGAGCGACTGTCGCAACCCCGTGCTGGGCACGCCACTATAGCGGCGATAAGACCCCTCTTTGAGGAGTGGCTTGAGAGACGCCACGGCGTCCTCACCTTCCGCCTGACGCAGGTCCTCACCGGACACGGTGTGTTCGGGAGGTTCCTGCACCGAATCGGGCGGGAGGAAACGCCCGGGTGCTCCCACTGCGAGGATCGACCGGAGGACACGGTGGAGCACACCGTGGAGGTGTGCCCTGCTTGGGCGGAGCACCGCCGTGTCCGGCCCTGGTCGAAGCCATGGTCCGGAGCGAGACGGAATGGGATGCCGTCACCACCTTCTGCGAAGCAGTGATGCTAGCGAAGGAGGTGGCGGAGCGGGAGAAGGAAAGAGCAACAGCTTTCCTTCCCGGCCGCCGCGGGAGACGCCCCGGGCGTCGGGGGCTACGTCGTGGCCCCCGACCACCGTAGGCGCGGGCCTGTGGACGGCGAGCAATGGGTAGCTCGCCGTCCGTCCGTCTAACGACGACAGGCCGTGTCGACGGCGCGTTTTGTTCCACGCGCGCCTCAAAGAGCTGTCAGCAGCGTGAAGGGGCCCGCAAGGGCCGACGCCTGCCGGGGCTGCGGGCTGTTCGAAAGAGATACCGCGGCTCCGGAACGTAAGGGCACTGAAGGAACACGGATGGTTTTTAGTCAGTAAAAGTCTTACACTCCCTTCCGCTCCACCCACAGCGAAAGGCGTCATTAGATGATTTTCCATTCGCAAAAAAAAAAAAAAAAAAGGGGAAAAACTGAGTCCTATCACATAGTAAATAAAACTTTTAAAATGTTGTTTAAATTAAACTAAAGAAATAAAGGAGAGAAAATTGGAACGAACGATTGTTACTAAACATATACGAGTGTATATTTTCGATACAATCGCTGATGCGACCGCTGCAATCAATTACTAAATACAATTTGTGCGAGTATAGCACCCCTGTCTGTAATGCTCCGCTCTTTAATAATGTATGAGCGTACTAATTTAACCTTAAATTATGAATATTTAGAGAACAAAGGAAATGATCAAATATTCCTTACTTACCGTAACAAGAGAGTGGACGTGGAAGCAGATGCAATTATTTATAGCTTATCGGGGACATACTCGTACATTCCTTTAGATAAAAAGTGATTTAGTTATTCATTTCGCACCTTGGATTTTCGAAATTAAAAATGTATGATATTAATATATGTAAATATAAAAATAACGTGATTTGAGCTCACATTTTTTTTAATGATTTATGAAAATCTAAATGAATACCCATTAATTATATTAATTTTTTTAATGAAATATAATTTTAAATATTCCGCCATACTTACATAATTATTATATTTTACGCCTCGAATTTATGACTGCCTCGTTTGTCCAGTGGTTGTAAACACGACTGCTGATCATGAGGTACAGGCTTCGAAATTTTTTCGAACATTATATATTATAATGTAGTAAAGGCTTAATATTGTCTTTAAAAACATTTAACTTTATTAAAACTCGGCTTAAATATTCAAAGTGTAATAAATTATAAAAATACATGTCTGTTATATTACAATAATAAAGATAAATAACTTAGATAAATAATTTGTAATATAATTGAAAAATGGGTCAAAAGTTAATGAGCGTGTTCTTGTAATGATACAGCGTGTTTTGTAGTACTGGATGGTGTTCGTGTAATAATTGCTTATATTTGTGAATTCCTCGAGACGCATACCCAAGGTTATAATTATATATGGGACGAACTGGTGCCTGACTACCATTAGTACTGTTGCACAACGTGTAGTCCTATATTAGGGACTTATTATGCTAGTAAGATCTGTGATATTAAAGCATCATAGAAAGTCTCTATGATGCATAGGCATTATAATAGCAGAGTTATAACTTGAAGTCCCATATATAAAAGAAATATAATAGTAAGGTCCATGAAATAAAGTAAATATGTGGGAGGTCTCAAATATGTAAAAGCATCATATTGATAAAATATGGACTTAAAAATGAAAATTATAGTAGCGTGTAGATTGATTTACAGCGTCCGAGACCGAGGTAAACTTGGACTCGCTAACCGATGTGTCCTATGCATTAATTATGCCATTACATTTAATCCACCTCGCCCAACAGCTTGCATATCACTGAGGAGAGGGACATATGCGGCGCGTATTTAAACAACGTCTTTACGTCGTCAACAACGTCTTAACGTCAACGTCTTTACGTCGAGAATTAAAAAGTTAAAGTAAATGCGATAAAATCCGTAAAAATTAGTTTCATTTAACAACGTCTTTGCTATTTTGTGTTTTCGGTAGATGGGTTTTTAGAAACGAGTCGTCTATTCCAGTGCAGCATCTATCCCGGATTTATATGTATAAACAGTATAATACCTTTACGAACATATTATGCCTAAATTTATTAAATATAAATGTAATGTTTACTTTTTCTATTGTTATTTACTTCTAAAAGTAAGAAGTATTGACAGTATATGTTTCAAAATATTTAAAACGAAAGTGGAAACTCATGTTACTAAAGAGCATGCACCATTTTTTGCGAGAATTGTAACTTAAACCTAAGCGTTACGCCCGCTTTCATATTCAGTGGTTCTAAATCTCGACAGTATTTTAGGTTAAGGATTATCTTAGGACATTGAAGAGCAGATTTGTCTCAAGATCTGGCGCTGATAAAGCAACTATGCACGTGTAGTCGAATTTGCATGTCAAATTAAAATTTAATTTCTTAATAGTTTTAGTAGACGATGTTATCTCAAGTGAACCAATTACAATTTAGCAAATTTCAAAAACTCCATTGCCTTCCTTTATATAAACCTACAACTGCATGATCACTAGACCATAACATGACTCAAAGACTAAACCATCACTCTTAGGTTTAGATTAATCTGAAAAAAGTCAGAATATGTGTAAGACGTCGTGAACCCTAAATTCAAATTCTTTTCGTAGCCAACATTTGTGCATTATTTAATATGAGATTATCATATAAGAAACAATTCATTAAAAGTATATTATTGCAGTTATGTGAATCAAGCAAAGTTACCGAGACAATTTAACCTTGCAATAAATCCACTGTTGTGAGAATTGACAACTAATAGTTACGAAGGCATTTGTAGCCTGAAAACAGAAATTAATTTATAACAGTTAAAGGGCGTTTAATAATCGCAGCTAACAACCCCCCTTGAGTTCAAAAGTAAACACAAATACAGCAAGCCTAAGACCGAATTTTACATAATCGACTCATTTGTATGTAAATTTTAAGAGCGTAAATATATTTGCACTTTCCTATCATGTAAATCATGTTTGTATTCATCAAAAATCAATATTACAAAGGGGGTAGTAATTAAAAGAGTCTGTCCATACATATAATAATAATCCCATAGTGAAATTTCAATCACGGCGACTACTTTTAAATACTGTTCGAATCTATGAATTGTGCTGTTAAAATTCTAGACAGTGTGAATACTCTATATTACTACTTTTTTATTACTTGATAAAGAATAAGGGTGACAAACGATCACAAATTCCAACCGATGGTAATTAGATTGATTGTCTCGTATTATAAAGTACATGGGCAACTAGTAGCGTTAAGATAGAAAATATTTTAGGGCAAGTTTTTGAAAATGTTACGGAATACCGGTATAGGTTTCCAATCCAGAATTAAAAACCTTCCGATATTGCAAACTGTAAATAACTTATATACTTTACATATAACAAATACATACATACATACATACACACTTGGACATATGTCACATACAGAGAAAAAACTTTCTTAATGCTTTTTTGGTATTTAACTTCAGTAAAAGAAGCTGAGTAGAGCCGTGTTAGCTTAGATGGTAAGCGCCCGCCATGAGTTTCATAGTACGCGAGCAACCCGGGTTCGATCCCCGCCGGCACCAATGAAATTTTTAAATGCAATTTTTAGTGCTCATTTGCCACGTGGAGGAAAAAATCGTGAGAAAACCTGCATGTCTGAGAAATAAAAAAAATATTTTGAAGAAATGTGAAGTTCGCCAACACGCACTGGGGCAGCGACGCGGACATTTTCTTGCCCTAAAACCCTCGCACAGGCTTTAACTTTAGCTTTAAAAGCTGAGTGCTTCACTAGAGTTTGAAGTGCTGTCGTTTATAATTTTAACTCCTTTACATCCTGATAGACATTAATTTGTCACTTGTTTGACGTTGCTTCTGGCGCTGCATTTACTTAAAGTGCTGTAATTACTTCGACAGCATGTAAGATATAACTAAAGCGAGTATGCACACTTTGGAGAGAAAATACTTGTCGTTATTTTTTTTATATTTAACGTCAGTACAAAACTAAAGACAAGTAAACAAAAGCGCCGTATAGTGGCCTAAAATGCCACTAATAGTTTAAGAAACAAAAGAGGAGACCTGAGGACTTGTATTTCCTGTTGTAGTTAGAATGTGCTGCTACATTACTTTTCTTTCTTTATATTTCTTCATAATATATTGATAAAGTTAGCAGCGTCAATATTGCGAAACATTTGTTAATGCAATCGCAAAAGTTATTTAACGCCATATAAGTACTTTTTGCTCTTATACTCGTAATGACGATAAAAGTAATTTAAAGTGATAAAAAATTATTTTAATTGCATTTTCGGCTTCAAACATTAATAACTTTTACAATATTGATTTCAGGAAAAAATTATACAAAGCTAATTGTAGGTTATATAATTATTAACAACACATACGACACATCTTCTTGTCTTACATACCTCAAAACCTTAAAACGAAATTGTACAACCAGTGCGTGTTGCCAGTGATGATTTACGGAACTGAGACTTGTTTTTTCACTGCTGGCCATATGAGGAAGCTCAAGGTCGCTCAGCGAGCTATGGAGAGGGCTATGCTCGGAGTTTCTCTGCATGATAAACTTAGGAATGAGGATATCCGTAGTAGAACCAGAGTAACCGACATAGCCTAACGGATTAGTAAGCTGAAGTGGCAGTGGGCCGGCCATATAGCTCGAAGAACCGACAACCGATGGGGAAGAAAGGTTCTTGAGTGGCAGTCTCGTATCGGTAGGCGAAGTGTAGGGCGACCCCCCAAGAAATGGAGTGACATCCTGGTAAGACATGCAGGTAGTCGATGGATGCAGGTGGCTCAGGACCGTGCTTTGTGGCATTCCTTGGGGGAGGCCTATGTTCAGCAGTGGACTTATGAAAGGCTGTAATGATGATGGTGATGATGATTGCTTTTTTTAAATATTAATAAAGTTCATAGTTTTTAAGATAAATGAAAAATATTTGTTCCGGCCGCGAAGGTCTTAATTCTCAAACGACACAGGATAGGATCAATCTCCAATATACAATATCCGAATCCCTTGGGATAGAAAGGTCAAATACCTGGGGGTAATATTGGATACTGCTATGAGCTTCACTCATCACGTTACAGCTGTAAAAAATGGCGAAATCTAAAGTACTTCATCATTTTGCCTTAACCAATAAACGCAGTAAGCTGTCCTTAAGAATCAAACTGCATTTTTACAAAACCTGAGTACGTCCCATTTTGACATACGCAGGTGTATTCTTCGCTCACGTCCACCCTCACCGACTTCGGTAACTACAAGTCGTCCAAAACCTGTTCCTGCGACGAACCACAGGAGCTCCTCCATATATGAGTAATGTGGAACTTCGCCGCGATCTCAACTTCCTTACAATCCGTTCGTATCCTAAGGAATTATCCTTAAGGTACTTCAATTGTATTAAAGAACATCCTAATCCATTGGTGGTAGAGGCGGCTTTGTATTCCCCAGCGAGGCATGCAGCCCCGAACAGGAGACGTCCCAAGGACGTCTTTCTTGGGACGTCTCCCTTTCAGAGTGAGAGGATACTCACTCCGAAAGGGAGCTCGGGCCACCAGCAGAATCGTTGCACTCAATAGCTTGTAGGTCCTCACTTACGAGCCTCTTTTGATGAAGCTGTAAAGGCGTCATGGCCAACATCATACACTTTTAAAAAATTTACGCGGAGAGGCCGGTGCAGCGCATGAGTCATAGTGAGAGACAGCGATACTTAAGGTAAGGGATGAATACTAGTGAGCACGAAGAGAATCGAATAAAAAATTGAGGTAGAATAGTTTTCGGTATTCATGCGCCGATTCCTCCTGAAATATAGTCTTAATATCGGATTGTAGTTGTTTAAGTTCATGAAATTATATCCGTGCCATTTTAATTATTTAATATATAAAGCAATATAAATAATATATTGCTTTATATATTAACTTAATATTAATATATATATAAAATAATAATAATAATATATATATATATATATATATATATATATCATCGTATTATGCTTCTATTATAATATGTACCTACGACCGGTAGGAAAATATGAATTAAACTAAAGTATTGTGAAATATAAACATGACCTAGATGTTGTATATTCATGAAATTATCCTGTTACAGAAATGTGTTTTGAACTTATTTTTAATCCAATTTAGCCACCAAAGTACATACCTATTTGTTCTACTTAATTAATGCCAGTAACGAAATGCTAGATCCAACTGTGTTTGTAATTGATTACAGCGGTCGATAAAACATTTGTAACGGATCTAAACATTTGTGTCTTTCCGCTGAGGGTACATTCCACTTTCGTACTTTTAACTTCCTACTAGGCAGTTCCCAACAGGAAGTCCCAATAGGTCTGATTTTCGAAATTTGGTTTTTATTAAAGGTGTCTGAGTGTGAGTATATGTGCATATAAGAGTACGTATTTACAATTATACTACGTCCGTATTAAAGGGACTACTCGCGCTCGCATATCTCGAGGAGAAATTATTGTCTCCAAACCAATTTAAATTGCTTTAATGAAATTTTGAGACCTTTGAAACTTTTGAAAATAAAACACAATTGTAAATTTTCCACTATGTTTTTATTAGCTAAACATGTATGAATGTATTTATTGTCCACGAATGTAATGGAATTTTTATTAAGTTTTCTTCCACCTTGTGACGTCTCCAAAATATGAGATTATGCAAAATTAGAAAGAACTGATAGTAAAATTCTTTTATGACTGTGAACTAAGATTCTTACTAAAATTATCACCAGCAAAAAACCTAAGTATTGGCAAGAATTGTAGGTATCGCTCAAGGCAAAAAAGCGTACATCTTATATTTTGTATTTGAATACTAGTTAACTGTGTTGTTAATTATGGATTAAATAAGGTATGAGAATTACGGTCGAATTTCGACCACCAATGAAAATGATGTTGCAAATTTAGTATATTGAAACACATCATGTAAATACAAATACTATGTATAAATAATATAAATGTATATTAATCATTATGTCAATTATGGTGTATTGATATTTTGTACTGGGCCTGCGCAGCCCATCATGTTTTGGTTAATATAGTATGAACTATATATAAATGTTGCTCAAGTGCCAAAAGAACCTCACTAATTGAAAACGAAAATCATTAACATTTCATGATTTTCATTTAGAATTTTTTAATTTTAATTTTTGATAGTTTAATTAATTTTAAAATCCAAAAATAACATGCTTAGCGGTGAACTCGTGAAGGGCTTTAATGATATTGTGAAATAAAATTATTTTTAATTAACTTTTTTATTTATACTTAAATTATTTTATTTTATGAAATGTACATACATATCTTCTTAAAAAGATAATAAATTCATCTCAAGAAATATTCACTGGTACAGTTCAAAGCAGAACATCACAGCGAAGCCGTGTACGGAGTCGACCGCAAACCTACTTTAAATTAATTATAGGTGTATACCTAGCCGACGCCGCAAATTTGTTATTGAGCGAATAAGACCTTTATTAAATTTAAACTACTATACATATTTAAGTATATATTTTTTTTTATATAAGTACATTTTTTTTAATTTGACGTCTTTTTGTTATCTAGATATATATTTTTTTAAAGATGTGGGAGCAAACGATCATGAGGCTCATCTGACGGTAAGTGTCGACTGCAACACCAGGGAAAATACAGGTGTATTTCTGACCTTTTAAAAAAAAGTAAGCCCGTTTCTTGAAGATCCTTACGTTGTATCGGTCCAGGAAAATCGCCGGTGATAAACGATTCCACAAACTAATCGTGCGAGGAAGAAAACGCCAATTATATCGCAAAGTCATACCAAATCATATTTGTTTTAAAGTACTATTATATATATATATATATATATATATATATATATATATATATATATATATATATATCTATATCTATATATCTATATATCTATATATCTATCTATATCTATATCTATAAACACTCACGCCTTTCACCCAGAGGGGTAGGCAGAGACTATGGACTTCCATTTGGCACGATCCTGACAGACCTCTCTCGCTTCCTCCACATCCATATACCTACGCATACACGCTCATCGGTTAAAGGTACACTTGATTTGGCCCATTTTCAACATATCGCCAATTTGGTCGATAAACTTTCGCCTATGGCGACCCTTTCCGACTCTGCCGTTCACCTCTGCAACATAAATTTGCTTTGTCACTCTTTCCTCATTCATTCTTTTCACATGACCAAACCACCGAAGCATTCCTTTCTTAATCCTGGTCACAACATCATCTTGCAAACCACACTCTTCTCTTATTAAACAATTTCTCACTCTGTCATTCAGATTCATCCCTAACATACTCCTTAAGGATCGCATTTCTACAGCATTTATTCTACTCTCGTGCTTCTTCTGCCACACCCAACTTTCACTACCATACATTAAAGTAGGCACTAACACAGCATTGTGAATTGCCATACGTGCCTTTTTGGACACATTCTGACTTTTCACAATAGAGTGTAAAGCCCCATTCACTCTATTTCCTGCATTCACTCGTCGTTCTATATCCTTATCATATCTACCATCCCTGCTAAACACACATCCCAAATACACAAACTCATCTACTTGCTCTACCAACTCCCCTTCTATTCTTATTTCACATATCGTTTTACTTTCTTCTCTTTCAAAAACCATAACTTTCGTCTTACTTGCGTTCACTTTCATTCCCTTTTCTTTTAATGTCCTGTTCATTAATGTAACCATCATTTGCAACTCGGCTGCCGAAGACGCAAGTATGACTTGATCATCGGCGTACAAAAGGCATTTGACGGTTAACTCACCCATTCTTAACCCGCATTCTTCTACTTTCAAATTTTCCAAACAACTGTCCATAAATAGGTTGAACAGCCACGGGAAGCCACACAGCCCAGTCTGACACCTTTATGGATGCCAAACCAGTCCGAGTAGGCCCCGTTGATCCTGACACAAGCACTAGAGTCCCTATATAGAGACTTCAATGCCTGTATCAGACCAGCGCTCAACCCAAATGAGGTCAGTGTTTGCCATAACACGTTCCTGTCCACTCTGTCATAAGCCTTTTCCAAGTCCATGAACGCACAAAAATCTTTCTGGTTTTTGGCCAAAAATTTCTCAGCATTCATGCGCATGGAAAAGACTTGATCCGTACACCCCATCCCCTTTCTAAATCAAGCTTGCACATCCCAAATTTTTTCATTAGTTTCTTCCATAACTCTTTCAATTAACACCTTAGCATACAGTTTACCCACAATGCTAAGCAAGCTGATACCACGGTAGTTTTTACAGTCCTGCTGCGACCCCTTTCCCTTATATATTGGGACTATAACAGCTTTGCACCAGTCTTCCGGTACCCGCTTCAGTTCCCAACATAAATTAAACAAGGTGTACAGCAGGCCTGCAACCACACCCTCTCCAGCCCTTAGCATTTCGAGTGATACTCTATCATATCCGGCTGCCTTACCTGCTTTCATGCTTTTCATTGCTTTCACTATTTCATCTACACTTATTTCTCTACCTCTCTCCACTTCTTCCGGAATTTCCATTTCACTTACTTCAGACGACTCTTCACTCTTAAACACGCTTTCAAAGTATTCCTTCCATCTCATTAAATTCGAAACTTCATCATTCAGCATGCAGCCATTCTCGTCTCGTATAGCATTCATTCTAGGCTGTTTTGAATTTCCCCTGGCATTTCTTACGAGCTTCCAGAACATTTTAATATTTGCCTGGAAGTTATCAGATATTCTTCTATCATTCTTATCTATTCTTTCTTGCTTTTTCCTTTCAACAACTTCTTTTACTCTCTTATTTATACGTCTAAAGTCTGCCTTTTTTCTTTCAATCTCATCATTCATACCGCCAGAATTACCAGCTTTGGTTGCTAGTAAATCTAGCCATGCCCTCTTCTTTGCTTCAACTTCCATCCGTACCTCATCATCCCACCACAAAGTATTACTTTTCCTTTCATTCGTTCTCTTACTTACACCACATACTTCGGTGGCTGTATCCACCAAAACTTTCTTAACATTATTCCATACATTCTTCAAGTCTAACTCATTCATTCAAAATTCATTCAACACACTTATATTTTCCCTCAGTCTGCATTTATACTTCTCTTTCACACCTTCATCTTGTAACCTCTCTATTCTTATACGCTGTAACGCAGTGGTAGACACAGATGTCCGATGCCGCCAACGCTTGAATAGAACATTAATTCGGCATAAGACCAAGTAATGATCCGTCCCTACGTTGGACCCCCGGTAAACCCTTGTATCTACCACTGCGCTCCTCATTCTTCCATCCACAATTATGAAATCTATCATGCTTCTATCATCCCCTCTTTCCCATGTATACATGTGAATCCTCTTATGGCGAAAGAAAGTGTTCGCCACAAAAAGATTCTTTTCCACACATATGGTGAGGAGGTCTTCACCATTCTCATTTATTCTTTCATCGCCAAACGCTCCTTATATCCTTTCATAACCAGACCTCTTCACTCCCACCCTTCCATTAAAATCTCCTAACATAATAATATTTTCATTTTCCTTGCACTTCGTCAACACCAGCCTTACCATGTCCCAAAACTGCTCTCGGATATAAGTGGACTTAGACATATCTGGCGCGTAAACCCCAAGCACAAACAACTTCTTTAAGCCCACTTTCATTCGTATCCACAGCAGCCTTGGGCTTACACATTCATACTCTTTCACATATTGACCCATTCTTTCTGAAAGGATGACACCGACTCCCTGGCATGCCCGCTCGGTCTCGTCTACACCAGACCAGTAAGCGGTATACATGCCATGTGCAGTGACATCTCTTCTCTTTCGTTTCGTCTCATTCACACATAATACATCTATTCCTCTATCATTCATCATTTCGCATATTTCATCCATCTTATCATTCATTGCTCCACATACATTCAGCGTAGCCAGACGGGCCTCCGCAATCCACTTTTCGCCCCTCCAGGAGACAGGACGTGACGGGTGGCGAACCTCGTCGCCGGTTTTCCTCCCGGAGATTCTTCGCACCCCTGCCCCATTAAAGGGGCGCCGGGAACTCGGGGCCATTTCTTTGAGTTGTTGGCTCATGGTGCGACATAAGGGGTGGTAAATTTTACGCCGCTACCACACGGCGAGGAGCTGAGTCTGTCGTTTCGGCTTTGTCGCTCGTTTAGCACCACCCGGGGGACACATGTAGGGTGGGCCTAGGGTTAGGTGGTCGAAGCCTACGGACGCGAGCGACTTATCCCCTTATATAGATTTTCGATTTTATCGCGTTTGATTTAACTTATTTTTCATTTCCGACGTTTCGAGTGCTTTACAGTACCCTTAGTCTTAGGAAACTGAGGTGATTGACGTCCCGATGTCAAAGTTATGCACGATCGTGCTACAGTGCGAGTTAGCCGAATGTGAATGTGAAAAAATCTTCTCTGAGTTGTCTTCTCAAAAAAAATTAAATATGTTTATATTAAGGACTACAGTTATTAATTAAATTATTAAATAAAGAATATATATATATATATATATATATATATATATATATATATATATATATATATATATATATATATCACTCATTTTACTCAAATTTGAATACAATTCGCCAATTATTTTAAATGTGTTTATTTTCAGTTTGTGAGCTAAGGATATATTTTTAGAGACAATTAAGAAATGAAACTAGTTAAACGAAACAATTATTTAAAAATAATTTATGCACGACATATTGAAATACGGAGAAGAAAATGGAGTCAATTAATCAGTCAATTAGAAAAATTTGTTAGGAATAAAATTATATTTTATTTGGCCTGCGTATGCTAAACATAATCAAAATAATACTATCAATGTTCTCCAGACTAAAATTCGGTAACGGTGCTCAGTCTTAACAAGAAAATACATATAATTTGCGCTGGACGGGGTTATAGTTCGAGTGTGTCAGTGAGTGTGCGAAAGAACTGGTGCACTTTTTATCCCCTTGCCATCATAGTCCTACGGGGTGGAAATCCGACACGGCCTTAGAGAGATTAGGCGCTGGACCCACGGTTTTACATGCTTTAAGCGACACGGGGGTGAAACATTGCTACTTTCCTAGCTCCGATCTGGTACCTGTCTGCGGCCATTAAACTATATATTATACATTTATAACACTCAAAGCTAAGTCTACATTACAGGGTCTTCTCCTTCTGTCTGTACCTTTCCTTGTTTCTTTGAGAGTTGTCTCATTTATCTGCACGTGTAAATGAGCTGCGTGGTACCACTTACTCTCATGTCAGCTGTTAAATCGTTTTTCAATAATGTCTATAAACAATAATATAGAAAGCTCGTACCATAAACTGTATTATGTTACGCTCACATGTCACATCAGTGGCCTTTTTCTAGTTTCTTGACGGTAAAATGTAATATCTGGCCCCCACCTTTTTTCCCCATCGGTTGTCGGTTCTTCGAGCTACATGGCCGGCCCATTGCCACTTCAGCTTACTAATCTGTTGGGCTATGTCAGTCACCCTAATTATACTGAGTCATTTCTAAGTTTATCACGCAGAGAAATTCCGAGCATAGCCCTCTCCATAGCTCGCTGAGCAACCTTGAGCTTCTTTAACCAGCCTGCAGTGAAGGACCACGTCTCAATTCAATAGGTCATCACTGGCAACACGCACTGGTTGTATATTCTCGTTTTTAAGTTTAGAGGTATACCTGACGAGAAGATGTGCCGTAATTTCCCAAACGGGAAATTACTGCACATCTTCTAGAGAGTATGATAGGGAATCAAATAAAAATATATTTAGGTGGAAAACAGATTTAGTATAATAATTAAAATATTTTTGTATATAATGTTTTTGAATGTTGAAAGCCGCGTATTTAAAGATTTACTCTTTTTAAAATTCCGCAACAAAATTAGCAGAATGAAAAAATTGTAGAACCACTCCAATGTCTATCCGTCTGTGTTAACTTATCGTTGATTGCATTCATTTTAAATATTTTCTATTAGCGATAGGGGAATAGGGACTGGCCAATTTAACGATTGTAGAATATCAACTTGGCCAGCCCCGCACATCGTATATGCAGGATCTTGTATTACGTTATCCCGACTTTGGGCCACTCAAAATGTATTATGTGGCTAAGCTCTACGCAATGCTCACTACTATAACTGCTTACTCCTACCCGCCTCGCACGGGGGATGAATAGGTTGTTGAACTTACAACGACTAATCCACTTCTCCTGGAATTCGTAAATTGAAGGCCATAGAATTAGGCTTGGAAGCACCACCCTTCCTCCGGCGGTGCACTGACTTAACAAAAGCCTATTCGCTCTTGACTTGAAGACACCCTGATGTTTATGCGCACTGGTACTTCGAAATAATGAGTTAGTAATAAATCAGCTCTCTGACAGTACGGTCGTTCCATTTAAATCCATACACTAAATTTGGTGACGAGGTGTGTACAAATAGCCGAAAAAAAGGCATACATCAGAAATGTACCGAAATTTGAATATGAAAATAGTGAGTGGTCGATTTTTAAAGTAAAATTGACGCAATGTTTCAAATTCAATAACATCAGTGGACATAATAAAAGTCCAATACTCATAGCAAACTTCTAGGATGAAACCTATCGACTAGTACATAACCTTGCGTATCCGCGCGAGATAGCATCGCTAAGTTACGGAGAACTGGTCAAGTTACTCAACAAGCACTTTGAGCCAAAGCACAGTTCTTTCGAAGACAAAGCAAGATTCTACCGAGCGACAAGAGACCCAGGCGATCCATTAGGAGATTGGGCGGCGCGACTACGAGGTCTTGCAAGTTATCGCAACTTTGGTACCGCCTTAGAAACGGTTCTATTGAATCGTTTCGTCCTAGGCTTATTGGACGGGCCCCGAGCGGGATAGACTATTAGAAAAAGATATTTCAAGTCTATCTTTTGCAAAGGCTTTGGAAATAGCTGAATAAGCAGCATATAGGAAAGAGGACAAGGCTCTAATAAGCAGTGAAACGGGTATTAACATCAAGGATGAGCAGCTATATTACTCAGCTGGCGAATCTAGTCGTCGGAGCAGCGGGAACCGTTGGAGAAGCAGCGGCGGCATGCATGTAGGTGCTGCCGATGTCAGTGGAAGTGGTGGTAGTGGCAGAACGAGTGTATCTCTCAACGGGTGTACAGAAGAAGTAACCAATCGTTGCCGTGTATGTGGTTTAAAAACACATAGTGCGCAGAAAAGTGCCGTTATAGGACCTATCGGTGTCAAAAGTGTGGTATTAAAGGTCATTTAAAAAAAATGTGTAAGTTCGCGTAAACAACATCAATACCGTTACGGAGGAAACTGAATCAGATGGAGACTGTGGGGACTGCATGGAGTAAGGTTTGCATAATATGAGGTATGAGAAATTCGCTCCTATTATTGTGGTGGTGAACTTTAGCAATAAAAACTTCCATATGGAAGTGGACTCGGGATCGGCCATTTCAGTTATGTCCGAACAATTTTTTTTGCAACTCATTCCTACCGTAATATTGAATTATAAATTTAATATCAGAATGTGTGTTTATAACGGCCATAAAATTACGCCTTTAGGTTATTTCTGTACAAAGGTAAAATATAACACGAAGCAATTAAATTTCGTTGTTATTAAAAACTTTAAGGGCCTGATTTTATGTCTCAATTTAAGATAAAGTTGACATCAGTTACTAATAATAACATTATAGTGGACAGCTATGAAAGTGAAGTTCAAAATTTATTAAATACGTACGCGGACTTGTGAAGTAAAGAACTTGGGGCACTTAATAAATTTAAAATTATGTACCTTGCACCATAAAGATAACGTGGTACTAAATTTTTTAAGCCATGAACTGTGCCTTTTGCTCTGAAAGACAAAGTAAATAAAGAAATTGACCGATTAACACGTGCAGGCATTCTAATTCCGGTAAATTACTCTAAATATGCGACCCCTATCGAACCCGTATTAAAAGAGAAAGGTTAAATAAAGATCGTGGGTGATTACTCATTAACATTAAACAAAGACCTAATAATCGGTAAATATCCTATGCCCCGCATAGAGGAAGTCTTCGAGAAAATAGGAGGTGGCGAGAGATATACGAAAATTGATTTAAGCAACGCATAAAATCAGTTTATATTATGCGAGGAGTCACAGGAACTTACCACCATTAATACAACCCTTTGCTTATTCAAATATACCCGGCTTGGATATAATTTGGCTAATGCGCCCGCTCTTTTTCAAAGGACATTGGAAACCCTGTTAGGAGGTATGTGTTAGTTGTTGGCTAGATGACGTTTGTATCACGGCCCCTGACAAGCCATTACATTTGAGCAGGTTAACGTTCACATCAGTTAATAATAATAACATTATAGTGGACAGCTATGAAAGTGAAGTTCAAAATTTATTAAATACGTACGCGGACTTGTGAAGTAAAGAACTTGGGGCACTTAATAAATTTAAAATTATGTACCTTGCACCATAAAGATAACGTAGTACTAAATTTTTTAAGCCATGAACTGTGCCTTTTGCTCTGAAAGACAAAGTAAATGAATAAATTGACCAATTAACACGTGCCGGCATTCTGATTCCGGTCATCATCATCATTACAGCCCTTCACAAGTCCACTGCTGAACATAGGCCTCCCCCAAAGAATGCCACAAAGCACGGTCCTGATCCACCTGCATCCATCGACTTCCTGCATATCTTACCAGGTCGTCACTCCATCTAGTGTGGGGACACCCTACAGATCGTTCGCCGGTACGAGGCCGCCACTCGAGAACCTTTTTTCCCCATCGATTGTCGATTCTTCGAGCTACATGGCCGGCCCAATGCCATATCAGCTTACTGATCCGTTGGGCTATGTCGGTTACTCTGGTTCTACTGCGGATATCCTCATTTCTGAGTTTATCACGCAAAGAAACTCCGAGCATAGCCCTTTCCATAGCTCGCTGAGCGACCTTGAGCTTCCTCATTCGGCCAGCAGTGAAGGACCACGTCTCAGTTCTGTATGTCATCACTGGCAACACGCACTGGGTGTACAGTCTCGTTTTCAAGTTTTGAGGTATACCTGACGAGAAGATGTGTCGTAATTTCCCGAACGCTGCCCAACCGAGTTGAATCCGTCGATTGACCTCTCGGTCGAAGTTGGACTTACCTAGTCGGACTATTTGTCCCAGGTAAACATACTCGTCAACAACATCGAGCTTAGTGTTCCCAACAAATACCGGCATAGGTGTGACATGGACATTAAACATGATCTTTGTTTTGTCCATGTTCATCCCAAGACCCATCCGTTGGGAAACACTATTGAGGTCATTGAGCATAGTGCTTAGGTCTTCCAGCGATTCAGCCATAAGGACTATATCGTCGGCAAATCAAAGGTGAGTGATGTACTCGCCATTGATGTTGATACCGTATCCTTTCCAGTCCAGAAGCTTGAAAACGTCTTCCAATGCAGCGGTGAAGAGTTTCGGGGATATGACGTCACCCTGTCTTACACCTCTCTGCAGTTGGATAGGTTTCGTACTCTGGTTCTGTACTCGGATAGCCATCGTATCTCTACTGTACAAACACTTCAGCACTTCGATATACCGACATTCAACTTGGCACCGCTGAAGAGACTGCAGCACCGCCCAAATTTCGACGGAATCAAAGGCTTTCTCATAGTCCACATACGCCAGACATAGTGACAAATTGTACTCTTCGGACTTCTGTACAATTTGCCGTAGGGTATGTATGTGGTCTATGGTGCTAAAGCCCTTTTGGAAACCGGCTTGTTCGGGAGGCTAGAAGTCGTCAAGTCTGCGCGCGAGACGATTCGTAATGACTCTCGAATCAGCACGTAGGCGCGGCTCAGAAGGGAAATCGGTCTGTAGTTCTTCAAGAGAGCGTTGTCACCTTTCTTGAAGAACAAGACCACCGCACTTCTGCTCCACGCCTCCGGTGTAATGCCACCATGGAGGACGGAATTAAAGAGCTTCTGAAGGACTTTAAGTACCGGTTTTCCACCCGATTTCAGAAGCTCCGCTGTAATTCCATCCTCGCCTGGGGCCTTACCGTTTTTAAGGTGCTGGAGAGCCATTCTAATCTCACTCAGACTGACGTCCGGGATATCTTCGGAATAGTGTCGGATAAGACTCGCTCTTGGATCGTTACTCACATTTGCGTGTGGCTCTAACGATGACGTGTACAGCTGCCCATAGAACCTCTTAATCTCACTCAATAACTCAGGTGTCCCGGAAACGATGCTGCCACACTCACTCTTCAGCTTTGACAGTTGGCTCTTTCTGGCAGACAGATCTCTGGCAAAGACTTTGGAGCCTTGGTTCCGCTCGATAGCTTCTTCAATACGAGCTGTATTGAAGTTGCGTAAGTCCCGCCGCATGCATTTGGAGATCTGTCTGTTCAGTTGCCTGTATGCTGTCAAGTCTGTTGAAGAATGTAGTTCATTTCCCGTCTAACAGCCATAAGATTAAGAGTGTGATCGGAGAGTTTTTGTGTTCTTCTGCGGCGGGTCTTGCAGAACTTAGCTCCGACCGCATGGACAGTTTCCACGAGCTTGTCATTCATATCGTCCACTTCATTGCAGTCTTCTAGGCACTGAAAACGGTTTTGTAACTCGAGCTGAAAGGTTTCGGGACTTTGGATTAGAGCACGAGGGGGACGGAGCGTTGACTTCATCAGACGAGACCTCTCCAACTTAACATTTAGGTTCAGTGTGCCTCTAACCATTCGGTGATCGCTGCCGGTTTTCACCCTCGCGATCACGGAGACATCACTGAATAGTTGTCGTCTGGTCGTCATAATGAAGTCAATCTCATTTTTTGTCGAACCGTCGCGGCTCGACCAGGTCCACTTCCTGTGGGGCCGCTTCTTGAAGAAAGAGTTCATCATAAAGAGTCCCTCTTTCTCCATGAATTCGACCAGCTGCTGGCCCCTTGGGTTTCGTTGCCTTATTCCAAATTTCCCTACTTTCAGCTCACCGTTCTCTCTTGTGCCTAGTTTTGCATTGAAGTCTCCCATTAACACCGTATATTGGGTTTTTGAGGAATGCATGGTTTTAGAGATATCCTCATACATTTTCTCCACCTCCTCATCGGGGTGTGCCGAGGTTGGTGCGTAAGCCTGTATAACCTTCAGCGAATACCGTTTGGTGATTCTGAGTATAAGGTACGCAACCCTCGTCGACACACTCCCGATCTTTACAACGTTGTTAACGAGAAACTTGTGGACGATAAATCCGACACCTCCTTGGGACAGATGGTCGCCCTCCCGGTGATAGAGCAAGTTGCCGGATTCGAGGATTACCGTGTCCTCCCCCTCTCTTCGGACTTCAGATAATCCTATAATATGCCAGCGCAACTTGTATATCTCTTTTTCCAACTCCACGATCTTCTCGTCAGTTCTCAGGGTGCGTGCGTTGTACGTTGCCAGGTCGAGTCGTCTTAGGTGGCAACCGAACCTCCACCGGAGATTCTTAGCACCATCTACCCCGCCGTTACCATGGTCGCCACCGTAGCCAGGAATAGCGGGGCCGCCGGGGACTGGGGGCCGTCTGTTTATTGCTTTAGTCATTGGGGGGTATTTGCCATAGTTGCCACGCTTGGCGAGCGGGTTGGCAACCGCAGTTTTTTTTTATTGAAATTTGGCTATTATCAGAAAGATGCTGCTTCCCATCTCCTAACTGTTTCCCTTTGTCGCCTTTTACGACACCCACGGGAGGATATGGGGTAGTGGATATTCTTGACCGCCACTACACGGCTAGTAACTGATTCCGGTAAATTACTCTAAATATGCGACCCCTATCGTACCCGTATTAAAAGAGAAAGGTTAAATAAAGATCGCGGATGATTACTCATTGACAGTAAACAAAGACCGACTAATTGATAAATATCCTATGCCGCGCATAGAGGAAGTCTTCGAGACAATAGGAGGTGGCGAGAGATATACGAAAATTGATTTAAGCAACGCATAAATTCAGTTTATATTATGCGAGGAGTCACAGGACCTTACCACCATTAATACAACCCTTCGCTTATTCAAATATACCCGGCTTGTATATAATTTGGCTAATGCGCCCGCTATTTTTCAAAGAACATTGGAAACCCTGTTAGCAAGTATGTGTTAGTTGTTGGCTAGATGACGTTTGTATCACGGCCCCTGACAAGCCATTACATTTAAGCAGGTTATGTGAAGTTCCAGGTTGGTTTAAAGATGCAGGTTTAAAATTACAAAAAGAAAAGTGTATTTTTTTTAAACGCAGTGATACGTAGTTAGGTTACGTCATAAACAAACAGGGCCTTAAGACGTGCCCAAAGAAGATTGAGTCAATTCTAAGCATTCCACGACCACAAAATATTTTAGAAATAAATCGGCTTCTAGGCATTATAAATTACTATCGTAAGTTCATACCTAGGGCATCAGCCATATTACATCCATTTCATGAACTACTCCGTAATGATGCAGCGTGGACTTGGAGTGAGCGTCATGAGAATGCGTTTATACAAGTTAAGCGTGAACTATGATTAGACCGAGTGTTGACGCATTTCGACTCGAGTGCGCGACTTATGCTCAGTGTGGACGCATGCTCGGCCGGTCTTGGTGCGGTGCTGGCGCAGGGGCCAGAAGGTAACGAGTGCCCACTTGCTTTCGCTTCTAGGTCTCTTACAGCCAGTAATAGTAATTATAGCCAAATAGATAAAAAGGCTACGGCTATAATATTTAGCGTTAAATATTTCCACCTATTAATTTGGTCGAAAAGAACCTTTTGTGCTGAAAACAGATCTTGAGGAGTCTCGGCAATGGCGGCATCGCACCTCCAAAGGTACGCCCTATTTATGTCAGCATATAATTATGTGATGCAATACGTGTCTAGCGATAAAAATGCGTTAGCGGACTATTTTTCTCGGACACTTAATGATAAATGCTTAAGGCAATCAGATGATCATGACAATAGGTCTTATTTAAATTTTTGGATGATACAATGTTGCCTGTTTCCTTTAACGATATCCGAGATGCAACTACACGGGATAAAACGTTGCAAACAGAAATTGAATATGTTCGTAATGGTTGGCCTCAAAAAGTTCGTTGCAATAACATTCAACCGTATTTCAATTGTATAACAGATTTGGAGGTGGAACACGGTTGTTTTATGCGGGGTCATAGAAAGAAGGATGCCCATTTTTCACCTGACTATGTATAGAAATGAAATAAATCTTAAAATCCAGCTAATTGAATTCTTAATTAAATACGCTTATCAGAATGTTAAAAGAAACGCAGGAAAAATATTTTTTAATATTTATTTATCCTTATTCTACGTCAAGGGTACCGTATTACCACCATATTTTGAACGCATCTGAACTACCCTTTTTCTAAGACGTTCCATTTCACATACTTCGCATTTCGCTACTTAATTGAACTCTGTTTCTGAGTTTTAAACATTTATTTTATTTAATCACTAAGTATTTCTCTATATTCTTATATGTATTCCTTTTTACATATACATATTTCTTTATTACGTTTTGTATAGTACAGGTTAATTAAAAATAAAATAATAATTAAATAAATAAATAATGCAGTATGTCATTGAGTGCACACGAGTGAAACGGATTTTTTGACATTTAACAGTTCTACGATTGGCATCGGCGCAGTCCTTCATTGTTGCCATAGAGTATATAATCACTTGTGGTGTTTGCGTCTCGTTGTGTATTGTACCATTTTGTGTGTTTTTCATTGATCATATAGAATAGAAATATGTAGGAATATACAAGATTTTTCTCAGTATAATCTCAGAGGAAGTGGTGATAGAACATTAATAAGAGATACAAAAATTAAATATTTGGTAACGGCAAATCCTAACCTAAAGAGTAACATTCATATTTTTGGGCTTCGTAGCGTTTAAATCGTAAAAATGACTACATGACATTATTTTCTAAACTTACAGGAAGTTTTTCTACTATACCTTATAACTATACATAAACTTTTACTATCAGGTTTTTAAATGTATGAAAAGTGGGCATGGTTCTTTTATTCCAAAAATATATAGGGGTGGTATGTTAGAAGAGCTTCATAATGGTCATTTAGGAATAGTTAAAACCAAAGACTCTGCTATCGAGCGATTAGTGTCGAGCTGTAGCGCGTGCAGCGGTGCGGATCGCACAGTGCTGCACGCGCTACAGCTCGACACTAATCGCTCGATAGCAGAGTCTTTGGTTTTAACTATTCCTAAATGACCATTATGAAGCTCTTCTAACATACCACCCCTATATATTTTTGGAATAAAAGAACCATGCCCACTTTTCATACATTTAAAAACCTGATAGTAAAAGTTTATGTATAGTTATAAGGTATAGTAGAAAAACTTCCTGTAAGTTTAGAAAATAATGTCATGTAGTCATTTTTACGATTTAAACGCTACGAAGCCCAAAAATATGAATGTTACTCTTTAGGTTAGGATTTGCCGTTACCAAATATTTAATTTTTGTATCTCTTATTAATGTTCTATCACCACTTCCTCTGAGATTATACTGAGAAAAATCTTGTATATTCCTACATATTTCTATTCTATATGATCAATGAAAAACACACAAAATGGTACAATACACAACGAGACGCAAACACCACAAGTGATTATATACTCTATGGCAACAATGAAGGACTGCGCCGATGCCAATCGTAGAACTGTTAAATGTCAAAAAATCCGTTTCACTCGTGTGCACTCAATGACATACTGCATTATTTATTTATTTAATTATTATTTTATTTTTAATTAACCTGTACTATACAAAACGTAATAAAGAAATATGTATATGTAAAAAGGAATACATATAAGAATATAGAGAAATACTTAGTGATTAAATAAAATAAATGTTTAAAACTCAGAAACAGAGTTCAATTAAGTAGCGAAATGCGAAGTATGTGAAATGGAACGTCTTAGAAAAAGGGTAGTTCAGATGCGTTCAAAATATGGTGGTAATACGGTACCCTTGACGTAGAATAAGGATAAATAAATATTAAAAAATATTTTTCCTGCGTTTCTTTTAACATTCTGATAAGCGTATTTAATTAAGAATTCAATTAGCTGGATTTTAAGATTTATTTCATTTCTATACATAGTCAGGTGAAAAATGGGCATCCTTCTTTCTATGACCCCGCATAAAACAACCGTGTTCCACCTCCAAATCTGTTATACAATTGAAATACGGTTGAATGTTATTGCAACGAACTTTTTGAGGCCAACCATTACGAACATATTCAATTTCTGTTTGCAACGTTTTATCCCGTGTAGTTGCATCTCGGATATCGTTAAAGGAAACAGGCAACATTGTATCATCCAAAAATTTAAATAAGACCTATTGTCATGATCATCTGATTGCCTTAAGCATTTATCATTAAGTGTCCGAGAAAAATAGTCCGCTAACGCATTTTTATCGCTAGACACGTATTGCATCACATAATTATATGCTGACATAAATAGGGCGTACCTTTGGAGGTGCGATGCCGCCATTGCCGAGACTCCTCAAGATCTGTTTTCAGCACAAAAGGTTCTTTTCGACCAAATTAATAGGTGGAAATATTTAACGCTAAATATTATAGCCGTAGCCTTTTTATCTATTTGGCTATAATTACTATTACTGGCTGTAAGAGACCTAGAAGCGAAAGCAAGTGGGCACTCGTTACCTTCTGGCCCCTGCGCCAGCACCGCACCAAGACCGGCCGAGCATGCGTCCACACTGAGCATAAGTCGCGCACTCGAGTCGAAATGCGTCAACACTCGGTCTAATCATAGTTCACGCTTAACTTGTATAAACGCATTCTCATGACGCTCACTCCAAGTCCACGCTGCATCATTACGGAGTAGTTCATGAAATGGATGTAATATGGCTGATGCCCTAGGTATGAACTTACGATAGTAATTTATAATGCCTAGAAGCCGATTTATTTCTAAAATATTTTGTGGTCGTGGAATGCTTAGAATTGACTCAATCTTCTTTGGGCACGTCTTAAGGCCCTGTTTGTTTATGACGTAACCTAACTACGTATCACTGCGTTTAAAAAAAATACACTTTTCTTTTTGTAATTTTAAACCTGCATCTTTAAGCCAACCTGGAACTTCACATAACCTGCTTAAATGTAATGGCTTGTCAGGGGCCGTGATACAAACGTCATCTAGCCAACAACTAACACATACTTGCTAACAGGGTTTCCAATGTTCTTTGAAAAATAGCGGGCGCATTAGCCAAATTATATACAAGCCGGGTATATTTGAATAAGCGAAGGGTTGTATTAATGGTGGTAAGGTCCTGTGACTCCTCGCATAATATAAACTGAATTTATGCGTTGCTTAAATCAATTTTCGTATATCTCTCGCCACCTCCTATTGTCTCGAAGACTTCCTCTATGCGCGGCATAGGATATTTATCAATTAGTCGGTCTTTGTTTACTGTCAATGAGTAATCATCCGCGATCTTTATTTAACCTTTCTCTTTTAATACGGGTACGATAGGGGTCGCATATTTAGAGTAATTTACCGGAATCAGTTACTAGCCGTGTAGTGGCGGTCAAGAATATCCACTACCCCATATCCTCCCGTGGGTGTCGTAAAAGGCGACAAAGGGAAACAGTTAGGAGATGGGAAGCAGCATCTTTCTGATAATAGCCAAATTTCAATAAAAAAAAACTGCGGTTGCCAACCCGCTCGCCAAGCGTGGCAACTATGGCAAATACCCCCCAATGACTAAAGCAATAAACAGACGGCCCCCAGTCCCCGGCGGCCCCGCTATTCCTGGCTACGGTGGCGACCATGGTAACGGCGGGGTAGATGGTGCTAAGAATCTCCGGTGGAGGTTCGGTTGCCACCTAAGACGACTCGACCTGGCAACGTACAACGCACGCACCCTGAGAACTGACGAGAAGATCGTGGAGTTGGAAAAAGAGATATACAAGTTGCGCTGGCATATTATAGGATTATCTGAAGTCCGAAGAGAGGGGGAGGACACGGTAATCCTCGAATCCGGCAACTTGCTCTATCACCGGGAGGGCGACCATCTGTCCCAAGGAGGTGTCGGATTTATCGTCCACAAGTTTCTCGTTAACAACGTTGTAAAGATCGGGAGTGTGTCGACGAGGGTTGCGTACCTTATACTCAGAATCACCAAACGGTATTCGCTGAAGGTTATACAGGCTTACGCACCAACCTCGGCACACCCCGATGAGGAGGTGGAGAAAATGTATGAGGATATCTCTAAAACCATGCATTCCTCAAAAACCCAATATACGGTGTTAATGGGAGACTTCAATGCAAAACTAGGCACAAGAGAGAACGGTGAGCTGAAAGTAGGGAAATTTGGAATAAGGCAACGAAACCCAAGGGGCCAGCAGCTGGTCGAATTCATGGAGAAAGAGGGACTCTTTATGATGAACTCTTTCTTCAAGAAGCGGCCCCACAGGAAGTGGACCTGGTCGAGCCGCGACGGTTCGACAAAAAATGAGATTGACTTCATTATGACGACCAGACGACAACTATTCAGTGATGTCTCCGTGATCGCGAGGGTGAAAACCGGCAGCGATCACCGAATGGTTAGAGGCACACTGAACCTAAATGTTAAGTTGGAGAGGTCTCGTCTGATGAAGTCAACGCTCCGTCCCCCTCGTGCTCTAATCCAAAGTCCCGAAACCTTTCAGCTCGAGTTACAAAACCGTTTTCAGTGCCTAGAAGACTGCAATGAAGTGGACGATATGAATGACAAGCTCGTGGAAACTGTCCATGCGGTCGGAGCTAAGTTCTGCAAGACCCGCCGCAGAAGAACACAAAAACTCTCCGATCACACTCTTAATCTTATGGCTGTTAGACTAAAGAGTAACATTCATATTTTTGGGCTTCGTAGCGTTTAAATCGTAAAAATGACTACATGACATTATTTTCTAAACTTACAGGAAGTTTTTCTACTATACCTTATAACTATACATAAACTTTTACTATCAGGTTTTTAAATGTATGAAAAGTGGGCATGGTTCTTTTATTCCAAAAATATATAGGGGTGGTATGTTAGAAGAGCTTCATAATGGTCATTTAGGAATAGTTAAAACCAAAGACTCTGCTATCGAGCGATTAGTGTCGAGCTGTAGCGCGTGCAGCACTGTGCGATCCGCACCGCTGCACGCGCCCCCCGCACCCTGCCCCGCGCAGCAGCCGCCTGGGAGCGCATGCAAATATACTACATGCAACTCGGACACCGCAAGTATCTCGTTGTTGCATACAGTTATAGTAAATGGCTCGAATGTCTCCACATGTGCAGCAATATTACCACTAAAACGTTAATACAAAAACTTAAATATTTGTTCTGTACTTTTGGTTTACCTGAGTTATTAGTTTCTGAGGACGATCCAATAATATGTAATGCAGGATTTCAAACTTTTTGTAAAATTAATGGTATTAAATATATGACGTCTCCTATTTATCACCCCTGTAGTAATGGCTAAGTCTTAACAAAGCTAATAAGCTAAAATGCTTATATGTATCTTCAGTAATAAATTAAATGTAAGCAATGAACGAATAAATGAATTGTTGTTAAGATGTATTTTCGAATATCGCAGCAGCATTCACAGTAGTACCGGTGAAACACCCTCAAAATGAATGTTCGGTCGTGAACCGCGAATGCGATTAGATTTAATTTTATCGCCTACGAATACAGACATGCAAACATCTTGTGATAGTAGTGTCATCATTACAGTTTCATAAGTCCACTGCTGAACTTCAATATACGCTACATAATCTTGCAGAGTCTACCAAGAGCAAGTCGTATCCGACACTATTCCGATGATATTCCGGACGTCAGTCTGAGCGAGAATGGCTCTCCAGCATCTTAAAATGGCCAGGCCCCAGGCGAGGACGGAATTACAGCGGAGCTTCTGAAAGCGGGTGGAAAACTGGAACTTGAAGTCCTTCAGAAGCTCTTTAATTACATCCTCCATGGAGGCACTACACCGGAGACGTGGAGCAGAAGTACGGTGGTCTTATTCTCCAAGAAAGACTAAAACGCTCTCCTGAAAAACTATAGACTGATTTCTCTTCTGAGCCGCGTCTACGTGCTGTTTTCTAGAGTCATTACGAATCGTCTCGCATGCAGACTCGACGACTTTCAGCCTCCTGAACAAGCCAGTTTCCGAAAAGACTTTAGCGCCATAGATCACATACATAACCTTCGGCAAACTGTACAAAAGACCTAAGAGTACAATCTGCTACTTTGTCTTGGGTATGTGCACTATGAGGAAGCCTTTGATTCCGTCGAAATTTGGGCGGTGCTGCAGTTCCTCCAGCGGTACCAAGTTGACTGTCGTTATAGTACTTAGAGTACTGAAGTGATTATACAGTAGGGCTACGATGGCTATCTGAGAACAGACCCAGAGTACGAAACTTATCCAACTGCAGAGAGTTGTAATATTAGGTGACGTTATATACGCGAAACTCTTCACTGGTGCATTGGAAGACGTTGTCAAGCTTCTGGGCTGGATAGTATACGGTATTACCATCAACGGTGCGTTGCATTTGCCGACGATATAGTCCTTATAGCAGGATCGCTGGAGGACCTAAGCACTTTGCCCAATGACCTCAATAGTGCCTCCCAACGAATAGGCCTTAAAATGAACATTGACAAAACAAAGATCATGTATAACGTCCATGTCACACCTATGACGGTAGTCGTTGGGATCACTAAACTTGAAGTTGTTGACGAGTATGTTTACCTGGGACAAATAGACCGATTTGATAAGTCGAGCTTCGACCGAGAAGTCAATCGACGGATTCAACACGGGTGGGGAGCGTTCTGGAAATTACAGCACATATTCTTGTCAGGTATACCTCAAAACTTGAAAACGGAACTGTACCACGAGTGCATGTTGCCAGTGATGACCTATGGAACTGAGACGTGGTCCTTCATTGCTGGCCGTATGAGGAAGCTCAAGGCCGCTCAGCGAGCTATGGAGAGGGCTATGCTCGGTGTTTCTCTGCGTGATAAACTTAGGAATGAGGATATTCGTAGTAGAACCAGAGTAACCGACATAGCCCAACGGATCAGTAAGCTGATATGGCATTGGGCCGGCCATGTAGCTCGAAGAATCGACAATCGATGGGGAAAAAAGGTTCTCGAGTGGCGGCCTCGTACCGGCGAACGATCTGTAGGGTGTCCCCACACTAGATGGGGTGACGACCTGGTAAGAAATGCAGGAAGTCGATGGATGCAGGTGGCTCAGGACCGTGCTTTGTGGCATTCCTTGGGGGAGGCATATGTTCAGCAGTGGACTTGTGAAAGGCTGTTGTAATGATGATGATGATGATAAACAATATTAAGAAACTATTCGTATATTATAAATTTGACATTCTCTAATAAAACAAGTGTAGTTTTCCTTAAATTACCCAATATTCTAAAAATATATGTACTTATTTTTGACCGCATGTAACGAATATATACCGCCGCATTTTCATTTTTGCTTTTATACTCACATCAACGTTGCAGGAAAGCCGTAGGTAGATGTACACATTCCATCAAAGTATGCACTTAAATCGGGGTGCCTACGTGTAGAATCGGCATACAAATGCCTAAATTATGTAAACGGAGATTGTTGGCGATCCGCTATTGTGTTAGTCTGTTTACTGTAGTGTGTAGACTACTTATATGGTAGCTTATTTTAATAAAAAGTGGTAAAATTAAAAATTTGTACAACCGATGTAAATAAAATGGGAACTCGAGGACAAAACAATATTTATTACTCATCTCTAAAACAAAATTTTACATCCTTTCCTTCTAATGATAGCTCCTGTACCTAACACTGCGGAATAGTTTTTCTATTGGACCTTTTGCAGTAATAATGATTGTTAACAGTTATGGGTTTACAATTTTTATCAGCAACACTTTCCCGGGTTCGGTATAGAAAATGATGCTGGCATATTGCCGCAGAAAACTGTTTTCAATATGGAGTATAATACCTGCTATGTTAAACCTATGTACTATGGAAACGATAATTATCATCGGCATAAAATTCTAAATAACACTTTTTACACAAGAAAGTAATCTTTGAGAGAGAGAGAGTCCATTTTGTTTTTACTAATTAAGTGAATAGTTAAACAAACTAAGAGGTCCGTGATTTTTAAATTTCTTGCAGTTTCTTTTAGAAAAGGATGACCTGATTATAAAATGATAGTTAATCATTTAGCCATCTCATAAAACTTTTAAGTATGCCAGTCATACATTAATGATGATATTTGTGCCATTATACTGGAAGTAGTCTATTAAATATTTTATAGTACAATTGATCATCTTCAGTATGATTAAACGTTTATATGAATTTTTATAGTCTATGCTATTTTTGTTGAAAATTATTAGTGCAGATAAAAGGCTTTTCGCATTTTTTTAGTATTGAATTAAATTAAACAAAATAAAAATTTGAACTTTTTAAGAATTCCCATCGGTAGCCTTCGTTTTACACAGAAATCTTTTACGTTGTAGAGCCATGCTGCAGCTATATTAATATTATAGTTGTAGCACGAATAGGTCGGCTCGAACGGGGAAGGACCACGCTCTCACAGAATACCAGCGTAAAATAGCAGCTTAATGCTGGTATATTTCGTATGGTGAGACTAGAGAACCGAAAACCCATTTTACTAGAAAATAGCCATTCTATCTTAGACCTCACAGCTGACAACGCATCTGCATTTTCATTTGCAAACGAATATAGATGTAGATGTCTATGGGCCACAGCACCCATTGTGCCGTTTATGGACCTTGGATTAAATAAAACTTGTCAATTTCAAAGAAACACGAAATGTTCAGATTGAAAGAAATTCACGTCATTACACGATTCTTTTTACAAATCAAAAATGATAAACGAGCACACAGTCCACCTGATGGTAAGTGGGTCTTTTTTTTATAGTATAAGGGTGACAAACGAGCACACAGTCCACCTGATGGTAAGTGGCTGCTGCGGCCCATAGACATCTACATCTATCCTCGTTTGCGAATCAAAATGCAGATGCGTTGTCACCCGTGAGGACTAAGATGGAATGCCTCATTTCCAGTAAAAAAGGCCTCCGGCCACCTGCACTCACCAAGCGAAACGCAGAGGTAAGCCTCTACTTCACGCTGGTATTCTGTGAGGTCGTGGTACCACCCCGGTTCGAGCCGGCCCATCCGTGCGACAGCAAAAGCTGCCGCGTGGCTCTACCACTGTTAAAATTTATTTGTCTTAGAAACCCAAGTATTCTTAAAGTTTTTTAGTATTCGTAAGAATTTGCATTTTTATTTGTATTTGTTTGTTCGGTCGTTTCAGTGCATTACTTTTAAATTGTCTTTTCTGCAGTGGAGTGTTTTTTTTTTGTTAATTATTTGAGATTTGTAAAAAGTAAAAAAACAACAACAACTTGACTTTAGCTTACTCTGCTCCTTCTGTTTTCGATCTTTGTTTTCTTTTATTACTCATAACAAATAGTAAAATTTACACTAGCAATGCTAAGATGCGCCAGATGGAGAAGCAACTACAGCTTGCGCTTCAAGAACTAAAGGCGTTCAAGGAGCAGTGTGAACTGTTGCTTAGGGAAAGGGATGATAATGAAAAAGAAATAGTCAGCACAATTGCCAAAAAATACACAATTGAAATGTGATATGGTTAAGTTACCTAGAGATTACACAAGTTTCATAAAAGAAAGAGATCAGCTACAGGAAAAGGTTAACGAGTTTGACCAATGCAGCAAGGAATATGAGAAAGCTCTCAGGTTTATTGCCGCATTGAAGTTACAGTTGAATGAGGCCTATAAGCAAATAACACAATTAAAAATATAACTTCAACGCCTCCCAGACTCAAAGCCTGTTCTCTGAGCTTGTGCAATATAATACTTCAAGAATTTTACAGCAATTTGCAAAAATAGATTTGACTGGTGAAGACTCTTCCACTTCAGCAAAAAGAGTAAGGATTAATTACAATGAACCAAATTGAAGAAGTATATAAAAGTTAATAAATAATAAGGAAAGAAAAAGATCGATTAAAAAAAGAACAAAAGATCAGTACCAAAAATTATGGTAACATATGCAACGAAAAGCAAACATTGATATATTATCTTAGGTTATATTCAATTGAGGTGGATAACATAAAAAATGCTATGAGACTGATGTAGAGTGCCTTAAGTCAGAAATTTCATCATTAACTAACTCCCTTCAAACTGTGTCCAATAAATATAAATCAGCCCAAAACAAAATAAAAAAAACACATACTGGCTATGGATAATTTGGTAAAGACATGTAATATACGACGTAAAGACATGTATAATAACGAGCGTTTTGACTTCTTAGTTATACACCAATGTGAGTGTCAGCGTTCAATACCAGCTTCTTCAGAGTCAGTTTGTGCTGATAATATAACACAACCACCAAAACTTTATGATAGTGCCAAAGCAGAGGAGATTAAAATAAAAAATAACTCAAATATTAACAAAAATATAATTGTGTATAGCAATGACATGGGAAAAAATCTAGGCATAACTTTAAATAACTCTTTAAAGGGACAAAAACTAGAAATTTCGGCATGCGTGGAGCATCTTTTAGTGACATTCTAAATAAATTTAAAGTAACTAAATTTTGCCCAAATAGTACAAAAATAATTTTGGTTGATGGCAGTGTAAACAACAAACAGTTATTAAGATATATTGAAGAACTTAATAACTTAAATGTATACGAAATTGTCTGGTTCATACTGCCTTACATGCAGGGATTTTCACAGAAAAATATAATAAATATAATATAATAAATATATATAATAAATTTAAAAATGAATTATTTAATAATATGTAATAATAATTGAAAATCCGACATATAATTGTTATGATAATAATAACAAATTTCATTTAATTGACCATAAATAATTTAATAAAAAAGTTTTGACAAAAAATAGGTATAATATTACCTATCCAAATATAATTTAAGACTGGTAGTAAATGTGTTATCTTATTATTTACTTTTTAACTCAGCCAAGTTTTGGCTACCAAGACTGCTTTTATTGAGCACCATAATCATTTGACATATAATTTGTAATCAGTTTCAACTAATTTAAATTAGTGTATGCGACAAAAGAGGTAATTTATAGCAATAATAAGAGTTTAATTAATTTAGAATGAAGCAAACAAATAAGTAATAAAAATTGTTTACACCTGGTGCATCAAAACATACAAGGCATGTTACTCAAAGAATTGGAAGTTGAATTGTTTTTAAATAATAACAACATACATATCCTTTGTATTACTGAACATTGCCTGCATTTAATGTTAAGTTCAGAAATCACCAGGTGGTCACTTCCTTCAATAGAGAAAAAAGTTTACGTGGTGGTTCCTTAGAATTAGCAGATAAATTATTATTTTATAAAGAATATTGTGAGCCGCTCGATTGAGCGAACTGTAGAAATGGCTTGTGTCGAGCTCGAGCACCTCATTGTTGTAAGTGTTTACAGACCCCCTTGTGCTACTTATAACTATTTAGAAAGGATTGTGGAAGTAGTTTTGCTCATACTTAGTAAAGAGAACAAGTCTGTTGTAATATGTGGAGACTTAAACATCAATCTCTTTGAAACTTCTTCCATTAGTATTATGTTTAGCTTATTGTTTAAACCGTATAATCTTTTTAATTTAACCTTAGAACCAACATGTATTGCTGGGTCTAGTGCGACTTGTATAGATAACATTTTACTGGTGTTAAGCCCTTGCATAAATCAGTTATTCAAAATTTAAGCTCAGATCACTGTGAGCAGTTGGCCTCATCACCTTACATACACAATATACAGAAAATAAGAAAGTTGTGTTTGTTCCAATAAATAAACATCGTTTGGAGAGCGTAAGAAGTAATATAGTAAAAGGACTTCCATCTACTACTTTCATTACTATAATGATTTCTTACATTTACGCGAACACTACACATTGAATAAAACTACTGTTACGGATTGTATTGCGTTTTATTAACTTATTTTTCTTAATTCCCGACGTTTCGGGTGCTTTACAGCACCCATTGTCACGGCGGACTGAGGTGATTGACGTCTGAGTTTATGAGTTGATGAGATATCAGAGTTAACCCGGAGTACTTTTAGCTTGTATACGATAACAAACTGCAGACGTCCCGGAAGTTTGTGATCATATCCCAGACGACCCCCGCCATTACATTAGATTTGGTAAACCACGAATTCTCGTGAAAGAACATCGATTCCTGTCAAGGATGATACGTGAGGCTATTGAAATTAAAAAAACATCCTAATTTCAATAGAGAGGTAGGCTGGGTACTACCACCTGCTTGGGATCCTGTAATTAATAAAGTTAAAACTAAACCTAAGCATACCACTGCAAGACTTCAAGACACATTAAGTTTATTCTGCGTAGATCGGACCAAAATTAATAATAAAAGCTGAAGGTACTCCGGGTTAACTCTGACATCGGGAAGTCAATCACCTTAGTCCCCCGTGACTATGGGTGCTGTAAAGCACCCGAAACATCAAGAATTGATAAAAATAATTTAATTTAACGCGAAAGAATCCGTAAAAGTAGTTTTATTCAATGTGTATGGTGCATTGTTTAAAATTATAACTTGTGAATTTAATTGAGTATTTACTTTGAAAAGCTTCTCTATAAACAGTCGCAAATCATTTAATGAATGGGTGACAGCAGGAATTTATAAAATAAGGAGAAGGTTATATATATATATATATATATATATATATATATATATATATATATATATATATATATATATATATATATATATAAAATGAAAGATCATTATATTAGTGTTATATTTATAGATTACTTAAAAACATATTCTAAGATATTTAAAAAAGTGTGTTCCAAAGCTAAGGCTTTACATTTAAACAGCAAAATTAAAACTGCATCCAATAAAATTAAATGAACCTGAAGAATTATGTATTATATATCATATATTAGTAGTATGGTTGTAGCACGAATGGGTCGGCTCGACCGGGGTAGGACCACGCTCTCACAGAATAACAGCGTAAAATAGCAGCTTAACGCAGCTGTGTTTCGTATGATGAGTGTAAAGAACCGGAGACCCTTTTTACTGGATAGGAGGCATTCCATCTTAGTCCTCACAAGTGACAACGCATCTGCTTTATGATTCTCAAACTAGGATAGATGTAGATGTCTATGGGCCACAGCAACCACTTACCACCAGGTGGACTGTGTGCTCGTTTGTCACCCTTATCCTATAAAAAAAAAATTAGACCAATTTTTGTACTACCAACATTAAGTAAAATTTTTAAATAATTATTTTGGATCAGATGTTATGTTTCTTTAATATTAATAAATTGCTCCAAAAAATCAATTCAAGGGGTCACTCGACAACTGACGCTGGAGTTGAGCTTATTAAACATATTTTTTGTGCATGGAAGAATTCAGAGGATGCTTTGGGTGTATTTTGTGACCTTGTTCACCATTAGACATTATTCAGGAAGCTACATTAGTATGGTGTTAAGAACACGGCGCTTAAACTCATTATTTCATATTTAAGTAATAGAATTAAGAAAGTAATTATCAATGGTAGAAGTTCTTCCGGGTCGTCCGTAAAGATGGGTGTCGCTCAGGGCTCGATTCTTGGCCTGTTCCTAATTTTAGTGTATATTAATCTTCTAAAGGCTTACCTTCCCTTACTTACTTACTTACTTATCGTCACGCACAATCCCTGACGGGGTAGCCAGAGAGAACAGATCGCCAAGTGTCACGATCCTTACATACCTCTTTCGCT
Source organism: Parnassius glacialis (assembly GCA_033319125.1). NCBI lineage: Eukaryota > Metazoa > Arthropoda > Insecta > Lepidoptera > Papilionidae > Parnassius > Parnassius glacialis. The sequence goes on along the minus strand of JAVANC010000012.1, from coordinate 7,893,082 downwards.
TCTTTCAGATTCATTATCTTCTTCATGCATGTACGTCTAGGTATCCGAGTACTCTTGACCCTCCCCTCTTCGAGCAATTTGCTCACATGGTCTTCGAAAGTTAGTCTCGGTCTACCTCGACACCTTTTAATATTAACTTTTGCGCTATATATTTTCTTCACCATTCGGTCTTCACTCATTCTCTCAACGTGCCCAAACCATCGAAGCACGCCCTTATCAATTTTTGTGATAAGGTCATCTTTCAAATCTGCCATATTGCGAATCTCTTCGTTTCGCTTTCGGTCGGCCATGGTGACGCCGCACATTTTACGAAGAGATCGCATCTCCACTGCATTCAACTTGCTTTTATGCTTTTTCTGGCATACCCAGGTTTCGCTGCCATATAACAAAGTCGGTACCAACACTGCGTTATGTATTGCAAGGCGTGCACTCTTCACTACGCCTTGCCTTTTGACTAACGCAGTCAGGGCACCATTGACTTTGTTCCCGGCAGCGACACGCCTGTCCACATCTAAATCACATCTTCCATCCCGGCTAAAAGCACTCCCCAAGTATACAATTTCATTTACCTGTTCTAGACATTCCTGATTTTCCCATATTTCACACTTCGTTCTCTCTTCGTCCCTTTCAAATACCAGAACCTTAGTTTTATTAGCATTCAAGCGGAGACCTTTAATTTCACATTCCTTTTTTATACACGTGACTAATGCCTGCAGTTCTGCCTCTGATGGTGCAATAAGCACTGCATCATCAGCATACAGCAGACAATTTACTTTAATGTCACCCTATTTCATACCCAAACAGCTATCTTTCAGCTTCTGTAAACAGTTGTCGAGATACAGTATGAACAGCCAGGAAGACATGACACAACCCTGTTTTACGCCCGTTTGGACGCTAAACATGGGTGACAGGTCATGCCCTACCCGCACACAGGCTTTACAGTCACAGTTAAGTGACTGCACAGCCCTTAGCAATCGACCATCCACACCGTACCCCGGCAACAGTTCCCACATTTTCTTCCTTACAACCTTATCAAATGCTTTCTCAAGATCCACAAAAGCACAAAAAATCCTCTGGTTAGCAGCCAGAAGCTTTTCCGTGATCATGCGGAGAGAAAACATTTGATCCGTGCATCCTCTTCCAGGTCTAAATCCGCATTGTGCCTCCCATAGAAATCTTTCTGATTTCTCTTGCATCCTACGTGTCAAAACCTTCGAGTAAACTTTTACTTGCTAAACTGGTCAAGTTGATCGCCCGATAACACCCGCAGTCAAAATGTGAACCTTTACCTTTATATAAAGGTACAATGACTGCGGATCGCCAATCATCCGGGACATCCCCCGTCCGCCAGCACAAATTGCACAGCAGATGAAAGCTGTCCCAGACGCGAGGCCCACCATACTTGACCATTTCAGCAGTAACTCTGTCTAGTCCCGCAGCCTTACCACATTTCAAACTTCGAATCGCACGTTCAATCTCTTTCATACTGATGACCTCAGCGTCATCGACGCCCGGGTCTGGCGTACTAGTCTCGGCGTCATCCCCGGATCCCTCACTAAGATCATCATACGCATACATTTCTCTATAAAATTCGCTCCATCGCTGCATGACGTCCGATTTTTCTGAGAGGACGTCATTAGTTCTCGAAAGCACTTTGTTCATTCTTAAGGCCGTCGCACCACTTCGGGTCCTTCCAACCTCTTTCCAGAAGAGTTTGGAGTTCTCCTTAAAGTTGTGCGACAACCTTTTGTCCGCTTCCATTCTACACCTTTCACGCACTTCCTCAATCAATGCTTTCGTGTGAACTTTCTGCAACTTATATTTTTCTTTCATCTTCTCTCTCATATCCTTATCATTACTAGAGGCCAAGTAGTCTAACCATGCTTTGTTCTTCTTCTTTACAGCTTCTTTCACTTCATCAGTCCACCATGCAGCTCTTCTTTTACTACTGCCTCTTTTAATCGTTCCACACACTTCTTCCGCTGCACTTACCATTCCATTCCTTAGGTTCTGCCATGTTCTTTCAACACATTCTTTTCTGCCATCGATGTTGTCAAGCTTTTCGGCTACCCTCGCATGATATTTGTCCCTAGTATCCGCTTCCTGAAGCTTCCAGCTTCGGATGCGACAGACCGACTGTGGTTCTGTTACTGCCGTCAGGTAGCGCCAACCCGCGAACAGACCCCTAAATCTAGTAATCACTAGATAGTGATCCGTTCCCAGGTCAGCACCCCTGAACACTCGCGTATCCATCACCTGTTTTCGCAGTCGGTCGTCCACCAGGAACAAATCGATCATACTTCTCTCATTCTTTCTTTCTCTAGTATACATATGGATTTTCTTGTGATTAAACATAGTGTTTGTCACAAGAAGACCCTTTTCCTTACATACAGCTAGTGTAAACTTGCCAGCATCATTAACCCTTTTATCGCCAAACTTTCCAAGCACCGACTCGTACCCTGGTCGAGCGGTACCAACCCATCCATTCAAATCACCACATACAACAATTCTTTCGTTTCCCCTAGCCAAATCTAGAACTTCTCTTACGTTCTCCCAAAACTCCTCCAGCTCAGCGCTGGACGACGAAGCTACCGGCGCATAAACAGCCAAAAGGAATAACTTCGTCAGTCCCAATTTAAAGCGAACCCAGAGAAGTCTTGAGTTCACAACCTTATATTCAGTTATAACACCGACCAACCGAGACGACAGCAGCACCCCCACTCCCTGGCGGGCGCTCTCGCTCTCCGGGACTCCGGACTATAGAGCTAACGCCCCGCCAGGGAGCTCTTCAGTACCACTGCCCTTCCGTTTGGTCTCCGACATACACACGACATCTAATTCTCTTTCTTTCATTATTTCGATCAACTCATTCGTCTTATCTCTCATGCCTCCTCTAACATTCCACGTGCCAACTCTGCACTCTGTCCTCCACCTTCCGCCGTGTCGGACTGTGCGTGACGGGTGGCGATCCCCATCGCCGCTTTGCGCGCTGCATTCCACACCGACGGGGACTTGCTGGTGTGCGTCGCCTTGGGGGGACGCCCTAACCCTCGTTGGCATGGGTGCGCAGCTAAGTAGAATTGCAGCCCTGAAAAGGGCTGGCAGGGGTCGCGACGAGCACGTTTCTACAGTGACCTTCCCTTGTAGGGGATAATCATGATATAGTATTACTTGCTGGTGATACATCTTTAATTTTTACGAAATGAACGAACGACGAACTGAATAATGCTAAAATGCTAATAAATGCAATAATAATCTGCATTTAAACGGCAATAAAACTAAATATATTAAATTTACAAACACAAATTTTAAAATTTCGAATACCAATGTGTTTTTTAAATAGAGAGGGACTGAGCCCTGTTAAATCCTCTCTTTTTCTTGGCATCACTCTCGATGCAAAGCTTCAGTGGGCCTCCTATATATCTAAACTAGCAAGCAGACTAAGCTCTGCAGCTTACGCTGTAAGAAAGGTTAGAGATCTCACTAGTGTCGAGACAGCTAGATTATTTTGTTTCAGTTTTTTCAATAGCATAATATCTTATAAAAATCCGATAAGACATTATATGATATGAAGAAATGCGGCTGGTTTAGAAACTATTTTTGTTTTGCAGAAGAAAGCCATAAGAGCTATTTACAACCTTATACCGATAGTCTCTTAGAGAAATAATTAAAGAAATAAATATATTAACTTTGGCCTCTCAGTATATTTACTAAAATTTTATGTATTTTCACAAAAACAAAGATAAACACATTACAAACATTAATGTTTTTTTTTAAAAAGAGTAAGCTCGTAGTTGGTCGTATCGGTCTGGAAAAATCAGTTCTGGTAAACAATTCCACAAAGAAGTCGTGCGATGAAGAAAACTCCTAGTAAATCATACCGCCAAGTATCCAGATGATGTGGATGGTAGCGTGAGTTTCTTTCAGATGATCATGCGCTGACTGCAGTCATCATTTAGCATGAGGAGGAATGTCAGTTTGTTGTAATTTTTATTTCATAATTTGTTTTTAGGACGTGAGTAAATAAAATATTACAGGCCGAGCACTCAACACTAAGGCTGAGATCTATAGATCGAACTTTGACTTTGCTCAGACTTAGCTTACGACAAACTTAGCTGAGTATATGCTCAGCATAATCTTTGATTCTGAATTTATAGTTGTATCGGGCTAAGACTAAGCTAAGCATATGCTAAGGCTCAGACAGTCCAAATATTAATAGATATTTCATAACACGCATTATGTATTTTAATTTTGCACAAAAAAGTACCAAAAAGATAAAAAATGAAATTAGGTAAATTCGCAATTCATTAGTTTGTGGATAAAATAAAAACATGTTGTCAACAAATATCGTGAAAAAAGTCAATTCTATTTTTTCTATCGACTTTTTATGGTGCCATTATTAAAATGGTAATATTATTTTTCGATAATTATAATGATTTTATAGATAATTTAACAAGCGAATTGCTAGTTGATTTACAAACGAACATTACAAAAACGCTACTGCAAAAGGATACGGATTCGTTTCCATACATTCTTGGGCCCAGGTGTTAACAGCATGAAAGTTGAATCATTTGAAAGCTTACATATAAACACTCCATAGTTGAGAATTTGGCAAGATTTGTCAATCTAAGAGCTGAGTTATTTAAGATGAAGTAAAAGTTAGGTTATATTTTAACTACATTGTAACAGTCGATTTTTAAATATAGATAATATAGTTATTTAACTATTAAATGAATATTTTTCAAGTGTTAAAGGGGGCAGAAGCTTTAAAGAATTATTATATTAATAAATTCTCATGTTAACAGCGTAAATGGAAGTAAATGCTTACCTACTTACTTCGGCTGTAATGTTTTGCACAAATAACATCAGCTCTTATATTATAAACTGTTCCAAGCTTTCTTGTAATTCAATTGGTAAATAAATATTCAACCAAGCTGGCTACACTTCGAGTACACTCAGGCAATTTGTTTATTCTTAAAAATATTCCTTAACATTCAATTATTTACGAAAAAAAAAAAACTAGCAATTGAACCAGAAACCTCTGAATTTGATAGGGTTTTTTAAGCACAAATTAATATGTCTCAATTACATATCTACCTAATTACCTAATTCTCTATATCTACCTAATTCAGCCAGATAGGAATAGGGTGTTGGTTATTAAAGAAAAAACATTTTTTTAAAGTAGTTTCATCGTCTTCAATAATTATTAAAATATCGTCAAGGAAATGTGCAGGTGGCACTATATTTTCCTGATACCTTGCCCAACTAAGGTATCATATAATTGATCTATTCTATAATAATATTGAAGAATAGATCCTCGGCCGCTGCGAGAGCTGTCAACCAATATGTATACAAAGTATATTTTGCGGCTAATGTGCCTTGAATTTATTTTTTGTCTAAGCAGCCATTAGGTATTTGAAACAGACAGCTCTCGCAATAGACCGCTGCTAGCCTACCTGCACATTTCATTTATGTAAACATCATTTGCTCTTATAAGTTCACCATAGTAGGAACGTGTCTGTTTCAATTGGTATGTACCTAACGAAATTAATATAAGTTCACTATAAGTAAGCTGGGGAAAATCGTTCAAATTGTCATTTTGGATACTTATTGTTTGGAACATGACACGTTTGGAAAAGAACTTGACAAGTCTGGGTAGTCGTATAAGTAAGACTATCTGTGTCCAATAACGAAGCAAGGGTCAATCAAAAGCAGGATAAGTAAGTAAAATCGCGAAATATAGCCGTGGATAACAAGAAAACGGAACGAGTCAAAACAACAAATAGAGTGACAAGTGAAGCACAGATTAATAAATACGAGCAAGCTATAGTGAAGTAATAGTTGACATGTCGATCTGAGATCGATTAATAAAAAATCGATTATTTACAGTTAAGGAATCGCTTTTCAGTTCTTTCTATCCACTTACTGAATTGATTCAAGAATCTGTCGTATCCAGCCGTATCGGACCGAATCACATAGAAGCCACTTTTTGTTGTTCCGGTTACCAAAAAGTCATAGTGAAAAATCATCGTGTAATATTGTACGTCGATAACGTTGGATACTTGGAACATTAGAATGGCCATCAAACGAAAAAGTTTGGCGATTTTAGAATTAAGCAACACCACTGTATCATAAATTCATTAATAAATAAATTAAAAAAAAACTTATAACGTGACTTTAGTTAAACATTTTAATTTACTAGATTTTATTTCAGGTCGTTTTATTATTATCTTCCTTACCTGACCTTTTTTTTAATATACGAATTTCACCTAACCTTACTGTCGTTGGGGTACCGTTCTAGTACATACGCGTGGTTCCTATTGTTTGGTTAGATCAGTCACAGGAGAAACGTAGCAGTACTCCTGTCACTGATTTAGAACGGTGTACGTAGTACGGTGGCTGCGCGAAGGAATAGTCAGTTTCTCCACCTATGCCTCAAAGATTTAGATTTGGAATGTTTTAAATAGTCAAAAAAGTCACAAAGTCACGGTGATATTTATATCGTGACGTTATTTATCACGCATGTCTACTTATGCTGTTTTCGAATACATCATCTTTATTTTAAAATGTGCCATAATTTGAGAATGAACTAAACGTATCTGTACTTTTTATTATCGACAAAGTTAACTTCATCGTCAAATAACAGATACCGTTACTTTTTAGTGCAAAGCCAAAACGAAAAGACAAGTTAATTGTAACGTATTTGGCATTTGGGCTTATCAAATGCCACCTATGTATTTATGTGATTAATAAATGCAATACAGTTAGTGTTTCTTTCATACAGTAATCATATATTTAGCCAACCGAAAAAGAAGAAAAGTCTGTTTTTATTTATGTTAGTCGATATCTTCATCAATATCATGAATCGATATTGGTAATTACTTTTTTTACACAGTCGAAAGTTCTCATTATCATTCATGTATTAGGTTCCTATCTTTGGCAGCTATTTATAAATTAGTTATTAATTATAATTTGGCACACCAAGCTTTTGTTAAAATGCTCAATTTAGTCGCAAATCGATGATAATGCGATCTTGACAAATCGAATCGAAAATCAGCCCTTTTCAGGACAAATTGACATGCATTATGTAAATAATTTTGCAGTTTGTACTGTCAAGTGTCAAAAAGAGAAGTTTTACGAACTATTTAGTAGATGTTAATCTATGTAACGCTCCAAAACGAGAATTACAATAGTCTATATGTTAATAAATTTATTGATAATAAATGTTTATTTAATTTTTTCCTTATGCCAATAACATATTTTGATAGTTACTACTAAGTACATTTTTATTTTATATTTATTTTTAGTCCGAATAAATTTAAAATCGATTGAATTAATATAATCCATATTCCAAAATATTTCTTATTTAAATGTTTTTTCAAATTCTAGATTGTAAAATGAGCTAGTTTTTTGTATTTGTACTCAGAAAAATACAAACAATTTTTTGAAGTATATACCAATTTGTTAACTTCAGGCCCAAAAATCCCATTCTCCTTTAACTGTTATTTTTATCTGTACTCAAAAAAACATTTAAATTGGAATTTAAATAAATAAAACAAAACATATTTTAAAAGGCGCGCAGAAATTAAAGCGACTCAATAATTATTATTTTTTATGAAATTATAAATCGAATTAAAAGATCACTCTTTTCATCAATTTTGTCTGTTAATTGGCAATATCGAATCTGAGAGCCAGGTCCATGTCATAATTATCAAAACTAAACAGTCACAAGTAGAATTCCTTAGTGTGTTATTGTGTATGTTTTCTCTTGGATTTGTTATCGAAGCAACGAATAAGCTTTCTAAATGGAATCCGATAATTCGTCTTTGACGACTTCCAGCCTCCCGAACAAGCCGGTTTCCGAAAGGGCTTTAGCACCATAGACCACATACATACCCTTCGGCAAATTGTACAGAAGTCCGAAGAGTACAACATGCCACTATGTCTGGCGTATGTGGACTATGAGAAAGCCTTTGATTCCGTCGAAATTTGGGTGGTGCTGCAGTCCCTTCAGCGGTGCCAAGTTGACTGTCGGTATATCGAAGTGCTGAAGTGTTTGTATAGTAGAGCTACGATGGCTATCCGAGTACAGAACCAGAGTACGAAACCTATCCAATTGCAGAGAGGTGTAAGACAGGGTGACGTCATATCCCCGAAACTCTTCACCGCTGCATTGGAAGACGTTTTCAAGCTTCTGGACTGGAAAGGATACGGTATCAACATCAATGGCGAGTACATCACTCACCTTTGATTTGCCGACGATATAGTCCTTATGGCAGAATCACTGGAGGACCGAAGCACTATGCTCAATGACCTGAATAGTGTCTCCCAACGGATAGGTCTTAAGATGAACATGGATAAAACAAAGATTATGTTTTATGTCCATGTCACACCTATGCCGGTAGTTGTTGTTGTTGCACTAAGCTCGAAGTTATTGACGAGAATGTTTACCTGGGACAAATAGTCCGACTGGTAAGTCCAACTTCGACCGAGAGGTCAATCGACGGATTCAACTCGCCTGGGCAGCGTTCGGGAAGCTACGACACATCTTCTCATCAGACATACCTCAAAACCTTAAAACGAAATTGTACAACCAGTGCGTGTTGCCAGTGATGACCTACGGAACTGAGACGTGGTCCTTCACAGCTGGCCGTATGAGGAAGCTCAAGGTCGCTCAGCGAGCTATGGAGAGGGCTATGCTCGGAGTTTCTCTGCGTGAATAACTTAGAAATGAGGATATCAGCAGTAGAACTAGAGTAACCGACATAGCCCAACGGATTAGTAAGCTGAAGTGGCAGTGGGCCGGCCATATAGCTCGAAGAAACGACAACCGATGGGGAAGAAAGGTTCTCGAGTGGCAGCCTCGTACCGGTAGGCGAAGTGTAGGGCGACCCCCCACGAGATGAAGTGACGACCAAGTAAGGCATGTAGGAAGTCGGCAGGTGGCTCAGGACCGTGCTTTATGGAATTCCTTGGGGGAGGCCTATGTTCAGCAGTGGACTTATGAAAGGCTGTAATGATGATGATGATGAATTCGTCTCACCCTATAACAGTGACCACGGCCTGTTAGTGGATCCCGCTCCCGCTTCTCCGATAAACTCTGCACGAACTTGGACTCGATATCCACTGTTAATTATGGCACCAGCTTTAACACTGGACAGAGTTCTTCCCAGCTCTCAGTAAATCATTCAAGAGGACATTAGCGCTGTGTCAGGTGTGGCTTAAATGTCACGAAAATACGAAGTGTAGAAAAAAAAATATCTTAAAAATCCTGACTTTCTTTAAACTAATTTCTTAACCATTTCATTCCTATAATTGCATATTTTCATTTCCATATGCTTTTATATGTGGGCAGCTTTGGCCGAAGTATCTATGAACGGTGGGCTATCCCCTTTAGGGTATGACACGCACTCACAACAACACGTGAAATTTGTGTAATTGTACATTTGTCTCACATAATTAATAGAATCAGGCGTTATTTTGCGGAAATCCATTATAATGGCGTCGTGTTAGACTAATTTGCTTCATTCCACGTAAAGAAAGAAAGAAAATGATGTGTCCTGCCCAGTTTTACGAGCAACCAACCTCCCCCAATCGCACGCACTATACCCGTCGCCGTCAATCCCAGCACTACAATCCCCAGCACCACCACACTAGGCACGACACACCACTCTCAAAAATACGACAAGTGTTTTGCCTCTACACGAGGCATCCTCAGGTGAAGTAGACTCTTTGGGGGCTAGCCGCTAAGTGAGCGGCGAGCCGAAACTACTGCTATTTATACTACTTGCTGACGCAACTGCGTTCCAGTTACTTGCTTCAATAGTTGTTTACGAGAAATTTCAAATTCAGTCCCATAATTTACAACGACTTGTATCTTCTTCATCAAGTAAGCCATATAACAACATACATATTGAATATCATCAATTTTATCCCCGAGTTAAAAATCTTTTCTATGTTCAATTTCCAAAGGATGCGTTGTCACTTTTACAAAAAGGCCTAAAGTATAATCTAACACCTTCGATCTCCCAAAAGTCGTTAGAGACTGTGGCCACGGAGATGGCCGTTGTGATCTGGAAGAAAGATAGAATCGTTAAAAGTTTGGTAGCGAAAGAAATTCAGGCTGTATCCGCTTCTTACCATTACAATCCGTAGTTTCCTGTTTTTAAGTAATTAAAGCAGAGAATAAGGGACAATGATCTTATTGTTACTAAAGCCGACAAGGGAAATACTGTTGTTATTATGGATAATAGCGGGTATAGCCAGAAGGTTAACGATGTTATCCAAGGTGATGACTTTCAAATTTTGGAGTCTGACCCCACCAAAAAGTTTACTTCAGATATTACATATGTTTTTACCGACCACAACGTGTTTGCAGCAGTCTTATTCCAATGAATCCTCAAGCACCCATTTTATATAGGTTACCTAAAATATATAAAGAACAGGTTCCTATTCGTCCAGTTGTATCATATATAGGTGCACTAGCTTATTTCCTTGCTAAAAAGTTAAACTTCCTTCTGCGGGAGAAATATGCATTCAATCCAACTTACAGCCTTAAAAATAGTTTATATCTCATTTCCAAGATTAAATATATTCGTATTGCTCCTAAATCCATATTGTTATCTTTAGACGTTGATAGTCTTTTCACAAATGTTCCATCTCCAGACTGTTTGCGTATACTCGCAGATCTCTTTAGTAAACGTCGTCTATATTCCGGGGAAACAAATGATCTTCTAAACTTAACCTCTCTCTGTATGAAACAAAACTATTTCCGATTTAATGACCACTTCTATCTACAAAAAGAAGGGCTAGCTATGGGTTCCCCTCTAAGTCCTCTTATGGCGGACATTTTTATGGATAATTTTAAAAAAATAACACATAGTTGTCAATCAAAATATCTTATACTATTATCGATATGTAGATGACATAATTATTTGCTGGATTGATACAAAGAAGCAACTAGAAGTTTACCTTAATAAAATTAATAAAATCCACGACAAAATTAAATTTAAGCTTGAATTGAAACAAGATTGTGTCCTTAATTTCCTCGACTTTACAATAACAAGAAGAAGTCATTATATGAATTTAAATTTATCGAAAGCCAACTCATACCGACAAGGTCATTCCTGCGTCATCATGTCATCTGTGGTAACGTAAATTAACCGCTTTTTATTGTTATATTAATCAATTGTTTACTGTGCCATTAAGTAAAGAAAATTATTTAAAAGAACTTAATGTGATTTATCAAATTACGGTCTCTATCGGTTATTCAAAGAATATCATTGACAATGTAATCAAAAAGGAACAAAATCTTGTCGTACGCAATTCTCTGTACGCGGTTAAACCTCAAAGCGATTGTCGATATGTTGGCAGTTTGACCTACTTAGGTTCCATATCTGAAAAAATAGCTAATACTCTTCGACATAGTGGCGTTTACGTGGCGTTCAAAACAAACAATTCACTTAGAAATACCTGTAATTATAATTTAAGTTAGATATTCGTCTAAATTCTAGTATTTAAAAACTTGTTTGTGACGAATGCCACGCTGTTTATGTGGCTCAGACTGGTCGCAACTTCGAAACACGTTATAAAGAGCATTTAGCTGCGTACAGGAATTGTAATCCCGATAAATCACATTTTGCCTAACATCTCTTGGACACTGACCACTCCTTTCTTCTCTTCTAAGTCTTGTTATAAAAGGCAACGACTGTATGTGCTGGAACAGTTAGAGATATTAAAAAATAATAGCGGTAACGTTGCACTGCTGAATGAACAAACAAATGTTTCCAACTCGCCTATCTTAAACATGTTTAAACCTGCTTCTTGATGACATACAGCCTCGCAACATGGTTTCGCAGTAGTCTGTTGTTAATTTTACAGCAAATATCTGCGTACATCAGGTGGTGATTGATCGCATAACGTAAGCGCTCGCTACGTAATTGTAACGCGGTTGCGTCAGCAAGTAGTATAAATAGCAATAGTTTCGGCTCGCCGCTCACTTAGCGGCCAGCCTCCGCAGAGTCTACTTCACCTGAGGATGCCTCCTGTAGTGGCGAAACACGTATCGTATTTTCAAGAGTGGTGTATCGTGCCTAGTGTGGTGGTGCTGGGGATGGTAGTGATGAGATTGACAGCGACGGGTATTGTGCGCGCGATTGCGGAACGTTGGGAGGTCTCCTTAAAACTGGGCAGAACACATCATTTTCTTTCTTTCTATACGCGGAATTAAGCAAATTTGTGTATAACAACAACAAATTTGTGTATTTTCAATATACCACCAATTTGGTTGATAAACTTTCGCCTAGGGCGTCCCTTCCCGACTCTGCCGTTCACCTCTGCAACATAAATTTGCATTGTCACTCTTTCCTCATTCATTCTTTCTACATGCCCAAACCACCGAAGCTTTCCCTTTTTAATCCTGATCACAACATCACCTTGCAAGCCATACTCTTCTCTTATCACACAATTTCTCACTCTGTCATTCAGATTCATCCCTAACATAATCCTTAATGATCGCATTTCTACAGCATTTATTCTGCTCTCGTGCTTCTTCTGCCACACCCAACTTTCGTTACCATACATTAAAGTAGGGACTAACATAGTATTGTGAATTGCCATACGTGCATTTTTGGACACATTCTAATTTCTAACAATAGGGTGTAGAGCCCCATTCACTCTATTTCCTGCGTTCACTCGTCGTTCTATGTCCTTATCATATCTACTATCCCTGCTAAATACACGTCCCAAATACACAAACTCATCTACTTGCTCGACCAACTCTCCTTCTATTCTTATTTCACATTTCCTTTTAATTTCCTGTTCATTAATGTAACCATCATTTGCAATTCAGCCGCTGACGACGCAAGTATGACTTGATCATCGGCGTAAAAATGCAAATTTCAAGAGATTCTTTATAGAATAAGAGTAACAAACAAGCACACAGTCCACCTGATGGTAAGTTGATGCTGTGGCACATAAACATCTACATTTATCCTCGATTAAGTATTATAATGCAAATTAGTTTTTAACCCTGAGGACTAAGATGAAATGCTTTGTTTCCAGTAAAAAGAGTCTCCGATTCTCTATATTCACCATACGAAACACATAAGTATAGGCATAATTAAGTTGTTATTTTAAGCTGGTATTCTGTGAGTAGGTGGCCCTACTTGACCCATTCATGCTAAAGTCATAATATATGTAGCTGCAATGTGGCTTTACCACGTATGAGATACAATCAAAATCAGTCATAATAAAGTATTTCTCTATGTTTCTGGTTGAATGCACTGTCCACACTAGTGTACTTATTCACCCTTAACAGTGACGCCAAAGATTTTAAATCCCACAGCTATAATCATGTCAGTCCAAGACACAAGATCTCGCGTTCAAGAACCGGCATACTACGCTCCACTTCTTACCTTGTCAATTACATAGTAATTGGTTTGTGCAATATCGAATAAAATAGCTTAGATTTTAATATTAAAAAAACAAGTTTGATAACAGTTGTTATGATATATCTGCGAACGTATTATAACGATATCCACATCAGATTCAAAGTAACGAACATAGCTCACGGGACCAGAAGAAGAAATAGCAATAGGCTGGTCTTATATCTATAAAAATCGGCAATCTCCAATGACTTCGGTGTCACAACTGTTAAAGATTAGGGTGTATTAATTTTTCCACATCAATTATTTATAATCATTTTTAAAATTACACCTATGTTTATTTATGAAAGTAATATTTATATCTCTTAATAATAATTAAATATTCGTTAGTAGAGTTGCGGGACCAGAAAAATTTTACCACTCACCGAATTCTGCATTTTTCTTTCTCATTACTGAAAAGAATCCAACTCGGATATACAACTGTTGGGAAAAATCGGCACCGTTATTCAACCACGATAAACCTTTAAAGCATAGCAGAATAAGATGTTGATATTTACCAACGGTTGCTATAAATATTAAAGTTGTCACTCCTACAGCTATATAACAAATTTTAACAGGATTAAAAAGGTATTGCAAAGTATTAGGTTTACTAAGTGGTAGGATTCCTTTTCTGACTGGGAGACCATCTGGGTACCACCCCCTTACCTATTTATGATACCACGTAGCAGCGCTTGCACTGTTTTGTTCCAGTCTGTAGGGCAAGGGAGTCATTATAATGGCAGGCTTTGGGGAATTCCATCTTAGTTTTCAAAAGTCAACACTTAATCAAATATGTAGCTTTTCTTGTTTGTTATTGGCTGCAGGTGTTCATAGACTGCAGTAACCTCTTACCATTAGCTGGACTTAAGTTTATTTGTCTCTGAAGTTCTATTATTTTGGTCTAAAATATTATGTTAAACAGTCTTAGCAATATTGAGTCGCTGGCAGACCTTAAGATTATTCTCAACAAAAACAATATTCTCGCGGTAAACAGTATATCATACAACTTTCAATTTAGTCCCATGACGATTTTTTTTATTTTATTGAATAAGGGACGAACGAGCACACAGTCCACCTGATGTTAAGTGGTTGCTGTGGCCTATAGACATCTACATCTATCTTCGTTTCGTCATATGCGTTGTCAGTCGTGAGGATTAAAATACTCGTAGAATGCCTCTTTTCTAGTAAAAAGAGTCTCCGGTTCTCTACACTCACCATACGAAACACAGCAGCATTAAGCTGGAATTCTACGCTGGTATTCTGTGAGAGCGGGGTCTTTCCTCGGTTGAATCGACCCATTCGTGTTGCAACTATACTATTAAAATAGCTTTAGTATGGCTCTATTACGTATAAAAATAAGTTATTTGTTAACATACCCATTTTAATGAGCATTGTTTTTCCTGCCGCAATTACATGGTCTATGCAAACTATCATGTCATATTACAGCGACGCCTATTTGCGTTTTTAAATGCCTCAGCGGCACAGATAAATATTCTTTACACAAAAAAATACGTTACCTATATTTTTTTAAAGAAAGAGAAAAGTAGATAAAATGGGTTACCCATCTTGCCACGGTGGATGTCTTAATATTCAACAGTAAATAAGTGTGATATATACTATAACCATTAAAAAATGTTTCTAAAATAGACAAATAGCGAAAATAGATATATATTGACATATGTTTTTAATTCATTGCCAAATTTTAGGAACAAATTATTAAACAGCGTTGGTGAATCGTAAAGTTAATTCATCAAAAAACATTCTTGAGTGTGAGAGTTATTGATGAGTACTTTTAATAATCAGAGTAAACAGAGACTACAGGCTTCCATTTTGCACGATCCTGACACATCTCTCTCACTTCTTTCACATCCATATACTTACGCATATATGTTCACTGGTTAAGGGAACTCTTAATTTGGTTCATCTTCAATATATTACTAATTTGGTCCATAAACTTCGGTTAAGTGCTTTCCTTTCCGACTGTGCCACTCACTTCTTCAGCATAAATTTGCCTTCTCACTTTGACCTCATTTCTTCTTTCCGCTTTTCTAAACCGCAAAAGTATTCCTTTCTTAATCCTAGTTACAAAATCTTTCAAATCACACTTTTCTGTTATCACACAATTTCTCACCCTGCCATTTAGAGTCAGCTGTTACATACTAATGTTACGGTAAAGGACGCATCTGACAATTTTTGAATAAATGAGTTAAATATACCATTCGTCTCATGATAAGAAGGCGCATCTACTATTTTTTTTAATATTCACAAATATCAATATTTTAGAAATTATCGTAAGAATTTTAGACGTAACTGTTGATCACAGATGACATTTTTTTAGTAGAAAAGACTTATACAAATTCAACATAAAAGAAAAGACTTATTTAACCAGTTGCTACGTCATCTTTAACAATATTTGCATCGATTACTTAAATTTCAATTATTCAACTTGGTGCTGTCGCCTGTCTTAGTTTTCGGGAGCGTTCCAAAAATACCCTTTTTTTTTTTTTTTTTTTTTGCGGATGGAAAATCATCTAATGACGCCTTTCGCTGTGGGTGGAGCGGAAGGGAGTGTCAGACTTTTACTGACTAAAAACCATCCGTGTTCCTTCAGTGCCCTTACGTTCCGGAGCCGCGGTATCTCTTTCGAACAGCCCGCAGCTCCAAAAATACCCTGTATAAAGACATTCTTGGGTTTGTTTTCTTTAAATGTTAGACAAACAATTCTAAACTAACGAGAATGCTTCAGTTTTTAAAAACGTTACAAGGTATAACAAAACGAAAGAAAAAAGTCAAAAAATATCAGGATCTGATTGACGATATACATGTGACATTTAATCACACTTTTGGAAACCACGCCAGTTGTAAACAATACTTATGTGAAAAATGGTGTACACAAGAGAATTAAGAACAGACAAAATCTTTCCTTTCAAATTTCTGCCGAGTAGAATTTCTGTCGAGTTCTGCCGAAGTAGAAGGACAAATAGGCCATGTGCCAATTTATTTAACCCATATATTTTAAATGAAGATATCTTGACTACGTTTCATCAATTAACTATTGATAAAAATGAGAACAGCAATTTTAAAATTGTGTTTATAAGAAACACTATTAGTTGAACCTTTCAGCTTGTTTATTATTTTAATTATAAATATCTATAAATGTATATATTATTAATAAATCATTCCCATAATATTTTGTATTATATTTTACTTTACCCTATCTGAAACGTTCTAAACTCTTTAAAAAATGTGGCGTATGAAATGACTGACAAACACTTGAACATTTTATCTAGATACAAAGATGTTTTATGTTTTCGTGGCCTCCACATAATATTTTTCTCAGCATTAGGTACCCTTTTGTATCTGAAACGAATACGAATATTGCATACGTATACGATACAAAATTAAATTAATAGACTATATAAATCGCCCTGATTGGTACAGGACTTTTCTTATTTCTGAAAAGGTTTTAGGACAAGGAAATGTCCGCCGCGCTGCCCCAATGCAAATGTTATCGAACTTCACATGTCTATGAAATTATTTTCTTATTTCTCCGACAAGCAATTTTCCTCACGACGTTTTCCTTCACCGCCGAGTACGTGCTAAATAAGCACTTAATATTTCAATTAAACACTTCAATGGTGCTGCCAGGGATCAAACCCGGGTGAAATTTACAGCGAGCGCGTGACCCAGATCTACTTATACGATACAAATAAATAGGATTCAACAAATATAATAAAAACTCATACGTACTTAAAACTTAAACACTTGATACTTGATACCTCGCGATGTCTACCGGACGAAGCTAGAGCACCACACCATGCAATGTAGTTGAAAATGCTTAATCGCGACATAACTCTCAGTAATGCACACGCATAATTGACAGTATATCACTTCTATACTTTTCTCCTCTGCAGTCTATTAATCTTTGCACTTTTCTAACTAATACAGAAAGTGTTCGCTAGACGGTGTTTTACGTCGGCTAATATATCTGCGATCGCCGTTTCATCAAGGTCATTCAGGCTCCTTAAAGCCCTTGCTTGAGAATAGAACAAGTGCTAGAGAAAAACAACAACTATAAAAACAAGAAAATATAAGACTATTATCGTGGGGTGGAGTGGTTAACCCGGTTGTCTTCCTGGAGTTGAAAAAAAATTATAGGTTCGCTACTGAAAACTTCCAACTAGGGAGTGAGCAGTACATTAGTGGCCCGTAATAGATTGAGAGTAAACAAATTAAGTTCAAACACACCAACAAGACTGGTGAGTATCGTAAGAAGCGACTGAGAGATACTGAAACAGGAGATGAGCAGCAACATCTTTCTGATGACATAATAAAGGCAGACGAGCATATGGCTCTGCCGATGGTAAGTGACTATCACCCCTCATGAACAACTGCAACACCAGTAGGATTGCAGATGCGTTGCCGGCCTATTCAAAAAGAGTAGACTCTTTTCTTGAAAGTCCCTAAGTCGTATCGGTCCGGAACAATTGTTATGGTATTCGATTCCACACCGAAGTTGTGCGAGGGAGAAAACTTCTTCTAAATCGCACAGTGGTGGACCGTCAATCATCTAGATGGTACGGATGGCATTTCGAGTTCTGTCGTGATATGCGATGGTAAAATTGAGCGGCCAGTATAATTCCGAACAATTCCTCAGAGCACTTCCCGTGGTGGATATGATAAAATACCCAAAAACATGCAACATCTCTGCGTAGCGCCAGTGAGTCAAACCGATCAGGAAAAGCTCAGTCGCCGACGATTCGAACCACTCTGCGCTGAATGGGTTGAAATGGACGGAGCTGTTACTGGGGTGCCCCATCCCAGAGATGGGAACAGCATTCCATGTGCGAACGAACCTGCGCCTTGTAAAGTTGAAGGCGGTGTCCCTAGCCCTGCTGAGCACGCCAAGGGTTTTAGAGGCCAATATGTCCTTTTCTTTCAAGCTACTGCACGTCATTTGATATGTCGACGCCGAGGATTCCGATACTGGCTCAGGTAAAAAAGGAAGTTCCCTGAAAAGACACAACAAAGGGGTTCTTTTTAGCGGTAAACGCGCAAACTTGTATCTTCTGGGGATTGAACTGGACTAGAGTTAGTCATCAACAATCCGATACTTTGTTCAACAAAGTCTCGACTTCAGGCACATGTTTTATCTGGTACTTGGCGACGATTTCCTGAGAAATATTTGCACGGCCGATGCATAAAGCATCACCAGTGCTATTATCCGCATAGCAATAAATGGTACCGATTTGCATCATATCATTAATATGCAGGAGAAACTTCGTTGGAAATAGCAAATAGCAGGTGGAAATTCCTTAAATCCTCAGATCTTCGAAAATCATGTAAGTCTATCTCATGATACAAGTAATCCTATGTATTGCATTCATGATCAAGCAAAGCAAATCTTCAAATCTCCTTCTTCACATTTCTTTTGCTGAGCCTCTGGTTAAACATCACAGCTAACTGGTTTTATACCTATCGGAATACCGCCAGTATATAATATATAATTTAGCTTTGTATTGCAGCACTCATTTCTCTACATATCCATTTTTATCATTATCGTCTACTACATTAATGTTTAAAGTCTAAGCTTTCTACGAAGTTTCAATGTTTTTTCCACAAGTGTATTTGTGCTTACCCGCTGCTTATTTCCAAAAGTATATTATATTCTTGAATACGAGAATATTTGGTATCCGAATTAAATCCAAAAGATCACCTTACTATTCATATTTGAACTACACCAATTCTAAAATACTATGATCTCTATTTCAGAAGTTTGGAAACGTTAACACTGTCATACTTAATTTTATTTATTTCTGTATGACAGTAGTTAATTTTAATATAGTTACATCCTAAATACGTTTAACTTTTGGATACAGATCACATCTAATTTGCAAGAGGTATGTCCCGAAAATATTTAATTTTTATATATGCCGGTTTCATCTTTTCATTTTCTTTACCGCTGAGCATGTGTTATATCAGAATTTAAATTGAATTTCAATTAAATAACTGAGTGCCGCTGGCTGAGACTTAATTATTTTCTATTACAGCGTACTACCTTTATAATCCGGAGTAAGATGTCCTTGATCTTCACAGCCGAAAAAGCGAATCACAACTTAGCACAATTTTACGACGACTCGTAAACAAGAATAATAAAGATAACTGTAAATTTTGTAGCTGGTTCTCATTATACAAGGCTCTAAATCTGACGACATCCATGTTTTTAGGATCAAAATTATTCTTGTTTCTTTTTTTTATTCTCAATATAAATAATACGTTTTGTAAGCGAATCTGATTTTATATATCTTGGTCCTCTGTCTTTTCCAGCAATTCTTCATATCGTACGTTTTTTGATCGTGATCGTGATCTTGTCAAATCAAAAAAGTACAAGTTTTGTTGGACTGCCTATGGAAAAGTTTATGTTCGCAAGGACGAAGCTTCGCAAATAATAACCATCAAGAACGAACAGGTTCACCAGTTACTGCAGACCGCATGACTAGATCAGAACTCACAATTTCTCCGAAATAATGTAATTACTTTACCTTTTTTATATTTCTTTTAGTGCGTAAGTTTTTTCTAAGAAATGTAATTAATTAAATAATCTTGAGTATTTATATGTACTACACACAACTTATATACTCCAATACACAATTTATACTTACACTTATTAAAACCCTATCACTTTCACCTTCATAAAAATTTATTATATATAATACTATCATTAATATACAACTCACTTGCATAATGAAAAATTTTAATCAAGTAGAACAGTATATGGGAAGAGCAATTTATATATTTGGATTTGAACGTGTCCTTTTATCTGTAAATGTACACATTGTTTTATGTATAATAGGTATATACACATATTTATACATAATATGTACGAAAGAGGTATGTAAGGATCGTGACACTTGGCGATCTGTTCTCTCTGGCTACCCCGTCAGGGATTGTGCGTGAAGATAAGTTAAGTTAAGTTATACATATGTAAACGACAGCTAATGTTACTACTTTTAAAATGGACAATTCTCTAATTACCTGGAAAGAATTGGATGACATCGAAATTGCAAAGGTTATTGAGTGCGACATTGAACTTTCAAATTACATTATTACATCTCAAACATATTTAATCATATATATATATATATATATATATATATTAAATCACCTGTTAACACCACAGCATGCCTGTTGTTAATTTCCGATAACGAATTATCCAGAAAGGTCAGAAAGTTATTCACATTCTTAATAGAGTGAGACCTATATATCCCTAGAATAGTAATATGATTATTTAAATTTAAGTTAAAGCAATCGCACTGATCAATTAACAGTTCATTAGATATTACACTCCATGAATCTTTAATATATGCGGTGACACCACCACTTTTACTAAGGTTATTTTTGGTGTGGAAGGAAATATATCCTAATATTTGCGGAATTGCGGGGTTTACACCGAGCCATCACTACGTTAATACCCGTATAACCAAATCTGGGTCAGCATTAAGTTGAGCTAGCGAAATCAGAAAACCGTCAAAATTGTGTTGGAGGCTCCTAATATTGAAATTTGAAACTTTAAAGCCGACACCTACGGGTAATAAATTATGACATTACTCTAGGCTCTGAATGAAATGACACTTTACTGTCAAAGTTTCGGCTATGTCAACATGAAAGTTACACATTTTTTCGTTTAATAATAACAACGTAATTCTACTAACTGCAAGAATGATTTTGGACGATTGTCACTAATTGAGAGCCAGAACAACCGAGAATGACGATTGTGTAGTGTGATGTTGATGGGATACGTTTTATGTGTGAGTGTGTGTGCTTGTTCTAGTAAGAGAAATAAGTCTATTGTGTTTGGTTACAGTAAAATTAACAAAAAATAAAATATCACTTTTAGGAGAGTTCGCTTGCTTTTTCGGGGCCAATTTTGGTATCCAGATCTTCGTGGAAAAGAATACGGATAGCTGGTTTGCTCACTGCTTGTTTGATATAGATCCCTCCGTTGTATACCCAACAGATTTGTGTAAGCCCAGGTTCTTTGCTCGCAGTCTTGAGTCTCGAAATAAATAACGATTAGACTTAGTGAGCCGTTTGTTAATATAAATCTTCTGCGGTGAGCTAGTTACAATGTTCTCAAATGACAAGCCTCGCCTGGCCCTAGCTGCCGTTATAAGCTCATCCCTCTTTTTATGTCGCAGTAGTTTGACCATGATTGGGCGCGGGTGTTTGTAGTAGCACGTAGATGAATTTAAGCCGGAGGAATGTTTAAGGCCTACACGTACCACTTCATCTAGTCCATTTTCGGATACTTTTGCGCCGAGCTTTTGACCAGTAGCGAGAATAATATGCGTGAGATTTTCATTATTTTCCTCAAGCATATCAATAATCTCCATTTCGCATTGAATTTTGGTCTCAGACGGCGATTTATTGCTGTAACTAATTGAATAATGATTTTAATGAATCGACTTCCAAGTTTTTGGACTCAAGTGCCTTTGAAAATTCGCATAGCGTCTCTTCGTAGTATTTGGTAATGGCTGATGTTTGGATTTTCAGTTCTTGGAGTACTTATGTCTTTATCTTCGTCGCGTATTTCCGAAATTAACTTAGTTAAGTCGACGTATTCGTTTGAAAGCAGCTCAGAGCTTTTTACCTTTTGTTTATTCCCGTTGTGGTGTTGACATTGAGGCTCATTGTGTATTTTTCATCCAAGGGAGCCGCCGGGGAACGTACTGGTATCAACAGGGTTTTTTTTTGGTAGGCAGAAAACACATGGCGGGAAAATCCATTCAGCCTGTATACTTTTGCGATAGTATGTTAAACTGTTCTTCCGTTATATTAAGACACATTAAATCATATAGCTTACTACACTTGGAATATTTCATGAAGCCAAAATTGTGTATTTTGTTATTATAACCGCTGCAAGTCGCAGACATTTTAAACGCAGGCCACCAGTCAGGAGACAAAGTATTTTTTTTTAGATGCGTACGGTAGACAGATAGTTTGAGCGAGTGCAAGTGCGTTAAACAGTGAGAGCGTAATAACTCACCTCACGGTCGATGCAGTCGGTGTACGGGTTGTCGTAGGTCAGTGCTGTTCCAGCCGTTAAATACTTAGAAATATTTTTGCTTTTAACCTGATGGACCGATGAATTTTTGGATTCTAATTTTCACTATAATCTTTATTCGTTCATCTTATTAAAATTAGTAGTAAGTTTGACGTTAAATAAGCCCCGTAATATGATTATTCACCAAAGATTACGAAGCAAAGTATTACAGGTGTGTTTTCAACCGAGTACGTTGACGTAGTCGAGGAAGTAAAGTTCAGCGAAATATTTAAAGCATTCCATATTTTAAGAAAATAATGAGATTTAAAAAAAAAACAATAAGAGTAAACTGTGATAATCCAAGTGACAATACTAGGTCATAGTCGTAAAATTCACGTCTCAATAATCCATGACAAAACAATATTTTGCGATCAGTTTTTACGAGTACGTCTACGTTTCCAAATTTTCAAGTTATTCAAACGTCTGAAAGTGGGTAAAAAATAAGTTAAAAAATCCATCACATTATACATACAATATAAATAAATAGAGGTTATCAAATCGTGTTAAAAATAAATAATGGTTTGCATACTTTAAAAGCACAAGAAACCACACCATACATTATCAACGGCGCCAGATAACGAAAAGCACTCTTGCTTAATTCAATCATGGAAAGTGACAGACAAGTGACAAATTAAGACCCATTATATTGTGATTGAAACTAGTTTAGTTTCAATCACAATATAAACGACAGCACTTAGTCCATAGGTGTTCATAGATATAGACTTAGTTATATTTAATACACTTGGCTATTGTAGAACAGCTTTTTATAAGATAGGGCAAAACGAGCATGAGGCTCACCTAATGGTAATTGACTACCACCAGCCATGAATATGTGCAACACCAGGGGACTTGCAGCTTTACCGGTCTTTTAAAAAGGAGGGTCTAGAAGTCGTATCGGTTCGGAAACATCGCTGGTAAAAGTCTATTCCACAAAGAAATTTTGCGAGTGTACAGTGGTGTACCCCCAAATATGGAGATGGATGGTATAGCGAATTTTAGCTTTCTTATATATAGTAATACACATTTATATATATTTGATTAACTCGATAAAGCCGAAATATTATATTCTATTTGTTTTGCCAGTGTTTACTAGCTAAAATAGCTTAGTTTTTAATAAACTTCTCACCATAATATTGTATGATATTTTGCAAAGGGAAGACGCGGATGATATCGATATATATAATATTCATTTGTAAAAGGGGGTCATAAGAACAATGTACACTTTGACAAAAAATTGAGGAAAAGCCGTAGAAAATCCCTAGCCATTATTAATTTATAATTTGACTTACCGTGTTAAACTTACATATTATATAGAATAATTATGCCAAATACTTCGTTACAGTTCATAAGACCTTACCTTTCATTTGAACTTGAAATTTTATACGTAAAATGCATATTCTATTTTTCGACGTGGTAGAGCCATGCTGCAGATATATTAATAGTATAGTAGTAGCACGAATGGGACGGCTCGTCCGGGGAAGGACCACGCTCTCACAGAATACCAGCGTAAAATAGCAGCTTAATGATGCTGTGTTTCGTATGGTGAGTGTAGAGAACCGGAGACCCTTATTACTGGAAAAGAGGCATTCCATCTTAGTCCTCACGGGTGACAACGCATCTGCATTTTGATTCTTAAACGAGGATAAACGTAGATGTCTATGGGCCACAGAAACCACTTACCATCAAGTGGACTGTGTGCTCGTTTGTCACCCTTATCCTATAAAAAAAATCCTTTTATTTTTTTTCCTATAAAAAAAACATTTTTTCATTTTTTTTCATAATAACACACATTAATTCATATTATGTAAATACAGATACAGTATTTATTACAAAAAAAAATTAAATTATCGATCAGTATAATTGTTTGATACCCTGTTCGAAAATCCGTGCGATATAGTTTGAAAAGCGTTGACTGCTGTCCTCGCATTCACTTAATTTAAAAAAAAAACTGTACCATTATTATAATCGTAATTTTTAATTTCTTACTCTTTTGTTGCTGTTTCTATAGTTAGAAAAGTTATGTAAAAATATTTTCTATGGTATGGTATGGTATTGATACATAGATGTACAAAAATACATTCCTTGTGTTATGATAGAAGGAATTCACTATTAAAGAATGATAGTTAAAATTACTTTATTTATTAAAAGAAGTAGGTGGATGCTGCGGTTCATAAAGATCTACATTTATTTTTAACTAAGCATCAAAATGCAGAAAGTATTGTCACATCCGACCAAGATGGAAAACCTCGGCACCGTTAAAAAAGGATTTCTGTTTCTAGTCACTCATCGCTATTCAAAACATAGCAGCAGTATGCTGCCATTTCCCGCTGGTAATGTTAAATATAATAATTTTTTTAAAAGTAATGTCTGATACATCATCATCATCATCATTACAGCCCTTCACAAGTCCACTGCTGAACATGGGCCTTCCCCAAGGAATGCCACAAAGCACGGTCCTGAGCCTGCATCCATCGACTTCCTGTATGTCTCATCAGATCGTCACTCCATCTATTGGGCGGTCGCACTACACTTCGCCTACCGGTACGAGGCTGCCACTCGAGAACCTTTCTTCCTCATCGGTTGTCGGTTCTTCGTGCTATATGGCCGGCCCACTGCCACTTCAGCTTACTAATCCGTTGGACAATGTCGGTTACTCTGGTTCTATTGCGGATATTCTCATTTCTAAGTTTATCACACAGAGACACGCCGAGCATATACCTCTCCATAGCTCGCTGAGCGACTTTGAGTTTCCTCATATGGCCAGCAGTGTGGACCACGTCTCAGATCCGTAAGGCATCACTGGCACTGGTTGTATAATTTCGTTTTCAGGTTTTGAGGTATGTCTAACGAGAAGATGCGTCGTAGTTTCCCGAACGCTGCCCAACCGAGTTGAATCCGTCGATTGACCTCTTGGTCGAGGTTGGACTTATCTAGTCGGACTATTTGTCCCAGGTAATCACACTCGTCATCAACTTCGAGCTTAGTGCTCCCAACAACTACCGGCATAGGTGTGACATGGACGTTAAACAAGATTTATGATTTGTCCGTGTTCA
Organism: Parnassius glacialis; assembly: GCA_033319125.1. Lineage (NCBI taxonomy): Eukaryota > Metazoa > Arthropoda > Insecta > Lepidoptera > Papilionidae > Parnassius > Parnassius glacialis. Next base: position 7,867,502 of record JAVANC010000012.1, on the reverse strand, counting down.
TCTTAATACCTATCCGTTGGGAGTCACTATTGAGGTCATTCAGCATAATGCTTAGTTTCTCCAGAGATTCTGCTATAAGGACTATATCTTCGGCAAATCGAAGGTGAGTGATGTAGTCGCCATTGATGTTAATGCCGCATCCTTTCCAGTCCAGTAGCTTGAAAACATCTTCCAAATCAGCGGTGAAGAGTTTCGGGGATACAACGTCACCCTGTCTTACATCTCTCTGCAGTTGGATAGGATTCGTACTCTGATTCTGTACTCGGATAGCCATCGAAGCTCTTCTGTACAGACACTACAACACTTCTACATACCGACAGTCAACTTGGCACCGCTGAAGGGACTGCAGCACCGCCCAAATTTCGATGGAATCAAAGGCTTCTCATAGTCCACATACGCTAGGCAAAGTGGCAGATTGTACTCCTCTCCGTCTTGTGTACATGTGTGTGTGTATGTGGTCCATGGCACTAAAGCCTTTTCGGAAACCGGCTTGTTCGGGAGGCTGGAAGTCGTCAAGTCTGCGTGCGAGACGATTCGTAATAACTCTTGAAAACACCACGTAGACGCGGCTCAGAAGGGAAATCGGTCTGTAGTTCTAGGAAGAGCTTTTGAAGGACTTCAAGTACCGGTTTTCCACCCGCTTTCAGAAGATCCGCTGTAATTCCATCCTTTTCCGGGGACTTGCCGTTTTTAAGGTGCTGGAGAGCCATTCTAATCTCGCTCAGACTGACGTCAGGGATATCTTTGGAATAGTGTCGGATAAGACTCGCTCTTGGATCGTTACTCACACTTGCGTGTGGCTCCAACGATGACGTGTACAGCTGCCCATAGAACCTCTCAATCTCACTCAAAATCTCAGGTGTCCCGGAAACGATGCAGCTACACTCGGTCTTCAGCTTTGACAGTTGGCTCTTTCTGGCAGACAGATCTCTGGCAAAGACTTTGGAGCCTTGATTTCGCTCGATCGCTTCTTCAATACAAGCTGTATTGAAGTTGCGTAAGTCCCGCCGTATGCATTTGGAGATCTATCTGTTCAGTTTCCTATATGCTGTCAAATCTGCTGATGAGTGTAGCTTCATCTCCCGTCCAACAGCCATGACATTAAGAGTGTGATCAGAGAATTTTTGTGTTCTTCTGCGGCGTCTGATACACTTCACTGGAATTCACTTAGATAAGAGACACATTAGATTATAGTAAACATTGCTGTACCAAACTGTTCCGTAACGGGTTTTTGAACAATTTTATCCAAATTGCTTTTAATTCTATGTAGATTCTTTCGGTTTAAGAATTTTTTGGCATATTTAAAGACAATGCCAAGAGACCCCATGGTTTTACCCCCACTTTTGTGTTTTGACCCCACTTTAGTGTTTTGGAAAAGAGGCATTTTGCCTAATTACCTTAGTTGATGCTACTTGTATAGACACCTTGGTGACCATCTTTACGGTGACGATCAACTTAAGTGTACTTCGCTCAGAGCTGGGGCAGTATCAAAAACGGCTAATCTGACTAAACGGCGTAAGTAAGAGTCTCTTAAAGATGACTACATATTTGGAAGTGTATTCGCAATTTGTCACTATATTTACACTTTATTGACACCATACGACAGGGAAACGCAGCCAGCGTTCTTGGTACTATATCGCGGGGAGGAGGAGACTATGGTAATTTTAGTTTTTATTTTGAGTTTTTTTTATTTTTGATCATCATGTTAAATCCGCCACCTTGAACATATTTATCGCTAGCAGTTGATCCTTGTCGGTCCCTACAACATTTGTTCGAGCACCCACCACCAAACTACCCCTAAGTTTCGTTGGGTTATAACTCTTTAAAATTAGTATGGCGGCCATCTTGTTTTCCGCCATTTTGATTTTTTTTTCAACCGTTAGAATTTGCCCAGGGTCGATGACACGACCCCGCTAAGTCTTACCGTTTAGTCGGGCATTAATACACCATCTCGAAGAGTTGAACGCGGACTTAATTTTATTCGTATTCTTCTCAGCAAACTCTTTTATATGATATCCATATCATGGAGGTGATTAAAAACATATACCGCTATCTTTTTGTGTCCACCATATTGATTTTAGAGTGACGTCATTATATTTTCATATTTTTTCAGTAAACCCTTTTATTTGATATTCATGTCATGGGAGTCTATAGAAAATAACTAAACCACCATCTTGAGCCGTCCACCATATTGAATTTAGTATGGCGTCACTTAGGTAAGCATGCAAAATAAACATGTGTGCAAAATTTCAGCCCCATTTGGCCTAATTGAGGATCTCTGCTTCAAAATTCAGTTGCAAGATTTGACCCTAACAAACAAACATTGCAAGTTAAATAAAAGCTATTAAAGAATACTTTTATCCTTTTATGGCTGTATGATGATGAAGTAAAATTAAGGACAATGTAAACCAATTACTTTCGATAACAGAGATAGTTTTAAAGACGTCAAAAATTAATTTGCTTAGATCCGTGTAATAAAACAAAATGATGTGTCTTACCTAGCTTGAAGACCTCCTACCAGCCTCCCTCAATTGCATGCACTATCCCCGTCACCACTAATTCCAGCAAGACTATTCCTAGTGTAGTGGTGTTGGGAGTAGTGGTGCTATGATAATTAAAGTGATTGGATGTTAGTAAATTAATTTTTGAATTATTTCATATAATGTATTTTTTTTTTATAGGAGAGGGGGCAAACGAGCATGCGGCTCACCTGATGGTAAGTGGCTACCGCCGCCCATGAACAACTGCAACAACAGGGAGGAAATTGCAGATGTGTTTCCGGCCTTTTGAAAAGGAGTACGCTCTTTTCTTGAAGGTCCTAAGTCGTATCGGTCCGGAAAAATCGCTGATGGTAATCGATTCCACAAGGAAGTCGTGCAAGGAAGAAAACATCTTCTAAATCGCACAGTGGTGGACCGCCAATCATCTAGATGGTGTGGATGGTATCGGGAGTTCCGAATAGTTACGCCTAATTATATTAATTATTAGTTTTTAACTTCACTTTTCCATTAGCATAATACCAATCCATTAAAACGTCAACAACGCCCTTCACACGTATGTCACGTATCAAAAAGTCGAATAATATTAAACATATTTGCATAATTTATTTCTCGATATTCGTTTGTAGTGCATTTTGCATATTCATGCCAATATTTTACGTGAGATAGTATGCAAATTGGAATCAATTAAACGTGCTTCAAAGCTGACAGAATTTTCATTATACAGTTTTTTTTTATGGAAGCTAACAACTTCAATGAACCTTCAAAATAAAAGAGGTAGGTCTGCTTTATGATTCAAGAAAGTTGTATGTTGTATACAGATCTTTTAAATAAGTGTTGGAAAGTCATCATAACAGAGGAAGTTCACGGTTGGTTTGAAAATTTAAATGTTGACAATCAAGCTATTCATAAATTGCCAGAACCAGCAGTAGATGAAACTGAAAGTGGAGAAGAAGAGTGATTTCTTAATAATTAAGATAATTGTTAAAATAAATAAAAAGATAAATGTTAATTGTAGTTACGCTCTACACTATTCTTCTCCACTGTCAAACTGATTCTATTATAATTTATCAGTCAATAAAAATAATATTGTAAATTTAACCTTTTTTTTAACAACACATTTAGCCTAAAAGTTATAAAACATTTACAGATAAAACCAATTAACTTTTTTCTTTTAAGAATTTTCCTCACTAAAGGAATTTTACAAGATTGTTTAAAAAAGGCATTGTAGGTCCAGTATATATTGTGTAAATTGGGGGACAAATAAAAGCGTTTCCAATTATCGGCCTATCAATACTCTTATCTATGTCTAAAATATTAGAAAAAGTAATTAATAATAGATTAATAAATTATTTAGAAAATAAATCTATATTATCAAATTTGCAATATGTTTTCAGACCAAAACTGTCCACTGATATTATGCAAGAAATTACCAATTACGTCTCTCAATAATAAGATAAAAGCAACCAATCAATTGGCATTTTACTTCAACTAGCAAACGTTTTTGATACAGTTTCTATTCCCATCCCATTAAATAAGCTGGAGAGCATAGGTATTCGAGATACACAGCTTCAACTTTTTGCGAACTATTTAGAAAATCGATATCAATGCACAAACATCTAAAAGGTTATTAGCACTGAACAAAAAATACTCATTTTGTCGTGGCTCAAGGAAGTATATTAGGGTCAACCCTATTTTTGATATGTACATAAATGACCTTTACAATCTTAAACTTTAAATATGAAAATAATTTCTTACGCAGATGATACAGTGCTCCATTTTTCCTCAAATTCAGAAGAGAAGGTTTATTTATGTGCACAGCAATGTTTTGACAGGGTTAATAAATAGCTCTAACAAAAAAAAAAAACGGACAAAACCAAATATATTCATTTTTCTATGCGCAGCTCAACACAGCATATAACTATTCCAGAAATTTATGCACATTAATATTGCTCAGTCGCGGAGTCTAAATTTATCTGCCTAGTTATTTTTAATACAAAACTATTAAATACCTAAGAGTAGTTATAGATTCTACTCTTAAATTTAAAAATCACATACACCACCTGTGCAATAGAGTTCGTAAACTAATGTTTGTTTTTTAAAAGATTCATATTTTTACTGATATTAACACTTTCACTGTCCGGTTTACAGACACAATAGTAAAACAATAGCAATGACCTATATATAGTGCACGGGACAGCGAAAGAGTTAAGGTAGTAAAACAAGTATATTTCGCATTATGTCAATCAATACTCACCTATTATTTAACCTCATGGGGAGCAGCTAAAACTATACTGCTAGCACTGGAACGCGCTCAAAGAGCTGTATTAAAAGTCGTAACATTCTGCCCTTTCCTATTCCCGTCCCATCTCTTATAAAAATCCTATAATATCCACTCAGTGCGCCAGTTATTCGTTATGAGTACGTTACTTAAACAGTAATTAAACTTGCCCTACAGAAGGGAGGTGTTAAATACCAGATGGTATTTAGGGGAGATTGAGTTGACCTGAACTGTAGCAAGCAGGAATTTTAAATAATAGACAACAACTGCGTACTGATCTCGGAGTCGATCCCCGATTCGATCTCGTTTATTGAAATAAATCGCATAGACCTATCCAAATTGCGGAAGCCTAACGCTAACGACTTCTAATTCGAAGCCAACGCCATCTATTGAAGACGTTGGAAGCTTTTCAAAATGTTAAATTGCAAACATACCGCCCACCAAGGACGTTACTGAAGGAACGTCCTTCTAAAATGAACTAATTATGAACTAAAGTACTATTAATCATTTGAACTGCATAAGTACATAAACATAAGTACTTGGCCTGTAATGATTAAATAATTTGATCTGTTCTGCAAGAAAGCACTGTGAACTAATTATATAACAAGTATTTACAATATATTAAAGCTAAAAATGAACTATTCTAGAGTATAGAATATGAAATTAAAACTAACTAAAATATAAACAACCAATGTGAGCTTAAAACTAACAATATGTAAACAGCGTAAATATACTTAACAATTAATGTATAAAAGATATATAATTTGATTTTGCACATTTGGTTTTAAATTAATAACAAGAGTAAATTTTGGTATAAGTTGATTCAGAAAATATAAATGTTAATTTGTTATAAAAGCAACATGTGTAAAATAAAAGAAAAATAACAAATATTTATTGACTTACGGGTAAAATACATAATTTGGATGTTGGTCTTTTGATTGTTTAGGATTTAATGCGTAACGTGACAACACGGGTGATATTATCATCCCCAGGATGTTTCTCAATGATCCTACCTAACAACCAACGACTTGGCGGTAATCGTCTTCTTTGACAAGCACAATATCACCAACCCTTGGCTCAGCAACTTGGGACGACCATTTGTAGCGATGCATCAACGTTACAAGATATTCTTGTGACCAACGTTTCCAAAATGACTGAAGAATGCGTTGAATTAATTGCCAGCGAGATAAATAACTTATATTGGTATTTGTGTAATCAGTATCAGTAACATTTAACAATGGTTCTCCAATCAAAAAATGTCCCGGAGTTAATGGTAGTGGTTCAACAGGATCATCAACGTTAATTGTGCTCATAGGTCGCGAATTTAAACACGCCTCTATTTGACTGAGGAGTGTCGTCAGTTCTTCAAAGGTGAGAGTCGCTTCACCGATTACTCGCTTCAAATGGAATTTTGTAGATTTCACTCCTGCCTCCCAAAGTCCACCAAAGTTAGGACTGTGAGGAGGAATGAAATGCCACTCTGTACCGTTCGTTTCGAGGTGTTTGGCTATTGATGACTGAATAGCTGTCAACTGCTGTAACTCCCTGGAGGCACCTACGAATGTAGTGCCACTGTCACTCCACAGTTTGGCACAATGACCTCGCCTTGAAACAAAGCGTCTGAACGCCGCTAAAAAGGCTTGAGTGCTCATGTCACTCCCTGCTTCTAAGTGCAGCGCTCGAGTGACCATGCATACAAAGAGGCATATATAGCCCTTGTATGACCGATGACCACGCCCTTTTGTTGTCCTTATGCTAATTGGACCAGCATAGTCAACCCCGCTATGAAGAAATGGTCGAGCTGGGTTGCAATGAACAGCTGGTAGTGAGCCCATGAATTGGTTTTTTGTACTGGCTCTTTGCCTGGCACATATGACACATTTGATGACATGATGTTTGACCAGATTTCTAACCCCAATAATCCAGTAGGCTGTTCTCAAATAGTTAATCATGAGCTGGGGACCCCCGTGGAGGGTTTTATGGTGAGCGTCAGCTATGTTTAACTTAGTTAGGTGACTGGAATGAGGCAGGACTATAGGATGTTTCATCTGTTCGCTGAGCTCTGACTTTTCCAGTCTCCCTCTAACTCTCATGATGTCTTTATCATCAAGGTAAGGACAGAGTGACCTTAATGGGCTTGATTTTAATTGTATATAGCCTTTGTTTTTTAATTCTTCATATTCTGTTGTAAATAGTTCTTTCTGTGTTTTTCTTATACAACTTTCGAGTGCAGCGTCTAATTCTATCTTTTGTAAATATCCCTTTCTGTATATTTTGTTCTCCTTTAAAAATCTACGACAGTATGCAACCATCCTAACTAATCTTCGTAACTGAGAAAACCGATCAAAGAACGATTCGTTTGGAATTGTCGCTACATATACCTTTGCTGACTCTTCTAAATCTGTAGTACAATTATTGTGATTTGGCCTATTGTAAACTACGTTTTAGAGCTTAAGAAACGGTGGTCCAGTAAACCATAAATTGTTTTCTGGTATTGATCTAGGAAGTATCCCTCTCGAGGCACAGTCTGCTGGATTATCCTTTGTGGAGACGTGAAACCATTGCGACGCTTTCATTGAGGTTAATATTTCAGATGTTCTATTGGCCACAAATGTCTTCCATCTGCTTGGGTGGCTGTTTATTCAAGCCAACACAACAGTGGAATCAGTCCACGCCTTGACCCTTTCTTGAGAAATATTCAAGACCTCAGCTGTTTGCGATAGCAGTTGTGACAGCAAGACCGCTCCACAGAGTTCCAATCGCGGAATACTTATTTGTTTTACTGGTGCGACTCTAGTTTTAGCAACCAGCAACGATACATTAATGTTACCATCTGAACCGATAACTCGCAAGTAAACAGCAGCTGCGTAAGCTGTTTTGGAGGCGTCACTAAAACCGTGAAGTTCCAGATAGTCGTTCGACTTTGTACCAAGCCAACGAGGAATCCGAACCTTGGTGAGTAATAACAACTCTTCACGATACGGTCTCCATTCATTTATTAAATCATCGGTTAGCTCCTGGTCCCAATTAACACCTGCAAGCCACAACTTCTGTATGTCTGTGAAGACCTTCGCTATAATCATACTAGGGGCTAACCAACCTAATGGATCGAAAAGTCGTGCTATCACAGAAATAATAGCTCGTTTAGTTACAGGTGCGGTCGTGGGCATCGGAAGGTTCACCGTGTACTGGAAGCAGTCTGCGTTGCGGTTCCAGGTAAGTCCTAGAATTTTAATAGTACTGTCAAGTTTTATTTCTACTTCGTTTTGCTTATTTCCTGATTTATTTGGTTTATATTGTTCTATTGATTTTATGTCCTGTATGATATTGTGATTATTTGTGTTGTCCTTGTTATCCTTTGTCCTGTTTTGATCTATTTGTCCTTTTAGTATATTTCTTTCTATGTCCTGTATTTTGTTTACTATGTCTTGATTATTACTGTTCCATTTTTGAAGCGCAAATCCACCCTTTCCTAATAAGTCTGTCATTTGACGATGTATTTCCAGACCTTCATCTACGTCGTTACAACCGGTCATCAAGTCGTCCATGTAGAAGCAGTTGAGAATCTTATCTGCAGCAACTGTATAATTGTAGCATTCATCGTAGGCTACTTGATGAAGTGTGCTTACTGCTTGGTATGGTGCTGATGCCGTCCCAAAGGTAACAGCCACTAGTTCGTAGTCCTCGATTTCGATTTCAGAACTGTCTCGCCATAAAACACGCTGAAACATTGCATCTTCATCCGAAATCCTGACCTGGTGGTACATTTTAACAATGTCTGCTACCAGTGCAATAGGGTGAAGTCTCCATCTTAAAACTGTGTGTCTCAAATCAGACTGCAATGTAGGTCCCACCATCAACGTGTCATTGAGTGAGACTCCATTGTTGTTCTTTTCGGAGGCGTTGAATACGACACGTACCTTCGAGGTAGTTTTGTCCTCCCGGATTACAGCATGGTGAGGTAAGTATACCGCTGCATCCCTATTCTTGTCTCTTTTATCTATCTTCCTCATGTGTCCTAGTTGTAAATACTCTTCTATTACCTGCTTGTATCTTTCCTTTAATTCTACATCCCTTCCTAACCTTTATTCTAAAGATTTAAATCTCCTTTCAGCGATAGCACGAGAGCCACAACCTTTACAAGATGGATTTTCTTCGCGGAAAGGTAATCTTACTACATATCTTCCACTGATGTCTCTTATGGTAGTTTTACTATACAGCTCTTCGCACTTCTTCTCCTCGGGTGTCAATATTTTCTTTGAACTATTTTGCTCTTCAATTTCCCAAAATGGTCTTAATAATTCGTCATCACTAAGTTGTGCATGTAAGACATTAATTTTTGTTGAACTTTCCCTACTGACGGCGCCAGACAGGACCCACCCTAAGGTAGTGTTTTGAGCAATCAGCGTACCAGACGGGCTCTTAACAATACCTGCCTTAATAATACAACAGTAAGCTTCAGCGCCCAACAATAAGTCTATCTTATTGGGCGTGTTGAACTCTGGATCTGCAAGCTGTAGCCTATTAACGCTTAACCAATCTAAAGTAGTGTGTACTTTGTATTCAGGTAAGTATGACGTGATTTTGGTAAGTACGTAAGCGTTAACCGTAAGACTGAATACAGGATCTACACGCGATTTTATATTTAAATGTACCATGTACGTTGTTTTGGTTGAACTATTGCCGCCAAGGCCTGAGATAGTTCCTTGGATCGGGATTTATTTCAGGTTGAGCAGCTGAACTACGGCCTCTGTAATAAAACTTGCCTGCGAACCCTGATCGAGCAAGGCTCGGACCATCTGAAAGTCACCAGAGCGTGACTCGGCTTTTATTAGCGCTGTGGCTAATAAAACCTGTCGGGGCTTGGGAGTATTACCTATTGACAGACATGAAACAATCGGGCCAGCATTAGGTGAACTAACACTGCCGACCGTCGATGCCGTCGAAGGTTGATCCCTATTGTCCGACTCCTGGCTAATAATATGCAGTAGCGAATGATGGCGCCTTTGACAAACCTTACATGCAGTGGGCTTTCTACACTCCGAAACCATGTGATTGCCTCCTAAACAGTTGAAACATATTTTATGTTTAACCACAAAATCACGACGTGCTTCAACCGTCTGTTTTGAGAACTTCTTACAGAAACACAATTTGTGTCCTTTTAAGCAAAACTCACATCGCATTGATGAACTCGTAGTCAACATTGCCTTCGGAGAGTGAGCAATTGATGCTTTATTAATGTTGTTGCCCTGGTGAACTGGTACCCTTTTAGGATCTTAACATTCTAACGCACGAAACTGATTTTCTATAAAAGACTTAAATTGGTTGAAAGTTGGTAAGTCATTGCTGGAGTCATTGTTGCCAACACTAAGCTCCCATTGCTTACGCGTCTCGTTATCCAATTTAAATGAAACTATGTGAATTATAATAACATCCCATGTGCTCACGTTAATACCCAAATTGTTCAACGCATTAAGACAGCAGTCACAAGTGGTATCAAGTAACTCCTTCAGAGCTGTAGATGATTCCACCTGCATACGTTTTTGATTAAACAACCATTTAAGAATACAATTTGTTAAATATTTCTTATTGTTATAACGCTTCTGTAATTGATTCCAGCACTGAATATAATTGGCATCAGTTACAGGTGTGTGGCGAATCAATTGTTCTGCTTCACCGGAAAGGTGGCTCTTTAGATAATGAAGCCTTTGTACATTATCTAAAGATTCATTATTATGTACTAATGAGGTAAACAGATCGTGGAATGTTGTCCATTCATCATATTTTCCTGAGAATGTTGGAATGGATATTTTGGGCAACTTTACGAAAGAACTACTTGATTTATTAACGGTGCTAAAAGTATTGGTTTGATTTATTTTTTTTATTTATTTATTTATTCTTTATTGCATTCCTTAAAACAAAAGGATACAAAGGGCGGACTTAATGCCTTGAGGCATTCTCTACCAGTCAACCCATGGAGTGGTGAGAATTTGACGTAGGTGCGGCAATATAGAATAAAATAACACTAAACAAAATTATAATTAACTACATAATACATACATTTTACTAATAAATAAACTATACACATATGATGGATACATACATACACATATACATCTACATACATATACACATACACATACACACACATATATATATATATATATATATATATATATATATATATATATATATATATATATATATATATATATATATATATATATATACAAATGGGGATATAAATACATGCATATACATAAAAATATACATATTTAAATACACTTAATATATATAATTAGTACATACAAATACCTATGAATATATGCGTGTGTTTAGCAATACACATTAAATGGATGATTCATGTAAAATGCGTTGTCTTCAATAGATGATTACGGATCAATTTTTTAAAAGCGTACTTATTGGGTGCTTTTCTAATGTCATCGGGCAAGGAGTTCCAAAGGCGTGTAGCCTGAACTGTGAAGGAGTTACCATAGAACTCGGTGAAGTGAACAGGAATACAGATTTTGTTGTTAGAAGAAGATCGTAGGACCCTATCATGAGATGAGGAGAGATAGTGAAATTTACTCTTAAGATAAGAAGGCGAAGATGGGTCATTTAAAATGGAAAAAAGAACAAGCAGTATTCTGGAATTACGCCTCTGGCGGATTGTAAGCCAATTTAGCTTAGATCTATATTGCGAAATATGGTCATACTTACGAAGCCCGAAAATAAATCTTATACAGTTATTAAGAAGGCGTTCCAGCTTGTTCAGAAGATCTTGGGACAGATCTGAGTAACACACATCTGCATAATCAATTATGGGTAATATGAGTGATTGGACAAGCATGATCTTAGATTTTGTGGGAAGAAAATGTTTTAGACGATACAGAGAACATAAAGTGGCAATGACTTTACGACTCACTTCTGAAACCTGGGTTCTCCAGTTCAACGTGCTATCGATATATAGGCCAAGATTTTTAACAGAATTACTGAACGGAATTATAATACTATCATAATAAATAGGAGGTAAATCTGCCAGATTAATCTTAGCCAGCATTCTTGAGCTACCCACCAGTATAGCTTGGCACTTCAAAGGATTGACCAAAACTCCATAACGAGTAGACCAATCTTTGATAGCTGATAAGTTGTCGTTAAGTTTTATGATCCCATTATGAATATCCCCAATTTCAGCTTGCAGATATAACTGAAGGTCATCGGCATACAAATGATACGAGCAGTCGAGGATGGAGGTGATAAAGTTTATAAAAATTGAAAAAATTATAGGAGAGAGAATACCGCCTTGCGGCACACCAGCATCCACATCAGCCCAAGTTGAGGACATTTGTCCAACACAGACTGATTGCTGTCGACCGCGAAGATAAGATGCAAACCACTCCAAAGCAGCAGGACCAAAATTCAGATGAGACAGTATGGAAAGGAGAATTTCGTGATCAACTGTGTTGAAAGCATTTGAGAAATCAACTAGTACCAGTACTGTTATCTTTTTTTCTTCCATACCTTGTCTTATATTATCAGTAACATTAATTAAAGCAGTAGTGGTACTATGACCAGGGCGGAACCCAGACTGAAATATACTCAGTAGGTTATGTTTCGAAAGAAAAGTAGAGATTTGCTTGTAAACACAGGATTCTAAAATTTTGGAAAGAAAGGGTAGAATGGATATTGGGCGAAAATGATTGGGAAGAGTGGGAGTAGGGACTTTTGGGAGAGGCTTTATAAAAGCCCTCTTCCAAAGATTAGGGTACTGACATGAATCAAGGGAAAAATTGATAACATGGGAAATTGCCGGAAGAAGGTGCTCTAGAATAAATACTACCATATGTCTACTAATCTCATCATAGCCCACCGCCTTGGATTGGATTGCTAAAATAGACTTTTTGACATCATCCTGAGAAACAGGAGAAAAATTAAAGACAGGAATGTTAGGAGTTTGCACAGAAGCAATGGATATTATAGTTTGGGAGCGAATTGTAGGGTCCAATGCTTTTACAGAAGCGAAATGTTGGTTGATTTCATCAAGTGATAGAGAAGGACCACAATCCAATATAGCTGGCCTACAAAGACCAAAAGATCTTAGAAATTGATTTAAAGAATCTTTAGCTGACCGAATTGTGTTAAGGGTAGTTTTCATTAAGCTTTTGTAAACAATATAAGTGTCCTCTGTAGCATCATAAATATCAACAACCCTTTGTGATATATCTTCTGCTTTGAAACGTTCGTATAACTTAGTATTATTTTCTTTAAACAATGCCCAATCCTTTTCTAATAATTCTTGTCTTGTTTCTACATACTCTATGGTTAACCTATCTTTACCACATTTTTTAAAATTAGTTAATCCCTTTTTTTTTATAGGATAGGGGTGACAAACGAGCACACAGTCCACCTGATGGTAAGTGGTTGCTGCGGCCCATAGACATCTACATCTATCCTCGTTTGCGAATCAAAATGCAGATGCGTTGTCACCCGTGAGGACTAAGATGGAATGCCTCATTTCCAGTAAAAAGGGCCTCCGGCCACCTGCACTCACCAAACGAAACGCAGAGGTAAACCTCTACTTCACGCTGGTATTCTGTGAGGTCGTGGTACCGCCCCGGTTCGAGCCGGCCCATCCGTGCGACAGCAAAAGCCGCGTGGCTCTACCACTGTTAACCTTTTACCCTTTTTTACACTGTTACCCTTTGTTATAACATTTTGTTGATCTTTTAATACATTAATTAATCCTTCCATTTTATTATTTATTTGATTTTGTAAATAAATAAAATGTGTCTAAATTGATTTCAATTTGATTTAACCTTGTAAATAACAATGTAAAGTTGATAAAACTATGTATAAAACTTGTTTTTATTTAAAACAAAGTGTTTCAAATCTATGTTGGCAAAATAAAAATCGTAGAAATAATACAAGTATCAAGACACCTTTAAAAATTTTACAAGTGTTTGGAAACACAAAATCTTAAAGACATCGGGCATAGGTTCCCCTTTCCCTTTAAATTATTCTAAGTCCTAATACTAACATGCACACAAATTGACAAATACTAAAATAAACTAAGTCTAAAATTGTCCTTAAAATTTTACAAGTCCAAGATAGTTGTTTACTTTTTCAAAGTTTAAATTGACGTTAGAATAGAGTTCAAATTCACTCGATTTGTGGACGATGTATATAAACAAATTTTACTCACGAAACTGCACTTTACTCAAACACCTTTGAACCTGCAAGTGGCGCCCCCTGTGGCTGCCAGCTGTACTGCGCGTGACGTCGTGTGATGGCTGCGTCTGCGTCACCTTGCTGCGTCGTCTGGGGTGTTGATCTGAGAGTGGCGCCCTCTGGTGGCCACTCCTTGAACTAATCCGCTAAAGCTGGCTCAGCTCACCGCCTATGCTGGGTGAAGCTGTCGCCACTGGTGCGGAGGACTCGTGTACCTCTCTGTAGCGATCCACTACAAGTACACGGAGAAGCGGGCCAGCGGAGGCCGCTTTGAACTCAAAAGGCCTGTCCAAACGATCCGGCTCGTATGGGCCAATGTTAAATACCGGATGGTATTAAGGGGAGATTGAGTTGACCTGAACTGTAGCAAGCAGGAATTTCAAATAATAGACAACAACTGCGTACTGATCTCGGAGTCCATCCCCGATTCGATCTCGTTTATTGAAAATAAATCGCATAGACCTATCCAAATTGCGGAAGCCTAACGCTAACGACTTCTAATTCGAAGCCAACGCCATCTATCGAAGACGTTGGAAGCTTTACAAAATGTTAAGTTGCAAACAGAGGTCACTGCTAAAAGTTGCAAAGATGAAATAATTGAAACTAACATTAGAATATGGTATTAATTCATGCATATATTTTTTAAATTCCTTGGCCCTTTTTTGTATAATACAATATCCATTAAAATGGCAGATTCTCAAAATGTAATTCAAAAATGGTTACAAAATATGTCATAGCATGATATGGAAAATTGTTGATTGTTTTAAGGTAATTAAGATCGTAATAAAATTAATGATAATATATTTTACCGAATTAACCCTAATTAGTTGGTATATTATTCAATTTATATAAGAAACAGAAAATATTTGTAAATGTATCTATTGACACAAACACCTCAGGTTCAGGCTTATCCTAGTTCACGGGTGCCTGTTATTGTAATTTTATTTGAATTAATTGTGTTATTTAAATTAATTGTACAGTTTATTGAAATAAAATAATTATTATTACAAAAAAATGCAGATGCATACATACATTGAGGGCTAAAAGGGTGTCGTTTCCAGCAATAAGGGTAACCAACTTAGTACATTTGGTTAGTAGAATCACATATGCAGGTAAAGTGACGTTTTGATAGAACTTCTGGATAAAAATCTAAATTTCCCACATAAATCAAGAGAAATTCTCTCATTTATCTCATTGTCTCTATACCTGGTAGAGCTATGCTGCAGCTATATTAGTAGTATAGTTGTAGCACGAATGGGGCGGCTCGACCGGGGAAGGACCATGCTCTCACAGAATACTAGCGTAAAATAGCAGCTTAACACGTGTTTCGTATGATGATTGTAGAGAACCGGAGACCCTTTTTAATAGAAAAGGGGCATTCTATCTTAGGCGTCACGGATGATAACGCATCTGCATTTTGATTCGCAAACGAGGATAAATGTAGATGTCTATGGGCCACAGAATACACTTACAATCAAGTGGACTGTATGCTCGCTTGTCACCCTATCCTATAAAAAACATTCAGTTTCGGTGACAAACCTATCTGGAGAGAAATTAAAGTTTTGGGGATCTATAAATCGAGCGCTGGAATTGAATTCAAAATAAGGGTAAGCTTTGCACTTGGCGAGAAATATGACTATCGTAATTTCTATGTATTTTTTGTTTTTGCTTTACATTTTGTTGATTTTTTTATTGTGAAGTTCCAACAAGAACGAATATGTCGATTTATCGTCGCTGCTGGCGATAAGAGGGCTGGCACTATACCGCGGGGAGTGGGACAGAACGAGAAGTTTTGACCGTCTTTTCTTGATTTTGACCTAACACTAACCAAATAATTCTGAAAAGACCGAAGCCGGTGAATATCTGAGGGAACAAGATCAGGTCTTTATGGTGAATGCATTAACACTTCCCAATCAAGCTTTCTCAATTTTTGCTGAATGGCCAAAGATGTGTCTTGGCTGGCGTTATCATGATCAAAGACCACTCCTTTTCTGTTGATGGATTTCGGCCGTTTTTCTCAATTTCTTGCTTGAGTAACACTAGTTACAACTAATTATTGAGAACTAGAAGAATCAAGCAAATAATTGAGAAAAAACTGCCAACAGGCAGTAGAGATCCATATGGATGGTTTTTTCCGACGTTAAAAGCTCATATTATAAACGACGCCCTTCCAATCCTATTGTACACACAGCATCACTTTATTGCGTATTAATCCAAGTTTTGCTGCAGTCTGTGAACCTTGTTCTTCTGTGATCCACTTTTCATCACCAGTGATAAATATTTTCAAAAAAGCTTCGATTTCATTTCGTTTGAATAGATAATTGCAAACGAGTACACGATTCATTAGGTTTCTTTCAGTGAGCTTGTGTGGTACCCAAATATTGAGCTTTTTTGTATTCAGACATTTTGAATTGGGTTAAAACTGTTTTGAGGTCAATCCATCATTCCTCAGCTATGTTTAAACTACTAATATGCTGATCTTCCTCCACTTTTAAAAAATGGCATCAACTTTGTACGTATGAGGCCGACCAGAGCGAGCTGCATCTTTGACATAAAATTCCCGGACTGAAAACACTTGAATCAAACGTTGTGCTGCTATTACTGACACTGCATTAGATCCATAAACATCACCAGTTTTTTTCGCGGCGTAAGTTTCATTTTCCCTTTTTTATTAGAAAACTTAAAAATCTATCGAATTTCTTCGTTAGATTCACGCAGTTTGGCGGACAGAAAAATTAATTGAAAAAAAGAACGGGAAAGTGTTCTTTACTTCTAATTTTTCTTTTAATTTATATCTTATATGTAATAATATAAAAACCAAGCAGATACAAACAGTACAACTAAAGAGATTTTTATTTAAACAAAATACGAAGAAACTTTTTGCCCGACCTATTATTTTGCAATACTTCAAAGGTGAGGGACGTCTATGAATGCGATTGCCGATTTTCCCCGTCATGATTATGGCAACCCTCCTCATCCTTAGGAAGAGGCCCAGGTCTAGCAGTGGACTGATAGGGGTTGATAAAGAAAAATAATAATATGTAACTTTTTTAAATCCCATTTTGGTGTCGGACTTATAGGTCCCATGTTTTTATGGGACTTATAACAAAAGTTATGTTGTGCGAAGAGTTGTTGTGTGCTCAAGTTTGTTTTTTATTACGTGCGTGGGTGTTTTACATTTTTCTATCACCGTGTTTACTAATATAAGATTATGTGTACTAACAAAAGATACGGTTGTACGAAGCCAAACTTATAACCCGATTTATTGAAAAAAAAAGAAACAATGTGCTGCTGGATCGACCCATAGGCCGTAATTTCGAGACTAAAATTCAAGAACAAGAATTTGTCAAATGTGCGTAAAGGTAACATATCCTAATATCTCGCTTCTCTTTCCACCGTCGGACGACCAGTCGGCAGGTCTTCATCCCTTTGTTGTCGATACGCATTAGAAACAAACTATATGCTTGAGTGTAAAAATCTGCTGTCGTCTGTCTTTTCATCCTATTACAATCTGGATGTCTTCAAGGCAAGAGTGAATAGCTTTTTGTTATGATAAGGCAGTGCAATTTACCATCTAAAACTTTATCACTACTTACCAACGAGGGGTGTCTACCGGGGAGTGTAGTAACGTAGAAATTTGTATATTTAAAAAAAATAAAGAGTGCTGTCCTGTTCACCTTATTTTTGGTCTCTGCCAAACGCAACAAACATATTTGTGGTCATAGCAATCATTGTTATCAATGTATATATTTATTAACAACTGATAACATAATTAAAGGATTCAAATGCATTTCGAAATAAATTCTAAGAGTTAACTTTTAGTTATTACTAAAAACTTTAGATAATTTGGAATTGCCTGTCAATCAAAGGAGAAAAAAAAGCAATCACACACACGCACACAATATAAAATCTATATAGTCATTGTTTTTATTCAATAATTTCCTCCGCAATTTTTTGAAGATTTTTTTTACAAATATGGGTGCTAAGCGAGCAAACAGTTTTCTTTCATGAGTGATTTATTTATTCTTCTTTATAACTGATTTCTTTCATGGTAATAACAACTTAGAAAATTATAAAAATAAAAACTCCAACCAACCATCCATGGATGGATCCATTATAGCCTACCAAAAGCCCAGCACTGAACATGAACTTCCGCCATTGATTGACTCATAAGTAAAATAATTGCCACGCTTGGCAGGCGTATTAGAAACAGTACATTTTATTACTTTCAGTGGTTATCAAGAAAATGCTACTGGCAATATTTTGCTTAATTTTCCCTCTGTCGACTCATACGACACCCACGGGATGATGTTATGTAGTGGATTACCTTACACCCCCACTACATGACCGTCGTTTGTTATCGTTTTAATAAAAACGTTTGTATATGAAGACGAAACACTAACATTTTGAAAATAAAAACGAATAACACGAAACAGCTGTTTTCTCTGGTAACTCTTCAGATGACTACGATTTTGTTCTGTGACTGAATTTACGACTCAGTATACGATTTATCAAGTGATTTAAGATAAAACTGGTTTCAATACAAAATATTTACTAAATACACTTTAAACCTAAGTAATAATTTATTTACAAATGTAACTTTCGATCGCGGTATACGACAATAGACTATATACTTTCTATACTATTTTTTATAGAATGAGTGTAACAAATGATAAGTGTAATCAGATATCAGTATAATCCGATGGTAATAGATATTGTGGTCTATAGACATGTACAAGGACATCCTCGGTTAAATTCAAAGCGTAGACGCGTTGTCACCCCTGATGACTAAATATGGAATGATTTATTTCCAGTAAAAAGGGTCTCCGGTATTCTACACTCATCGTACGTAACACAGCAGATTTAGGCTACTATTTAACGCTAGTATTATGTGAAAGCATGGTCTTTTCCCGGTCGAGCCGATCCATTTGCGCTACAACCATAATATAGCTGCAGCATGGCTTTACTATGTATAATCAAGGTTTAATCATAAATTAGTGCTGTCGGGCAAATCGAGAATATCGTGCAAGTTGAGATGATTTCTGTAAAACCACTTCACACGAGGATATAAATCGTATTTCTAGACTTTAATAAATGCCCTTGTTTTCCGTCTAGATATTTTAGCCTAGATCGTGACATCGTGTATTCAGCGGCCGCCAAAATTTTGAGTATTTTGGGTAGGTACAGTGATTGAGGCTTTGAATTGAATGAAAAGTAACAACGCATCAGATTTATCTATACGTTTTTTGCGTGCTTCTTAACATAATTATAAAACGCGCAACTATTATTTTTTCACAAAACTAAAGTGACAAACAAACTTACAATCCACCTGATGGTAAATGGCTTTTGCAGTTCATGGACACGTGCAGCTAGCTTAAAAAAAGGCTACATATGTGTTGTCATCTCTCAATTACTACACGTTATTCCTCTTTGCCTTTAATGAGGGCATCCACAACTTTTTCTGCCACCAGGGCGGCGCCGCTTTACAGTAAGGTAAAATATTTGACAGATTTCATAGCGGGGACGATAATTTCTTAGGAAAATGTAACATTAGTAACTTAAAGTAGAACAATTAACAAAAAGAGTTATAAAGTGCAAAAAATTTAAAACTAAACCACTGACGCATTGTGTTGTATATTAATATAATAGTCTAGATAATGATAAACTATTATTTAAAACTAATTTCTTAATTAACTGACACTATGTAACGAAAAATTTTACCTCAGTCGCAACTAGCGACATCTGGTCAATTGAAGATTATTAGCCCTCATTACACTGGCTGACCAACCCTTCAGACTTAATCACAGCAATGCAAGCACTGCTATGGCGGCAAGAGAGTGGAACTTACCCAGATTGTCTCCTGGGTAGAAAAGGCCTACCACCTACTAAATTAGTAGTATTATTTATCAGCCAAAACACAACAGGTTAAAATTCCCGTCGTTCTAAATGATACCAATGTTTGTTTCAAATTTACGTGACTTAAAAAATGTCACGCTGCAGCTATATGGTTACAGCACATATGGGTAGGCTCGACCGGGATAGGACCATGCTCTTACAGAATACAGAGTTAAGAGAACCAGAGACCCTTCTTACTGGAAACGAGGCATTCCATCTTAGTCCTCAAGCGTAACAACGCATCTGCATTTGGATACTTAATCGAGAATTAATATTAATGTCTACGGACCACAGCATCTACTTACAATCAGGTGAATTGTCTGCTCGTTTGTTGGCCTTATTTTATTTAAAAAAATAACATTTTGACTATCCGTCTTTCCATTAATCCAATGCGAGCTTTAATAGTTTTAGAAATCAAAATATTATATTCTATGGTGAAATACATCTTAAAAGCTTTTCTGTGTTAATATAAGTTACGCATTATTCTGAACACCGTTAGTTCATCGAATCACTTAAGTCTGTGAGGAGGGGCGCTTCTTGTTTTCCTGTTTCGATTTTCACTTAACAGTTTCTAATAGCTTTGACATTAAATATGTATATTTATTAGGTTAACATGAGTTTGTAGTTAGTTAAAGTGTCTTGTTGACTTGGTATTTAAATATATAAAAAAGGAAAAGAAAGATTAAGAACGCAAATTTGATGCAGTTTATTTTGAGATTTTTTATAGATATATAAATAATTTAAAAGATACTTGAAATGTTAATTCTAAGCACGGCATCACTTAAACTCGAGAATAATGAATAATGATGGGGTACATAAGCTACATGTATGACTATTCTCTCACCTGATGGTAAATGGTGATGTAACCGAAGATGGTAAAGCGCACACTTTTAGCTCAACAACAGCCTATTCATCTTATAATGGGGTTGTTATAAATTAATTTGCTTAATTCCGCGTAAAGAAAGAAAATAATGTGTCCTGCCCAGCTTTAAGGGGGACCTCCCACCCTCCCTCAATCGCGCGCACTATACCCGTCGCCGCCAATCCCAGCACTACCATCCTCAGCACCACCACACTAGGCAGGACACACCACTCTCGAAAATACGACACGTGTTTCGCCTTTACACGAGGCATCCTCAGGTGAAGTAGACTCTGCGAAGGCTGGCCGCTAAGTGAGCGGCGAGCCGAAACTACTGCTATTTATACTACTTGCTGACGCAACCGCGCTCCAATTACGTAGCGAGCGTTTACGTCATGCGATAAATCACCGCCTGACGTACGCCGATATTTGCTGTGAAATTAACAACAAACTACTGCGAAACGTCCGCCTACCCTACAACCACGCAACCAAATGCTGAGCACCGCACCGTGAGGGTGACAAACGACCATATTGCGAGGCTATATATCATCACGGAGCAGGCTTAAACATGTTTAAGAGAGGCGAGTTGGAAACATTTGTTTGTTCATTCAGTAGTGCAACATTACCGTTATAATTTTTTAATATCTCTAACTGTTCCAACACACACAGTCGTAGCAATTCATTACAAGTATGTAAGACTTTAAAGGAGTGGTCATTGGCTAGGCTGTGTCCAGTGTCTAAGAGATGTTTAGCAAAATGTGATTTATCGGGGTTACAGTTCCTGTACGCGGCTAAATGCTCTATATAACGTGTTTCGAAGTTGCGACCAGTCTGACCCACGTAAAAGGCATGGCATTCGTCACAAACAAGTTTATAAACACCAGACTTTAGACCAATATCTAACTTATCTTTATAATTACAGATATTCCTAATTGAATTGTTTGTTTTGAATGCCACGTACACGCTACTCTCATATCGGTAAGAGTTGGCTTTCGATAAATTTTAAATTCATGTAACGACTCTTTCCTTGTTATTGTTAAGTCGAGGAAATTAAGGACACAATCTTGTTCCAATTCAAGCTTAAATTTAATTTTGTCGTGGATTTTATTAATTTTATTAAGGAAAACATCCAGTTGCCTCTTTGTGCCAGTCCAACAAATAATTATGTCGTTTACATATCGATAATAGTATAAAATATTTTGATTGACAACTCTATGTTGTTTTTCAAAATTATCCATAAAAATGTCCGCCATAAGAGGACTTAGAGGGGAACCCAAGGCTAGCCCTTCTTTTTGTAGATAGAAGTAGTTATTATACCGGAAATAGTTTTGTTTCATACAGAGAGAGGTTAAGTTTAGAAGATCATTTGTTTCCCCGGGATGTTGACGACGTTTATTAAAAAGATCTGAGAGTATACGCAAACAGTATGGGGATGGGACATTTGTGAAAAGACTATCAACATCTTAAGATAACAACATGGATTTAGGTGGAACACGGATATCTTTAATCTTGGAAATGAGATCTAAACTATTTTTAAGGCTGTAAGTTGGTTTGAATCCAGATTTCTCCCGCAGAAGGAAGTTTAACTTTTTAGCAAGGAAATAAGCTGGTGCACCTATATATGATACAACTGGACGAATAGGAACATGTTCGTTATGTATTTTAGGTAACTCATATAAAATGGGTGCTTGAGGATTCATTGGAACAAGACTGCCGCGAGACACGTTGTTGTCGGGAAAAATATATGATGACTGTTGTATACATATTTTAATATCCGAAGTAAACTTTTTGGTGGGGTCAGACTCCAATAGCTCAAAGTCATCACCTTTGATAACATCTTTTACCTTCTGGCTATACTCACTATTATCCATAATAACAACAGTATTGCCCTTGTCGGCTTTAGTAACAATAAGATCATTGTCCCTTATTCTCTGCTTTAGTGACTTAAAAACAGGGAACTCCGGAATGCAATGGTAAGCAGCGGGTACAACCTGAATTTCTTTCGCTACCAAACTTTTAACAATGTTATCTTTCTTCCCGATCACAACGGCCATCTCCGCGTCCACAGCCACAGTCTATAGTGACTTTTAAGAGATCTCGGGTGTTAGATTATACTTTAGGCCTTTTTGTAAAAGTGACAACTCATCTGTTGGAAATTGAACATCGGAAAGATTTTTAACTCGGGGATAAAATTGATGATATTCAGTATGTATGTTGTTATTGCGCTTACGTGATGAAGAGGATACAAGTCGTTGTAATTTACGGGACTGAATTTGATATTTCTCGTAAACAATTATTGAAGCTATTTCTCTGACTTTCCGGTCCAAAATATCAAATTCAATATTATGTAAATTAAAAGAAAGTTCAGAATATAATACTTTAAGGTGGATTTTTAAATTATCTCTATTGATAAACCAATGACAAGACTCCTCATTAAGCCAAATGTTTTGAGCTTTAGAAATAGCAACATTGGACGCTCGACTATTTGTGCCAGAACGTATTTGGATGTAATTAGGAATAACATGAAGTTGTTTGCACTGCTGATTGAACCAAACATTTTGGGCAGCAATACGATGGAGTTTTGTTAATTTGACATAGAGTCTTGCCTGGTTGGCCGTGCTAGCCTTTTTAAGATAATTGATAGAATCAGGTGTTACTTTGCGAAAATCCATTATAATGGGGTTGTTATAAATTAATTTGCTTAATTCCGCGTAAAGAAAGAAAATGATGTGTCCTGCCCAGCTTTAAGGGGGACCTCCCACCCTCCCTCAATCGCGCGCACTATACCCGTCGCCGTCAATCCCAGCACTACCATCATCAGCACCACTACACTAGGCAGGACACACCACTCTCGAAAATACGACACGTGTTTCGCCTCTACACGAGGCATCCTCAGGTGAAGTAGACTCTGCGGAGGCTGGCCGATAAGTGAGCGGCGAGCCGAAACTACTGCTATTTATACTATTTGCTGACGCAACCGCGCTCCAATTACGTAGCGAGCGATTACGTCATGCGATAAATCACCGCCTGACGTACGCCGATATTTGCTGTGAAATTAACAACAAACTACTGCGAAACGTCCGCCTACCCTACAACCACGCAACCAAATGTTGACCAGCGCACCGTCAGGGTGACAAACGACCATATTGCGAGGCTATATATCATCACGAAGCAGGCTTAAATATGTTTAAGAGTGGCGAGTTGGAAACATTTGTTTGTTCATTCAGCAGTGCAACATTACCGTTATTATTTTTTAATATCTCTAACTGTTCCAGCATTAGATAGAGCATTTAGCCGCGTACAGGAATTGTAACCCCGATAAATCACACTTTGCTAAACATCTTTTAGACACTGGAGACAGCCTAGCCAATGACCAATCCTTTAAAGTCTTACATACTTGTAATAAAGGGCTACGACTGTGTTTGTTGGAACAGTTAGAGATATTAAAAAATAATAACGGTAATGTTGCACTGCTGAATGAACAAACAAATTTTTTCAACTCGCCTCTCTTAAACATGTTTAAGCCTGCTCCGTGATGATATATAGCCTCGCACACAAGCACTTGCACATAGACAGACATCCTCCTGAAAACTATAGTATCCGACTTACCGACATTGAAAATTGGAGCCATCGCAACAACTTTCTACCGAGAAATTAATTCAAGTAATTTAACTTTGTATCAAAGAATTTGTAGGGTAATTACACTAGTTACAGTTCAACTTTTATAATTTGTAATACTTATCGTTAAAATCGCCTTTTGTAAAAATTTGACCAAGCATTATTTCTAACATAAAGAAATAATAATGGTTAAATAAACAAAAAAAAATATTTTCAAGATTTTAATTTTAAAACATTTTAAATTCACATGATACCATAAATTCTAGCTAACTTAATGGTCCTACTGAATACGTAATTTTGGATTCAATTGTGTGCCCTGATTTATAACTTTATCCAAATTCCATTCCACTCTAGATAGTTTTGTCACTGATCCGAGATGTGTCCGAAATTCTTGACTTATGTTACATCCTTTTGTAGGAAAATTAGATTTTTTGTTCGTGTACCCTATTAACTTGTTGAAATATATCATTTAAGTTCACTTCGAACCCTTGTTTTAATAACACAAACTGGATTTAATTTTCGAACTGAGAAAATAATTTGTGTTTCAGCTAAAACTAATTATTATTAACAGTGCCACGCGGCTTTTGCTGTCGCACGGATGGGCCGGCTCGAACCGGGGTGGTACCACGAGCTCACAGAAAACCAGCGTGAAGTAGAGGTTTACCTCTGCGTTTCTCTTGGTGAGTGCATGTGGCCGGAGGCCCTTTTTACTGAGAATGAGGCATTCGATCTTAGTCCTCACGGGTGACAACGCATCTGCATTTTGATTCGTAATCGAGGATAGATGTAGATGTCTATGGGCCGCAGCAACCAATTACCATCAGGTGGACAGTGTGCTCGTTTGTCACCCTTATCCTATAAAAAAAATATATATTCTAAATATAAATTTAGTCTACAAATATGAGTCTCTGAGATATGACTACATGTTTATGCTTTACTTTACTTGCGGTAAAGACTACCAGTATGTGGGGTCCACGGGCGGTGAAGTCCCTAAAGGAACTCTATCCGCCACTGGTCATTGCTGCTAGTGATAAGAGGGCTGGTTTTTTCTCGCAACCCGACGCTTTTCTAACGTGGTGCAACCTTTCGCTCACTCTCGATCCAACCGGTATCGTGCAGACGCACCGACACGGCCAACCCTGATACATAAGACAATCATCGGGCGTGTTTCTTCATGAATTCCTATAACAAACACTATTAGTCACCAATTCGTCCGCTCCTCCATCCTAACATGAATAGGTACACTATCCCTATCTTTGGACTTTTAGGGATCCACACAAATACGCAAGGATGTAACGTTTGATCTCATCCAAACTAACCCTAGCTAAGGCATCCTTTCGACCAGCCATCATCTCCTATGACAACGTGGAATGGATTACTGGCTCGATACCCTTCATCTCATATAACGATACCTAACTCGGAAAGTGACAGCGTCCGTTTGACCACTCGCCATAGCATATGGCAACATTGACCGTTCAAAACTGTGATTCAATGCAAACTAAAGTAAACAAACTAAAGTTATCCATGGCTGCCGGATGCGACGTCAGTATGCTCAAGCTTCGACATATATTCATACATTAATACAATTCCTGAGACGATGTCTATGTTCATTTTGCTATATTTTAATGGCTGTAATGAACATGATTATAATGATGATGAATCATGAAACGGCGCCGGGTCTGGCCGTCTCCCGTTAACTGACGCCCAATTGATGGATGATGGAAACGAAAAGACCGCGTATAGGGCCGCTGCCTGGGGGTTGCCGGGGCGCGTCTGGAGCTGGCGCTGGACGCGACAACATGCGGGCCGCCAGCCGAGCGCGAGGTGCTACACGACCACCTAGTAGGCCCTCGCATCCATCATCCCCACCAGATGGCTTGGTGTCGGCAGGGTCCTCTCGGACTCGGCAAGCGGCACCCGCCGCTGGTGGAGTACGCCGCATGCGTTGGACGAAGGATATGAATACAAACGTATTGCGGGCGTATTTTAGGGCGAAAGGGGAAGAAATTGGAGGTTTTGCGTACCGGGCTAGGATGCATCGACTATTTGCTGAGCTGGAGCCGTCTATTACCGTTACCGAGCAAAACCTGGCAGACCGAGTTCGGTACATCATACGCTCGAAAATATTTGATGATGCTGAACTCGAACGACTACAGCGTGAGGCTATTCCCTCATCGAATGAACCGGCTATAGCTGTAGATGTGGCTCCTCAGGCCACAGCCCAGCAGCCACATATAGAGGGCGCCATGGATCTCCCCGCTCTGGTTGATTCAGGCGATGATGGAATGGTCACCCAAGAACTAGAGCAGATGAGGAGTAAATTGGAGGAGGCGATTGTGGAAACGCGCAGTACGCCTCTCGAAAATCGACCGCGATTCCCGCGCATACCCCTAAGTAAGCGGAATCGGGCTGTCGTTAGGGCTGTCAACCCAATTCTGGTGACCTATTTGGAAACCAGCCGGGACCTTTGCGACACGGACTCAATTCTTTTTGGCGCCGCACTGGCAGGTTGCCGTATTATTGGTGCCAAACTTCCCACGGCTGGACGCGCTACTAGACACAGTAGCGCCATCCCAGCCTGGAGAAAAAGGATTGAGGACCGTGTCGCAAAGGCTAGGGCCCTCATCGCCAGACTAATAAGCTTCAGGTCGGGCAATAATAGGCCGAGAATTGTGCGTACCGTCAGGATGGCGTTTGCTGGGACAAATATCAGTTTGTCCCAGCCGGATATAACGCAAAAACTGACGGAGCGCATAGACGACCTGAAGCAGAGAATCCCTGCTTGGGGGAAGCGGATTCGGCAATATACCGAGAGGTCGACACGGTTCAACCAGAATCGTCTCTTCCAGAGTGCTCAGAAGAGGCTCTATGGATCATTGGAGCGACCAATGGTACGTGGAATGGGCCCAGCACCGAATCAGGCCGACACTATCGCATTCTGGTGCGGCCTGTGGTCAGAGCCCGTAAACCACAGCGAGGGCCCTTGGACGGAAGTTGTGGCGAGTCAGTGTGCAAATATTACGCCCATGGACCCCGTCATCATAACGCCGGATGACGTAGCTGAGGCGGTCCGTAGAGCCCCGAACTGGAAAAGTCCGGGACTCGACGGACTGCATCACTACTGGCTAAAGGGGTTCGTGGTGTGTCACGCTGTGCTCGCCCGACAGTTTCAAGAGGCTCTCGACCAAAAGTCGCTCCCGAGCCTCTTCACTACTGGGATCACTCATTTGGTTCCTAAAGACCGGGATTCCACAGACCCGAGCAAATACCGCGCCATAACTTGTCTACCTACCATATACAAGACACTAACATCCATTTTGAGTGCGAGAATCACTCGTCACCTGAATTCAAATCAGGTGATGTCGTGCGCTAAAATTGGATGTCAGGGCGGTGGTCGTGGAACCAAGGAACCACTCCTCATTGACGCGGTCATTGGCAAGGTGGTTAAACGCAACCGTCGGAACCTCTCCGCCGCCTGGATAGACTACAAAAAGGCTTTCGACTCGGTGCCTCATACATGGCTTAAGAGGGTCCTCGAGCTGTACAAGGTTGAATGTACGGTTCGAGACTTCCTCGGGCAGTGTATGGGGCAGTGGAGTACGATCCTTTGTCATCTAGGCCAGCGGATGACGGCTGCGGAGAATCACAACAATCGCCCTGGAAGATACCCTTTCTTATCCTTAATAAGAAAGGGTATCTTCCAGGGCGATTGTTTGAGTCCAATCTGGTTCTGCCTCTCTCTGAACCCTCTCAGTACCTTACTGGAGGGCTCCGGGAGGGGATTTCAGCTTCGGAAAGGAGGTACAAAAATGACCCACCTTTTCTACATGGATGATCTCAAGTTATTCGCCTCCAGTCGCTCCCATCTTATGGAATTGCTAAACATCACGTGTGATTTTAGCAATTCTATTGGAATGGAGCTGGGGACGGATAAGTGTGCGATCCTCCATGTTGAAAGGGGAAAGGCTGCTAACTCTGAGGGCATAGACTTATCTATGCCCATCAACATAAAGACCCTTTCCGAGGCTGAAACATACCGATACCTGGGTATGTCACAGAACATCGGTGTAGATGAGGCGGGTATGAAACAGTCAGTTTGCGATGTGTTTTATGCACGCTTGACCAAAGTGCTTAACAGCCTTTTGTCCGGTGTGAAGAAGGCGCACGCCTATAACGGTTGGATCATGCCTGTTCTTATGTATACTTTTGGCATACTCAGGTGGACTCAGACCGAACTGAACGCTCTGGACAGAAAAGTCCGCACTATAATGACGTCCCACAGGATGCATCATCCGAGATCGTCAGTAATGAGGCTGTACTTGCCGCGGAAACATGGTGGGCGCAGCTTTTTAAGCGCGCTCACCATGCATAATCGCGAAGTGTGCAGCCTCCGTAATTACTTTCTGACGAGAGCGGATGATCCATACTATAGGGACGTTATTTTCTGTTATAAAGGACTTACCCCTCTATCCTTAGACAACGAGCAATGGCAAGACCCGGCAGTACAGGGCATTTCCGACCGAGAGACCGTATGGAAGGAGAAGGAGCTCCACGGGAGGTTCTACAAGGCTCTTCATGAGCCTTTCGTAGACGCAGTCGCCTCCCTCCACTGGCTACGTTTCGGTGACCTCTTTGGGGAAACCGAGGTTTTGTCTGTGCGATACAGGATCAGGTTATTAAGACCAACAATAATCGGAGATACATCCTAAAGAATGGCACCGTTGACGTCTGTCGAGCATGTCGCCATCCCGGTGGGTCACTTAGGCATGTCATCTCCGGTTGTTCGGCGCTTTCTAACTCTGAGTATTTGCACAGGCACAACTTAGTAGTCAGGATTCTACACCAGGAGCTCGCTCTGAAATACGGTCTCGTGGATCGGAAACTGTCGTATTATAATTACTTGCCGGAAGCCGTGCTCGAAAATGACCGCGCCAGGCTCTACTGGGACCGGGCCATCATCACAAACAGGACTATTCTTGCGAAAAAGCCTGATATTGTGCTGATGGACCGGGCACAGTCAAGGATATTTTTGGTCGACATTACCATTCTTTATGACGAGAACCTCATGAAAGCCGAAACAGATAAGCTGACTAAATATCTGGACCTGGCTCACGAGGTGACCGATATGTGGGGTGGATTGCCGGCCGAAATTATACCTGTAGTCGTCTCTGCGAATGGGTTAATTCCAGTCAGCCTCTCGGGTCATCTGAGGCGACTGGGACTCCGTGACGGACCGCTCCAAGCTCAAATGCAGAAGGCTGTGCTCCTCGATACCGCCGGCATCGTCCGCCGATTTCTTTCCCTTTCCCCCTAACCCTCGGCCGTCTGGTCTCCTATGCCGAGGGCTTCCATCTGGTTGGGTTTTTATATATTTATGTATTTTTTGTGTATTTATTTTATTTTATTGATATTTATGTACGTTTACCATGTTTGTTTACAATTATATATTTTTATTGCCTAACCAGATGAGAAAACTTTATAGATACCCCAAATGATGATAATGAAAGTGGCATATATTATTTAGTTACACCAAAAACTAGTGTCACTAAGTAGAAGTATTGTCATTTAAATTAAACAAATTTTACGGATTTTATCGCGTATATTAACTTATTTTATATTCTCAACTTTTCGAGCACTTTACAGCACTCATGGTCACGGGGAGGACTGAGGTGTATGACGTCCCATTGTCATAGTTAGCCACGGCTACCTCCAGATTAAAACACTATTCATTTTTTTCCGATCTACGCAGTATGAAATTATAGTATCATGAAGTCTTGCAGTTGTATGCTTGGGTTGGGATTTAATTTTATTAATTATGGGATCCCAAGCAGATGGTAGCACCCAGCTATCTTCTCTATTGAAATAAGGATGTTTTTAGATTTCAATAGCCCCGCGAATCATCCTAGGAAGAAATCGGTGTTCTTAAGCGAGGATTTGTGGTCTGTCAAATCTAATGTAGTGACGGGGGCGATCCTGTACGTGTTTACAGACTGCAAACTTCCCGGAGCGTCGATTCTTCACATCAGCTATGTGTTCTTTAACGCAGGTTTTTATGGATCTTTTAGTTTGACCTATATAAGAGAGACCACATTCACAATCAAGCTTGTACACTTCTGCATCTTGCAGAGGAATATTACACTTGACTGATGGTAAAAACTGAACAATCTTATACGGCGGCTTGAAGTATATTTAATGGAAGCACGCTTCAAGATGTAGCCAATCTTGTCAGTGACACCTCTGACATATGGCAGTACAGCAGGCACTCGCTTGACTGTGGCCGGCTTCACTCGTTCACTGTGACGTACGCGCGAGACCCGAAGCTTATTGTCGTGCAAAACTTGCTTCACGTGTTGGAGCTCGGCGGCCAGGTGTTTACTGTCACAGATCCCTCGTGCTCTCTGAAACAAAGATTTACCCACGGTAGCTAACTGTGAAGGATGGTGGTGAGAATCACCGTTTAAATATCTATCTGTATGGGTCTTTTTTCTATACAGTGTGGCTCAAAGTGTTATCAGGATTCCGAATTACTAACATATCTATAAAAGCTAAATAATTTTTTACCTCTAACTCCATAGTGAACTGAATTTTAGAATTTAAGGAGTTAAGATGGTCTAAAAATGCAGTTACTTTATCTAAAGGTAGAATTGTTAAAGTGT
Organism: Parnassius glacialis; assembly: GCA_033319125.1. Lineage (NCBI taxonomy): Eukaryota > Metazoa > Arthropoda > Insecta > Lepidoptera > Papilionidae > Parnassius > Parnassius glacialis. Next base: position 7,836,467 of record JAVANC010000012.1, on the reverse strand, counting down.
CGTCTACGTACCGCTTGTAGATAAGTAATAGTAAGATTCTTCTTGGGTTTACGTAAGAGTTAAGTAGGTCTTTCTCCTCAAAGTCTTCCATGAATATATCTACAACAATGGGAGATACAGGTGAGCTCATCGCCACTCCATCTACTTGCTTGTAGAACTCCTCCTTTCACAATATGTAGCCAGATGTAAGACAGTGTCTGAGTAATACTGCATATTCTACAGGCATGTTGTTTCCTCTAGCTTTCTAGTAACAATCGAGATGCGTGACAACGCATCTGCATTTTGAATTGTAAACGAGGATAAAGTTAGTCTATGGACCGTAGCAACCACTTGCCATCAGGTGGACTGTGTGCTCGTTTGTCACCCTATCCTATAAAAAAAATGCTTGAACAGGTAAGCATGTGAACAGAGACTGCACATCAAAACTGACCATAGTTTGATTTTTTGCCAAATGTAGGTCTTTTATCTCGCTAACAAAATCGAAGGAATCTTTTGTGTATGCTCGTGTATGTCCCTTGAGCGTTGAGAGTATATTCGCTAAGTTTTGAGCCAATCTGTAAGTTGGTGAATCGATTTGGCTCACTATGGGACGTAGTGGAGCAATGGGCTTGTATATTTTTGGTAACCCATACAACTTCGGTGAACTAACTATCAATGCATTTACAAAAATGCGATGTTCACAAAAATAAAAGTAGTTTTACCAAAATAAGTGATATTCATTTTGTAAATACTAGGAGCAGAGACAAGCTAGTAGTACCGTTTATTTGACTCCACCGAGTTAGTAATTCATTCTTGGGGCGATATATACACTTTTACAACCAAAGCCCAGAAAATGTAAAAAAATTGACCTGCTCAAAGTATAAAAACTTTATCAAACTATGTTTTAATAAAAAGGGTGATTATGTTATTAACGAATTTATAGATGATAATAACTCATAGGAAGGAGGTGATCGCTACCAAGCTATTTATTATTTGTCCCTCTGAGTTTCTTGCTGGTTCTTCACAGTATAGAGGTTTTTTTTTCCGAACCAGTGGTAATTAAACAAAAGAGTATCTTACAATAAGTATTATTTATAATCCATATTATTGATTAAAAAAAGTTTCTGTTTCTATTACCTCATAGAAGAATTTTGCCATAGTTGCCACCCATGGCAGGCGGGTTGTTTTCAGGAAGATGCTGGAGCCGTCTCCTGTTTCAGTTACCCTCTGTCCTCTCTTACGACACTCACGGGACGATATATATATATACTTGAATTTAAATAATTCAAGGTATTAATCATTCATCTACAATAGATTAGTATAGGAACTAAATATATAAAAATATATAATATTCATTGAAAAGTAATTTAATAATATTTAATAATAAAAAAACTTATTTCAATTTTCATTTCTTATGACAAATAATGCACCTTTGCTTACTTTCTCTTTTGCTTTGCATAGTGCATTGTCTCATAATTAATGTTGAGGCAAAATTCCGTTTATGTTATTACAAAAATTTATATTCTCCAGTGCTACAAAATAAAAATTAAGTTTGTTTGTTGCGCAACAGGCCATACCAAAATTTTATAACTGGAATAACATAAATCATCATCCTCGTAATAATAATTATAATGTGTATATAAATTATAATATAAGAAATCAAATAAGATGATGCATTTCTTAGCTTCAATTCTTTTCTGCAGTTGTGTTGCTGTTCGTAATTTTTTTATATAATTTGTAACTTTTGGCTACCAATCATGTCGTCAAGCTGTATTAAAATTTAACCGTTAAAAATCACATAGTTCAATGAACAATTTTGTCATAATCCTTGCGGCAAAAGGTTTTGTTTGATTTAAACTTAGTACTGCAATGAATAAGGTATAAGAGACAAATTTTGGAAACAGTTTTATGTATGAAACTTGCTCAAACGATGTCATTTACAGTTTGCATCATGTCATTATGCAAACAACTTTTGATTTGCTCTGGTATTTTCCATATCAACAGTTGTGACTCTTGTAAATTCTATTGTAATGTAAACTTCACATATCTTTTTCTAAATTTTATATAAATTTAAGCTTTGTTTATTATTTATCGAATGTATAAATAATACTTCCTTAAATTTTTTGTCCAAAAGAATGGACTTTGCGTTACAAAGTATATATATATATATATATATATATATATATATATATATATATATATATATATATATATATATATATATATACTTTGTAACGCAAAGATAAGTATTATATATATAGAAATAGTGAAAAAGCAAATTTATGTCGCAAAAGTGAGTGGCAGAGTCGGCAAGGGCGCTCTAGAAATTTGTAATTTATTGAAGATGAGTCGACGAGTATCTGTGCATAATTATAAAGATGTGAAATAAGCGAGAGATGTGTATCAGGAACGCGACGAACGGAGGACCGTAGTCTTTATGGTAGGCAAAGACTACACATGCAGGACCACGCTCTCACAGAATACATGCATAAAATAGCAGCTAAACGCTGCTGTGTTTCATATGGTGAGTGTAGAGAACCAGAGACCCTTTTTACTGGCAACGAGGCATTCCATCTTAGCTCTCATGGGTGATATCACATCTTTATTTTGATTCGTAATCGAGGACAGATGTAGATGTCTATGGGCCAAAACAACCACTTACCATCAGGTGGACTGTGAGCTCGTTTGTCAACTTTATCCTATAAAAAAATATTTCAACTGCTGATAAAATCTAGAATTTTTTGCCAACTTGTCTGAAACGAAAATTCTTCTTTCAATGGAAGAGTCCCGTAACCAGCAATGGACTGTTTATAGGCTACAAAGCAGGAATGTTTAGGGTATAATGATACAATAAGTGATAACTTATGTTCTTAAAAATATAGTGCTATCAGGTTTTATAGCTTTATTGTATTTGGTTTATTTTAGAAATACTAATACTGCCTTTAATACTGTCTTAGCTAATAAATAGCTTAAAAATATATATTTGCGATTGAATGTCATTGAGTGAAATGATTCGATATATTAGTGTACGCCTAGAATAAGATTATTATTTGTTTGTATGTATTTAAATTATCTAATGTAAGAGAACTATTGTAAATTCTTATGAGAAATAAAGATATCTCAAACCTAAACTTAAAAAATTGAAACAGTTTTAATCTTTTTTATCTCAGCTTTTACTCCTATAGTGAATCCACTTGCGATTTTTTACACTCCCGCCCTAGGCCACTACCACCACAAAGTAATGTAAAATCGAGAATGACTGCCTTTTCCGCCTGATTGCAAAGACTTGTGTAACCCTTATATTCTGTTATTATCCTTATGTATCTTTGACATGGTAAAGGGTGGAATCCCTAGAGAAAGGGAAGGCGGCAATGCAATCACATGCTTCATTGTAAGATCAACAATGAATTCGCTTGACTTGACAAAGACGCCATTTTTATTGTGTAGGGGTTGAAAATAATAGCAGCAGTTATTTGATTTTTATAGCTGCAGATGTGTGTAAAATATGTTTTAAAAAGTTATAAATTCAAAAAATTATATTGTAAACTAATGAATTAAATTTTGCCCTTACATATGGATTGCAGATTAAAAAATAACCTAACCAAAGTACTTGATGTAACTTTCAACAAAATAATTATTCTGTATTTAGACATCAAATTAAAGAAAATTACTACAATTCGCAATGATCATTACATTTTCAACTTTATTCTGTCAGATGTTTTGAAGACGAATCTGTGTTTTTTATTTATTTATGTGAAGTTATACCATCTATTAATCAAACTAATCACTTACAATGTCGCAGGTCACATTTTCACACACACACACACACACACACACACACACACACACACACACACACACACACACACACACACACACACACACACACACACGCACACACGCACGCACGCACGCACGCACGCACGCATGCACGCACGCACGCACGCACGCGCGCACGCACTCACGCACGCACGCACGCACGCACGCACGCACACACGCACGCAAGCACGCACGCACGCACACACACACACCTATATATATATATATATATATATATATATATATATAGTATCGCCATCCACAATCTATAGGATAACAGTAATTGCTCGCAGTACGAAGATACCTAAACGATGGTATTAATTATTATCGGGAAGTTATCCGTCTTATTGCAAAACATGGTTAATTCATGTTTCGTGTTTTAACAATGGTTTAAGGCGCCTTTGTGAATTTACATAGATGTTTGCTATCAAATTCTATACTTTACATTTAAGTTCACTGTTTTTCGCGAGATTTATTTATCGGAACCCACTATAGCTTAAGACGAATAAATAAAAACATTTATTTTTGTAATAAGACGTTAAAAATGTGTGAAATGGTTATTCCATCCTTATTTTTCTAGAATTAGCCTTTATTAACTTTATAACTCCCACGATATGAAATGGGGTGATGCTGACGCTCTATTCTTACTGCCTAAGATAATGAATTGTTACAATTCTTTGGTTTTCTTTTATGCTTATTAAATATATATATATATATACCTAGTCAGGTCATAAATTCTGTCACATGTTTAATATAAAATAATTGAAACGAGTTTATTCATTATGTAACTAATTATATACCAAAATGAACTTAACGAAACATAGATTCTTATGACACTAAAGTTTATTCAAAATAACCTCCGTGATTTTGAATACAGGCTTTCAATCTGCGCGGCCAGTCGTCTATCGCAGCACGAACGAGGTCCATGTCAATATCGGCAGCTGCCTTAATCAAGGATGTCTTGAGTGACTTCAAATTGGGATGAGGCTTTGAGCACGCCTTTTCCTCCAAGTGTTGCCATATCTTGTAATCTAACGGATTCAAATCTGGACTGGAGGAGGGCCAGTCTTCGTGCCGGATGAAGTCGATTTCACGCGCCGCCAGCCATTCGTGTGTGCTCTTCGCTCTATAAGCTGGCTCCGAATCTTGTTGGATTACCAAGTGCCTGTTATTGAACATGGTATGAGAAACAGGTTTCACAAGGTTCGTCAGGACTGTATTTTGATACACAACTGCATTCGTTTATACACCTTTCTCACAAAAATGTACCTCTGTTGAGCCCCAATAAGAAACTCCCAACCATACCATGAGCGAGGATGGAAAATGACCTCGTTGGACACGCGAAATAAGGTTGCTCGCTTCTTCACTACTGTGTGCGTACACTTTATCATTTTGTTTGTTGTAGTTCTCTTCTACGGTAAAAAATTTTCATCCGAAAAAAGAATTTCCCGATATTTTTTCCCGCGTACCGCTTTAACAAAGTGCGGCATCTCTTCAGTTTCAGGTCCATTAAATTTTTTTTTTACTGTGTGACAATACTTATGACATGACTGTATATATATATATATATATGTATATATATATCCAGGAAATATTTTAACATGTTATCCAGCTTACAAGCTGGATGACACGTTGAAATGTTTGTACAATTAAGAAATTTAAGAAGTAAGCTCAGGCTCTTCAGGCTCGCAGTTCCTTTTAATGATATCAATAAAAGAAATAGCATACTTTATGACCAGAGTTGCTAGAACTGTAGATTATGCTATCCAATATAAAGAAACATTGTTTAATATTTCCTTTTTAATATTAATTTGCACATACGTGTCCTACCTAATTTGTTCTACAGCTATCATAATTTACAATTAATTTTATTAAATGGGATACAGTAAGAAAATCTTGATGTAGTTTATGATTAGATTATATAAATTAACCAGCTTTAATCTAAATGTAGTGAGAATATAATATACACATATATTGGTGTCTAATAGAACTATGTGCAAGGCGAAATAATCCTGAATTCTGCAAATCATGTCTCTGCAGTTTCACAAATTATAAAAATATGTTCGTCAAATAAATGATTGTGATATTTGAATTTTTTCGAACTCATAATAATTATTTAAACAAGTAACAGAAAAGTTATATTACATTTTATGTTACATGCTTTACAAAATATTGCCCTATCTTAAAACACTACTCGTACTGTTTTTTTTTTAATTTACAGCTGTAAAAAATATGACATTATGTATCAGATTTAAATAAATTTCTATCCGTATAATATTTTCACAAAATTGATCAGCTTTGTGAATAACCGTTAGAGTTATTAAAAATTATACGTACATTTAATATATTTGGACCTGAAGTATCTATTTAATAGCAAAATTATTTCACTATTTCTCTATTGTTTTCATTGTTGACGAAAGAATTGACGAAGATTTTAAATAGAGGTCCAGGCATATTATGATCATAATATTCTGATGATAAAATTATTACGTGTTGTGTTATAGTTTAAACCAAAATTAAACAGTGAGTAGCTCGCTCTCTTTTCAAATTTTCGAAGACTTACGTTCTAGTGGCTATATAAAAAGAATGGAGACAATACAGGCAAATAATTTCATACATATCTATAACTATGCTTTGAAATGAAAAAAATGTTGTTATATTTTCTTTTCGCTAAAATGAACAAAATTGAAATTCTCGAAAACTTTATTAAGTACGAATATTTTTAAACGTTTTCACTTTTATGCCAGTTAAATTTAAAATCAATAGATCACAAGATATAATAAACTTTTGTCTTTACTAACCTACTTCGATTTCCTCGTAATTTTTTAGATTGTTAGTCTACTACAGTTCAGACAGAATACTGAACAAAGCGGCTATGATTTATGGTAATGTTCTATCCAAGCAGGATCTAATTGCATAGAGAATGTGCTTTTTGTGTCTCGTTAGCACGAATTAGTCTGGTGTGAATAGCGCCTTAATATTAATATATCGATATTCATCATCGTCATTATCATTACCGACCGAACCGTTGGGAAAAAAAGAATCTAGAAAAATTTATGCGGCCACGTACCGGCAAGCAAAATGTAGAATGGTTACCCACTATATGTTGTGACAACCTTGTAAGGTATGCAGTAAGTTAATGCATGCATCTATTAGCTACAGCTCAGGGTCTTGCTTGGGGGAGGCTTATGTTCAGCAGTGGATTTGTGATGGTCTGTTAAGATGGTGATGATTGTGAAGCCACTACCACCCTAAGCATGTCTTTGTTTGTTGTTATATTTTGTCGTTATTATTATATTATATTAAAGGATCCATTATTATTTTCCTTCTTTTTTAAAAAAACAATTGTAATTCTCTATTTTTTGGTCTTTCTGTAAATGCTTCATCCGGTATGCATAACCTTTGGTGGGCTGATAAAATACAGACATAGAATCAATACTCTCTCACTCAAAATGCCAGGCCTCATCTCAGTCCCGTGAGATTCGGGTTTGGCATTTTCGAATGAATATCGGCTACATTTATCCGCCCCGTAACCGCGTTCATTATCTCGTGGATTTACCTACTTTCAATCTACCCATATAAAAGATAAGTTACTGATAGAAGTTTAATACGATTCTCTCTATACACTTCAACTACGAGTATTATCCATATAGTGAACATCAGAACATTCATAGATCTACAATTTTATACTTAATCTGTTTCACTCAAATGAACATGAAGTTTGAATTTAGTTAGGCGATTTGAAGCAAGCACTTCTACATAAAAGAACAATTTTCCAACATTATGATACTTGATATGATATTCTCTTGTTAATGAGAGCTTTATGTATTAGATTATTATTTGGATAATTATCTTTTGTAAGAAAAATTCCAGTTCATCTCGTGAGTGTAGCAAGAAGTGACTATGGTAAGTGCCAAAAACATGGCTTCCAACAGTTGGCGGTTTAATCATAACGTTATTTTTATAGAGTAAGGATGGAAACGAACTCACAATCCATCTGATGCACAGTGAATACTGTAGCCCACAGTCATCTACATCTATCCTCAATTAAGAATCAAAATGCAAATACACTGTTATCCCCGAGGATAAAGATGGAATGTCTCGTTTCCAGTTATAAAGTTCTCCGGTTTTTTTTATAGCAAAAGGGTGACAAACGAGCACACAGTCCACCTGATGGTAAGTGGTTGCTGCGGCCCATAGACATCTACATCTATCCTCTATTACAAATCAAAATGTAGATGCGTTGTCACCCGTGAGGACTAAGATGGAATGCCTCATTTCCAGTAAAAAAGGCCTCCGGCCACCTGCAACCTGTTCTCCGGTTCTCTACACTTAACAAATTAAACACATCAGCATTAAACCACTATTTTACGCTGGTATTCTGTAAGTGCGTGGCCCTTCCCTGGTCAAGCCGACCCATTTATAGTTGCAGCGTGGCTCTACCACGTATATATTTACGCCAGTTGGTAAAATACCTATTGGTGTGGTAGACATTAAATAATCACAAAAGACAACTTCAAACAAAATTATCTTTTTAATAGCAATTAATGTACATCGGACCGACAGTATAATTCTGCCTAGCGTAATCTGTATGATTACGCCATTCCAATTCATAATGTTTTTTTCCGCACTAGCAAACCAATACAGGGATTATCCGTATTCCGTTAAACTCTTTGGAAAATAGATTCAGTGAAATATGTCGCGTAAGAGTTTTTATGATTGGATAAAACTGTCTTTTTTAGCATTTCTTCACGAAGAGTAATAAAAAATAGAGGTGGATGTTACAAACTATAAAAGTAGTTTCAAAGGCTATTGTTTGGTTTATACACATTGCTTAGTTTAAAATAGTTCTTATTATTAGTTATCAGTACATAAGTCTTTTAAAATGTATATAGAATATATGCATTTTAAAGGACAATACAATTAATCAAATATTTTTTAACATTTGTTTAGTACCAAACGATATCCTCAAATCCTAATATGATGAATATTTAGGCATTTCCATACTATTTTTATTACATACTATTCTTATATAATCAAGAACTTACTATTAACATATATATTAAAAATAAATATCTTTTTTCGTAGTGCCGTATTCACGCTACATATTGTATTAATGTATGACCACGGCTATGTGGAAACTGATAATTTTAATTATTAATAACTATTACTATTATAACAAAATTTCTCTTCTGAACATAGTTCTCACCCATATGTTGCCTCAAAGGGGTAATATTTGTCGTAGTTACCACCCTTAGCATGCCGGATGTTATTAGGAAGTCCCATCTCCTGGTTCGTTCCCTCTGTCGTTTCTTATACACACACATACGAAAGTGATTCATTATATAGTCCCTATCTACGATACTATATATGTATTCATTATATATTCACTATATAATGAATCAACCGTGTAGTGGCGATTTAAGAATAGAATATCCACTACACCATAGCGTTTCGTGTGTGTGTGTGTGTGTGTGTGTGTGTGTGTGTGTGTGTGTGTGTGTGTGTGTGTGTGTGTGCGTGTGTGTGTGTATAAGAAACGACAAAAGGAAAAAACCAGGAAATGGGACTTGCTAATAACATGTATAAAATAAAAAATGCACATATATATATAATATTTATTGCTTAACACATTACAATTTAAAATACACTGTACTATAATGTGGATATTCTATTTTACTTTGTCTTGTAAAGCTTCTGTTTGCTCATAGTTTTTCGTTTCTAACCATTTTTGCAAAAGCCTTTTACATTCAAGGTATGTTTTACCATATATATTTAGGGATTTGTTAATACTTTTATAAAGATACGCCGATCGAGCAATATACTGCATGGTAGCAAAAGTAGTGTTTGATTTCGGGATATCTATTATTATCTGCCTTCTTTTTGTAGCCTTAACTGGATCATATATAATAGTTTTATGCTTTATGAGGATGGTTTGCGATATATATAGTTTCCTAACTGAAAGGAGTCGACTACTTTGATATAGTTTCTCATTCGAGAATCTTCGCTCTTTGAAAAACATAACCTTTATGAGGTTGCGCTGAGCTCGTTCCAGCTCAAGGAAGCGGGTTTTAGTAGCTCCACCCCATATAGGTATGCAGTATATAATTATTGACTGTACCAGAGATATATAAATATCCCTGAGAAGACTTCTATTCATATCTCCTGGCTTTGTATCTGCTCTTGGCACTACATGCCGCAATGTCTTGAAAATCTATTTATGTTTTCTTATTCTATACGTGACGTGTTCAAGATATGTTTACCAAGACAATCTATGGTCTAATAATACACCCAAGTATTTTACCTCTTCTATTTTGTGCATAGTAGGACAATGGCAATTTTGTCTATCTGTTGTACTCTAACATTTATGTATCTTTACCTCAAAATGGTCAGGTTGAGTGTTGTTGTTAATGCTAAAACCAGCATAACTACTTTTAGCAGTGTTTAGTGTAAGAAGATTACGACACAGCCATCTTCCTATTTGCTCAAGACCCATTTCTGCGTTCTCTTTAACCTTCTTTCAGGAATTCCCAGTAAAAACAACGGCAGTGTCATCTGCGTAGGAGAATATCTTAGCGTTCTTGATTGTCATGTTACACAGATCATTTAAATATATTAAGAGAAAAGTGTTCACAAGGAACACTTCCCTGAGGGACACGGAACGACACGTTTGTGCTCTCACTGATATAATCTCCCAATTTGACCATCTGCTTCGTATCTGTTAAATAGTCACTAAACAGTCGAAGTGGGGTTCCTCTAATACCGATCCTTTCCTATTTGTGTATAAGGATAGGAAGAAAAACAGTATCAAACGCCTTTTGCAAATCTAAGAATGCTGTCATAAATTTAATATGGTTATCCACTTCTTTAACTACCGACGAAATTAGTGAACATGCCGCGTGTTCGGTTGATGTTTCTTGTCTTAATCCAAACTGAGAAGTGGATAGTATATCATATCTGTTTAAATACGACATTAGTCTAGAGTTTAATAGTTTTTTCGAGAATTTTGGAGATCGCTGGTAATACAGATATAGGCCTGTAGTTGCTAACATCATCTTTATCGCCAGTCTTGTAAATAGGGGTGATAATAGATTGCCTTAAGAGGACAGGAAATATTCATTTTTCAAAGCAAAGATTCGCGAGATGAGTAACGATGGGAATGATTTCAGTATTCGCATATTTTAGAAAAGTAGTTTGGATATTATCCCATCCCGGGGCAATTGCTGACTTAAGGTTCATCAAGATTCTATTGACTTCATCATGATTAGCGTGTATAAGACCGAAGGAATTTGGCTGATATGGTAAGTTATGTAGGTAGGTAATCACATCATTTACTTCAGGATTTACTTGTTCAGCAAGATGTTTACCTATATTAACAAAGTAGTTATTTACGGAATTCGCAGATGTACTATAGTTTTCATTAATGCAAATATATGGATGCTGGAAAGGAAAAAATTACCAAGCGACACTTTGGTCGATATTGAGTTTTATATATCATTGGAATCAGCTTTTTTTTCTGCGTCAATTGGTCCTACTTTCGTGCGTCTACGATGAATTTAATGTCGTATAGTTATATTAAAATTTGAGGATATTTTGAAGTTTTCGGCGACCAACCGACGATAATTTTCGTCATTTATAAAAGTTTTGCGTTTATGACAATTTTCAATCTACCGTATTTCTACTTAGTAAGTTTATCCTGTTTTTGATATAAGTTATTTTGGTTTTAAGTTACTTTTCCTGAACTTATGAAAAATTAAAAATCTTTTCCTACGTAAAAATTTTATTTTTTTGCAATCTATTACCCTTTTACCTGTCCTTAATGTTAGCTATTTGTCATTTAGATATTTTTTACCAAGTCGGATTAACAAAAAGGTGTCGTTTAATGATATTTTTCCTTCCTGTAATTTTGTCGCTTTGATGAATGTGACCTGCCGTTTTCTAATATATTTTGGCGTTAAGATATCTCTTCCAGAAATATTTATTTAATAAAACGTCACTTGAGCCTTCCGCGATGATCTTGAATTGTCGTGTAACTAGGTTGTGATTTAATATCGAAGTGGTCGTTAGGAACAAAAAATTGAATCACCGTGCTACAAGCTGGCGCTTGGTGAATAGATGTGTGACCGCCCGTCCCAAGACTCGCCGCTTGGTCTAGAAAAGCGGTAATTATTTTTATTTAAGTATTACATAATATTCTTTAGTTGTATGCTCAGGCTTGAGTTCCTGACATTTTACAACTGCGAAAGGACCTGCGATTTTCGAAATTGATAGACCTAGCATTAATTAATGCAGGTATTAGTCCCAAGTACCTCGTTAGAAGATAATATATCAAGGACTAGTTAATGTAATTAACTTTTATTTTGATGATAACATAATTTTGTTTTTCTTTGACGGAGCATGCAAGAAAGCTGGTGATCCAACTGCACTATTTCTTGGGAACCAAATAGGAAGAAAGCTTCGGAACAAGCACTTTGTGCCAAACTTGATCGAAGGCCTTCGATATGTCAAAACTAACGGCCAAGGTCTTCCTCTTGGTCTCTACTGCATCCATCGTCTTGGGGGTCAGGTACACTAGAAGATCACCAGCTGAGTGACCGCGGCGAAATCAGTAATAGTGGTTACTAATCAGCTGGTGGACCTAAAGGTACTTAATCAGCTGGCAGTTTATAATAGTTTCCATGATTTTGGAGTACAAGGAGGTAATAGGCCTGTAGCTGAACCGTCGCTATTTTTAGGTATCGCGTGCACTAAAGCTATCTCGAAGAGTTCAGAACTACTCCTACGCCTAGTAGGACATGTCTTCAGCACAATATAAAGAACTTCATCAGGTTTACCCGACTTGTTAACATTCAGGAAGAGGAGCGCTTGGCGCACTGAGCATTCTCACTGCAGAATGGTCATCAGTGTGGTCCTCCCGTCACCGAGAGTCGGGTAGGATGCAAAAAGAGAGCCTAATAGGTCGGCTTTCTCCTTTGCGGCATGGACCAGTGAGTCGTTCTCCCTGTTCAGAGATGAAAGAGATGGCTGACAGAAGTTCCGTTGGACAGCCTTGGTGAGAGACTAGAATTCTCTACAAGACGAGACTAATATCTCGCCCATTCTGCAGATTTACGGACGAATCAGTGCACTGCTTTGCGGTAGCAATGACTCTTTTTTAGAAGGTAGAAGCGGAACTTTCTTAATTTTATTACATTTCTTTTCTTCTTGGTGTTTGATGTGACACTGACGCGTCAGTCCAGCCCGGTAGCACTCCTGCTTATGGCAAGATGCAATTTTAAATGAGCTATCAAGTCATAGCTGGGATCTACCTCCAAAGGGGCACTACAAATGATGGAATAAAAAGGTCCATTCCCTGAATTTCCATATTAGCGACAAAATCAGCAACAACGTTGGAACCACCCGGCAAGAAGCAACTTTGAAATACTTCAAAATAATCAAATATTTTTCTGAGAATGAGACGACATTATAATCTTCAGAAACATTTTGTATGTCATTTTTTTTTGTATGACTATAACTTGAATCGACCAAGTGAACAATCGGGTTGACAACGTGATGGCTGACGCGAAGAAAACGCTGGACGACCTCAAAATTGGGGATGGAGTTACAGCTCCCGTGGTAGCTACAACACCTTCGCTACGTGGATTCAAAGTGCCGCCGTTCGATGGGACTTCGTCCTGGTCGGCCTACAAAATCCAATTCGAGGCTGTCATGAAGGCGAACGGCTGGAATAAAAGTCAGGCCATGATTGCTCTCACCCTAGGCCTGCGCGACCAGCCCTTAACTGTTCTGGAAGCTCTCGGTAAGGAAGTGATTTACGAGCAGCTCCTTGAGGCATTGGAGGCGAGATATGGCGACGCTCACCTGGAACACGTCTTTCGTGTGCAGCTCAAGGACCGCGTGCAACGCAGTAACGAAAACCTGCAGCAGTAGGCCCTTGAGGTGGAGAAGCTAGTTCGAAAAGCGTACCAGTCTGTACCTGCGCTCATTGTAGGGAACCTGGTGCAGACATTCATCGAAGGCATCCGCACCCTTGAAGTCAGAGCTGCTGTGAGGCTCGGGCACCACGAGACGCTTAAGGACGCCTTGACCCATGCACTGGAGGTGGAAGCCGTGCGGCATGATCATCATCCCCACCGCGTCAGGGAGGATGCAGCAGCTACATTTCGGGACCGCAATAACGGCTATGGGCCTAGGTGCTACGGCTGTGGGGAAAGGGGCCATCTTCAATCCAGCTGCCCTAAGCGAACTGTAGAAAGGGAAGGTGATCGATCTCGAGAGGGTAGTGCGGCTTATAGCACCACCCAGCAGCAGCAGGGAAACGAGTAAAAGCCAGGACTGCGGGGCGGGTGCTAGCTGATGTTAAAAGAGCCCCAAGGAATTCGATCTCACAAACACATGATGGGAATAGCCTAATAATCAAGGGCAAAGTCAACGGAACGCCGTGTAAACTGACCATAGACACTGGGGCCTCTCGCACGGTTGTCAGTTACCAACTTATAAGTCGGTTCCTTGGGGACTCTGCATACAACCGAGAACGCATTAATTTGGTGACAGCCACTGGTCAGCGCATACCCGCCCGTGGAGAGAAGGAGATGGAGTTAAAGCTAGGCAACATGATCTACCTGCATAATGTCATCGTGGCTGATATAGTGGACGACTGCATCCTGGGCCTAGACTTTATGAGGAAGAATTGTTGTGAGATCGACGTTAAGCAAGGTCTTTTGAAATGTGGACAAGAGCAACATTTTGTGGAAGGGGCGTTACCAGGGAATGTGTACAGCCTTAAGAAGATTGTTCTTCCGCCGAGATCGGAAACGATTGTGCCGGTTAGTCTTCCTCGGAATCCTGGGCAAGCTCATCGTTGTATACTTGTGGAAAGGGTAGACAATGACCTTCCATGGAAAGTGGCTTAAACCTTGGTCAGAACCACCGACATCTCAGGAGTACGTGTGTTGAACCTTTGTGATCAGGAACAGATTATAGAAAAAGGTACATTGGTTGGTACTAGTGAGGAAGTGGATTGGTTGCGTCGGTGCGAATATCTATCGACAGGGACCCCAGCAAGGATGGACAAACGAGAGTGACCACACTTTTAGAAAACTGTCGCAGCATTCTCTCCCCGAATGAAATGGTCAAGGCAAAGAAGTTGTTACTCAAGTACGTCAATGTTTTCTCGTCAAATGAAGCTGAAATAGGAAAGAATGGCTTAGTTCAACACAAAATAAACACAGGAGAAGAATTGCCTATTCGTCAGCGGCCAAGAAGATTGCCTGTAGCACGTGAAAAGGAAATGGAAACCATGATTGAGGGAATGGTGAAGGATGGTATTATTGAACCTTCATTTAGTCCATGGTGTTCACCTGTGGTGCTGGTAAAGAAGAAGGACGGCAGCATGCGGTTTTGTGTTGACTAACGCCGCCCGAAAGACGTTACGAAGAAGGACAGCTATCCCTTGCCAAGAATTGATGACACGCTGGTCATGCTCACAGGCGTAAAGTGGTTAAGTACTCTGGACCTGAAAAGTGGCTAAATATTTACTTAATGGTAACACATGGTATTACATTACTTATCAAAACAAAATTCTTTTTGAGTGGTTAACGGGAATATTATCATATTAATAGTATTGTTACGAGCTTGGGGTTCGAGACAATTACAAACTGCCGATTGAATTACCAAAATTAACACTTTAATTATACAACACTAATTACATTCTAAAACCACACTAATAATAAAACACAATTACTTTAGTTCGCAGTTATTTCGCTTCGAAGTATTCTTTTGTATCGCCAATCAATCAATCAATACTGCCTCGGTCGTGGTCTATACCGGCCTTATATAGGGCCTAAGATAGTTTCCAGAACCTTCTACTGTAGCGACATCTAGAATGTTCGAGTACATATCGGTCCCGAAATTTCTGGAAGGATCTTGACTCTCCTAGTTTTGCTACTCGACACTAGAGGGCGCTAGTGTAACTAGTGTTGCCATGTACAAGACATTAACAGTGGCGCGCAACACTGCCCCCTCCTAATACATGCTCGTCCCGAGCATTATTGGCCCCATAATAACGCGCCAGTCGATCCACATGGACGATCTAAGGAACACTCCTGGCACCTTTCTGTATTCGGTAGGTTACGTCATTTATCCTTGTCACAATCCGGTACGGTCCGTCCCATTTAGCTTGAAGCTTAGGAGATTTCCCTTTGCTGCGAACTGGATTGTGTAACCACACTTGTGAACCTTCGTCAAACACTTTGTTGTTCATTTTGCGGTCATACCGTGTTTTCATCTTCCCAGAAGTTTGCAGGCCCGACTGTCTGACGTGCTCATAAATGTCATTCATTTTGTTCCGCAAGTCATTTGCATAATCGGTTATACTGCGTGGGGCATCAGGTGGTATTCCGGTGATCAGGTCTGCAGGCAGCCGTAATTCTCTCCCAAAGTTTACGATAGCTGGCGTCACTGATGTACTTTCGTGAACAGCGCTTCGATATGACAACAAAAACGGTTGTATGTGCCTGTCCCAATCTCGTTGCCGTTTTCCACAACTTTTGCCAGGTACCTTTCCAATGTCTGATTAAATCGTTCTACCATTCCATCGGATTGTGGGTGGTAAGTAGTTGTTCGTGTTTTATGAGAACCCATAACTCTGCAAGTTTCTTGGAATATTTGAGACTCGAAATTCCTTCCTTGATCGCTGTGAATCTCTAAGGGTAACGGGTCTCCAAAACGACAGAAGACTTCATGAACTAGTTTATCTGCAACTGTTGAAGCTTCTTGATTTGGAATGGCGAAGATTTCTGGCCATTTAGGGAAGTAATCCATCACAACCATTAAATACTTGTTACCACTTTCACTTTCCGGAAACGGAACCGCAACGTCAATGGCTATCCTCTTCCATGGTGCACCAACATTGTACAATTTCAATGCGCCTCTTCTACGAATTTGAGGTCCCTTTGCAGCCGCACAACTTGTACATTTGCGGCACCAGTCCTCGACATCGTCACGACAGCGGACCCAGTAAAACCGTTCTCGGATCTTCAGTAGAGTTCGTTTAACTCCCAGGAGGCCTCTTGAACAACCACTATGGTACAGCTGTAGAACATGCGATATTTTAGCCTTAAGGACAACCATTTGCGAATGACAACTGTCTCCCCGACCATTTTCCCATTTATGGCACAGGACTCAATCCTAAATCATCAAGCTGTCCCATTGGGCCCAATAGCTTTTCGTGGTCGAACTCATCGCTGAGACGTCGCTCCACTTGGGTTTAGGAGTACTGGCCTTCATCCATTCCAGAATCGGGTTAATGTCCGAATCTTCTTGCTGTGCATGTTGTAGGCTGTCCTTCCACTCATTGCTGAGCTGGTCTGTCCTAAGTTTCCTCACAGATACCACTTCCTTATCCTCTTGCCTAGTACAATGCTTGCAATCTTCAGGACAATGTCTTCTTAACAATTTCCCTAACCCTAAAAATTTTGAGATTTCCCGCTGCGGTGTTCGATTACAAAGTCGTATTCCTGCAGTAGTTCAATCCATCTCGCAACTTGTCCTTCCGGATTTTTTAACTGCAATAGCCATTTCAGTGCAGCATGGTCAGTTCGTAAGTGGAATTTCCGCCCCAGAAGATATTTGCTAAAATGCTACAAGGACTTTACCACAGCAAGCAATTCCCGTCTTGTGACACAATAGTTCCATTCCGGCTTTGACATCGACTTGCTGAAGTACGCTATCACAATCTCTTGATCACCACTCCGTTGAGATAACACACCTCCAAGTCCTATATCACTTGCGTCTGTGTCAACTATGAATTCCTTGCTCGAATCAGGGTTCCCCAAAATAAGTGTTTTGCACAGACGGTTCTAGAGCTCCTGGAATGCAATATCGCAACTTTCATCCCATCAGATATGTCGCTTCTCCTCGGTTAGCTTGTGCAGAGGTTTGGCTATATCTGCAAAGTTCTTCACAAATCGCCGATAATATGAGCACAAACCCAAAAATGCTCTAACCTGTGTCTTGTCTTTTGGAACCGGCCACTCCTTGACAGCGGCAATTTTCTCTGGATCCGTGCGGATACCTTCTTCCGACACTAAATACCCCAAAAAGTTAAATTGCCGTTTGAATAGTGAGCACTTCTTCGGGCTCAACTTGAGGTTGGCACTCTGGATCTTCATGAGCACGCGTTCCAGGTTTTGAAGGTGTTCCTCAAACGTACGGCCTACGATGATGATGTCATCCAAGTAGATCAGACATGCATCTCCAATTAGCCCGGTAAGTAGAAGCCCCATCAATCTTTCAAACGTTGCTGGGGCATTGCACAATCTAATCGACATGACTTTAAATTGCCAAAGACCCATTCCTGTGGAGAATGCAGTTTTCTCCTTGTCGTTATGGTCAATTTCAACCTGCCAGTAGCCACTTTTTAGGTCCAGAGTACCTAACCACTTTACGCCTGTGAGCATGACCAGTGTGTCATCAATTCTTGGCTAGGGATAGCTGTCCTTCTTCGTAACGTCTTTCGGGCGGTGGTAGTCAACACAAAACCGCATGCTGCCGTCCTTCTTCTTTACCAGCACCACAGGTGAACACCATGGACTAAATGAAGGTTCAATAATACCATCCTTCACCATTCCCTCAATCATGGTTTCCATTTCCTTTTCACGTGCTACAGGCAATCTTCTTGGCCGTTGACGAATAGGCAAATCTTCTCCTGTGTTTATTTTGTGTTGAACTAAGCCATTCTTTCCTATTTCAGTTTCATTTGACGAGAAAACATTGGCGTACTTGAGTAACAACTTCTTCGCCTTGACCATTTTATTCGGGGAGAGAATGCTGCGACAGTCTTCTAAAAGTGTGGTCACTCTCGTTTGTCCATCCTTGCTGGGGGTCCCTGTCGATAGATATTCGCACCGACGCAACCATTGCACTTCCTCACTAGTACCAACCAATGTACCTTTTTCTATAATCTGTTCCTGATCACAAAGGTTCAACACACGTACTCCTGAGATGTCGGTGGTTCTGACCAAGGTTTAAGCCACTTTCCATGGAAGGTCATTGTCTACCCTTTCCACGAGTATACAACGATGAGCTTGCCCAGGATTCCGAGGAAGACTAACCGGCACAATCGTTTCCGATCTCGGCGGAAGAACAATCTTCTTAAAGCTGTACACATTCCCTGGTAACGCCCCTTCCACAAAATGTTGCTCTTGTCCACATTTCAAAAGACCTTGCTTAACGTCGATCTCACAACAATTCTGGACGGATGGGCCGGCTCGAACCGGGGTGGTACCACGACCTCACAGAATACCAGCGTGAAGTAGAGGTTTACCTCTGCGTTTGGCTTGGTGAGTGCAGGTGGCCGGAGGCCTTTTTTACTGGAAATGAGGCATTCCACCTAAGTCCTCACGGGTGACAACGCATCTGCATTTTGATTCGCAAACGAGGATAGATGTAGATGTCTATGGGCCGCAGCAACCACTTACCATCAGGTGGACTGTGTGCTCGTTTGTCACCCTTATCCTATAAAAAAAAAACTGCGTTGCACGCGGTCCTTGAGCTGCGCACGAAAGACGTGTTCCAGGTGAGCGTCGCCATATCTCGCCCCCAATGCCTCAAGGAGCTGCTCGTTAATCACTTCCTTACCGAGAGCTTCCAGAACAGTTAAGGGCTGGTCACGCAGGCCTAGGGTGAGGGCAATCACGGCCTGACTTTTATTCCAGCCGTTCGCCTTCATGACAGCCTCGAATTGGATTTTGTAGGCCGACCAGGAAGAAGTCCCATCGAACGGCGGCACTTTGAATCCACGTAGCGAAGGTGTTGTAGCTACCACGGGAGCTGTAACTCCCTCCCCAATTTTGAGGTCGTCCAGCGTTTTCTTCACGTCAGCCATCACAATGTCAACCCGATTGTTCACTTGGTCGGTTCGGATTTCAGCTTGCGACAGGCGGTTGTCATGTTGAGCAACCCTATCCTTCACCTCCTTTATCTCTTTCCCGAAGGTAGCGTAAAGGTCCTTCCTGAGGAGCATCTGCTCTTGCATACCGCGCTGCAGCTGATCTTCCAACCGACGGGCCTGTTCCTCCTGTCGGCGAGCCTGTTCCTCCTGTCGGCGAGCCTGATCCTGCAGCATCATCATTAGAGCACCTAAGTTAGGTGCAGCAGATGCAGGAGCTGCTGACGGGGCGGCCTTTGTGGTCTGCAGCTGGCCTTCCGACGTTTGCGGTGTTGCATTACCAAATTGTCTCTGGTCCGTCTGGTGGTCTATACGGTCTCCTGGTCGGAAATACTCTGTACTGCCGGGTCTTGCCATTGCTCGTTGGCTAAGGATAGAGGGGTAAGTCCTTTATCACAAGAAATAACGTCCCTATAGAATGAATCATCGGCTCTCGTCAGAAAGTAATTACGGAGGCTGCACACTTCGCGATTATGCATGGTAAGCGCGCTTAAAAAGCCGCGTCCACCATGCTTCTGCGGCAAGTACAGCCTCATTACTGATGACCTCGGATGATGCATCCTGTAGGACGTCATAATATTGCGGACATTTCTATCCAGAGCGTTCAGTTCGGTCTGAGTCCACCTCAGTATGCCAAATGTATACATGAGAACGGGCATGATCCAACCGTTATGTGCATGTGTCTTATTAATGCCCAACAAAAGAATGTTAAGCACTTTTGTCAAGCGTGCATAAAACACACCGCAAACTGACTGTTTCATGTCCGCCTCATCGATACCTATATTCTGTGACATACCCAGGTATCGGTAAGTTTCCGCCTCGGATATGGTCTTTATGTTGATGGGCATAGATAAGTCTAAGCCCTCAGAGTTAGCAACCCTACTCCTTTCGACATGGAGGACCGCAAACTTATCCGTCTTCAGCTCCATTCTAATAGAATTGCTAAAATCACAAGTGATGTTTAGCAATTCCATAAGATGAGAGCGACTGGAGGCAAATAACTTGAGATCATCCATATAGAAAAGGTGGGTCACTTTTGTACCTCCTCTTCGAAGCTTAAATCCCCTCCCGGAACCCTCCAGTAAAGTACTAAGAGGGTTCAGAGTGAGGCAGAACCTCATTGGACTCAAACAATCGCCCTGGAAGATACCCCTTCTTATCCATATGTGGTTCTCAGCCGCCAACATCCGCTCGCCTAGATGACAAAGGATCGTACTCCACTGTCCCATACACTGCCCGAGGAAGTCTCGAACTGTACATTCAACCTTGTACAGCTCGAGGACACTCTTAAGCCATGTATGTGGCACCGAGTCGAATGCCTTTTTGTAGTCTATCCAGGCGGCGGAGAAGTTCCGACGGTTGCGTTTAACCACCTTGCCAATGACCGCGTCAATGAGAAGTGGTTCCTTGGTTCCTCGACCACAGCCCTGACATCCATTTTGAGCGCGCGACAACACCTGATATGAGTTCAAGTGACGAGTGATACTCGCGCCCAAAATGGATGTTAGTGTCTTGCATATAGTAGGTAGATACGTTATGGGGCGGTATTTGCTCGGGTCTGTGGAATCCCGGTCTTTGGGAACCAAATGAGTGATCCCAGTAGTGAAGAGGCTCGGGAGCGAATTTTGGTCGAGAGCCTCTTGAAACTGTCGGGCGAGCACAGTGTGACACAACACGAACCCCTTCACCCAGTAGTGATGAAGTCCGTCGAGTCCCGGACTTTTCCAGTTCGGGGCCCTACGGACCGCCTCAGCTACGTCATCTGGCGTAATGATGACGGAGTCCATGGGCGTAACATTCGCACTCTGTCTCGCCACAACTTCCGTCCAAGGGCACTCTCTGTGATTTATAGGCTCTGATAACAGGCCGCGCCAGAATGCGATAGTGCCGGCCTGATTCGGAAAAACTCCGAAAACAGCCCTCTCCATAACTCGCTGAGCGACCTTGAACTTCCTCATCTGGCCAGCAGTGAAGGACCACGTCTCAGTTCCATAGGTCAGGTGTCCTGTGAGTATTTGGGTTAGTTCGAAGGTGATATTAGCTTTCTCTCTTAAAGCTTCAATGTGTTCCAGTTTGGGCAACCACTGCTTTAGATGAGCGCCAGTTGTTTAACTCGTGTATTCCAATTCATGTGCTTGTTCAATGTCCTGTTTTTGTAGCCGTCTATCGTATAAGACAGGGGAGTTATCACAGTCTGGAGTTTTGTGAAGTGTCGCTGCTTTCTTTGCCTCCGTGTCCGCTCTTTCGTTCCGCAATAATCCATGATGAGCTTTGATGCAGTACAATTCTATTCTTCCTGTATTTTTTAGTATTTTTATTTTAGTTGTCGGCTATTTCTTTTATTTTAAGGCATAACGGTGTCAGGTCAGCTAATGCAATGGAATCCTCTTATTATTTTAATTGCAAATCCCCTCTGTAGACTAAGTAAAACTTATGTAACTGATTCGTATTTTGTTGCTGTATAAGTTATGATAGGCTCTATGACTTGCTTGTAAATGACTGACACATTTTCAGATTTAACTCCTCATGTAGGTCGAATGATTAGACTAAGTTTTTTGAAAATTGTTTGCGCTTTATTTATTGCATATTTGCAGTGGTTGATGAATTTAAAATGTTAATCTATTATAACGCCGAGTAATTTAACTTTTTCTGTGAAGTGTAAAACGTTATTGTTCATAGTGAATTTAGCAGTTTTTGCTTTTGGTGTGCAAGTTATCATTTGAGTTTTCTGGTGTCCAAATCTTAGATTGTTCTTTAGTCCCTATGTGTTTGTTTCCTGTAATATATGATTTGCAATATTTTTCATCTCAGTTACATCTTTACCAGCGCAAATTAAAAAGACATCATCTGCATAGGCATTGATGTGGTTGCCAGTGGGTAGAGTTATGTCTAGTAAATCGTCCATTATAATATTCGAGAAGATGGGTCCAAGAACCGATCCTTGAATGCATCTTTTAGTTTGTTCTCTAGATACAGTTACGTCTGAATAATTTTATTTTATTTTTCGATTTTGAATATAATTGAATAATTCTGTACAGGTTTCTTGGGCATTTTAATCTATATAGGAATGCTGGCCACCATGCATGATTGAAAGCGCCTTCTATGTCGAGTGATGTTGCGGCTACTAGTTGATTTTGTGCATATGCTTGCTTAAATATGGTTTATTGCATCCCGTAATGCATCCGTAGTTGTCTTTTGTTCTTTTAATCCGTATTGTCTATCATTTGCTGTTATTAATGTACATGTAATATGTAAATCTTTTAGCTATTAACTTTTCTAAGAGTTTGCCAAAAAAACATTTATAAGTCCAATGGGTCTGTATGATGAAACGTCGTTATAATCTTGTTTATTTGGCTTGAGGATTGTTTTTATAAAATTTATTTTCCAGGAGGTAGGAAAGTGTGAAAGATGCATGCACCTGTTGAAGAGGTTAGTGACTTGTGTAGAATACGTTTCAATAAAGTGCTGACATATGTCAGATGTAAGATGATCTAGTTCCAGGTGCTTTTTTGTGATTCATTGATTTGATCGCTTCCATGATTTCGTCTATTGTAAAATCTTTTTCATTTTCTGTGTTCGGGAAAGAGATAGTTTCCGTTCTGATTTTTGCTGAAATTGATTGTCATTAGCTTGATTGTCATCGGGGAAAAAGGTGTTAATCAAACAATTTGCAGATTCCTGACTTGACTTTGTGTAGTCGTTGCCATTAATTCTTAGAGTCCCCCCCCCCTGTAGTCCATCCTCGTGTAGTGGCGGGAAAGAGTTATTACTACCCCATATCTTCCCGTGGGTTTCGTAAGAGGCGACAAAGGGAAACTGAGGCACAGTATGGGCAGCAGCATCTTTCTGATAATAGCAAAACAATTAAAAAAACCTGCGGTTGCCAACACACTCGCCAAGCGTGGCAACTATGGCAATATACCCCCCATGAGAGTAACAAAGAGACGGCCCCCAGTCCCCGGCAGCACGCTATTCCTGGCTAAAAATGAGATTGACTTCATTATGACGACTAGACAACAACTGTGCAGTAATGTCTCAGTGATCCCAAGGGTGAAAACCGGCAGCGATGACCGAATGGTGAGAGGCATACTAAATCTAAACGTTATGTTCACGCAAAAGCGTTAGTGTCAGGCATCGACGTTAGATGGCACTCGGCTCGGTCGATACGGAATGACGTTTGTGTGTGTTGAACGTCCGAGTTGACTGAACGGTGGGAGTCGAGAGCGAAAAATTAGATGTCTTCTTCGCGTCGAAGGAGAAGGCAGTCCGTTTTTTGGTCGGGAGCTCTTAGATCTGATTTTATGTTAGGCGCGTATAGTGAATGTGCCACTGGGAATGGTGGCGCGTGTTGAGAGTTTACCCGGGACTTTAGGTTTAACGCAGAATCTGTATAAGTGGATTCGACTGTATTAGTTACTAGTGCGGTAGTTAATATTCTAGAAATAACGGTGACCTTTGACCCGTACGTTCTGTGTTCATTTTCGCGAGTCAATCGTAACAAAGGAAGAAAGTGACTGCGGAAGGCGACCTTAGCTTGGAGAGGAGCTGAGGGCCAAACTGCTGCAGGGGGAACGGTCAAATAAGGTCAATAACACTACCAGCCACACCCAAATACACATCACTGACCTTTACTTTCTAGCAGAACACATCCACACGAGACCTGACCGAATCCTGAGGGACCAGCCGCCTTGAATAGAGGTAAGTAAGCTCTGTTCAATAATTGTAACGCTCCCCCCGGATTATTTAGTGTAATTAGACTTTAACCCGTGGCGTGAGGACGCCCGACCAGCATCTGCCTGTAGCTTCTTCGTCTATGGGCCGCGAAGGATTCTACTCCTGGGATAGGCAGCTGCCGGCCGTACCATTTGGTAGCAGAACGCGGTGCTGGGATCGATTCCCGGTCGATCCACCGACCATAGTATTTGATAAAAATTAAATAATTTTGGTGGCAGGGAGCGTTGGGTTGATTGGTTTAATTTTGTGTCTACAATCACGCCCGTCCGTAATACGTAAAAATATTTTTTTTTATTATATACGTAATAATAAAATTCCTTTCTTTGTTAGCTTGCTTTGTTGTTTGCGGGTAAATTTGAAAAACCACGCCCGGTTCGCGCGCAAGCGGGAGATTGCGTCATGATGGTTATTTTTACGTAATCGGTTAATTATCGTTGTCGGATGGTTGTAGTGTATTACTTATCGAAGGGTCGATTTCCGAGCAAGGTATTTTTTGTTGATGTGTATCTTCGTTATGTATCTTTCGTATTGTAATTTGTATTTGAACTAAGGAGTGGTAATTTGTATTTACGTAATTTGAATTTAACTTGATTTGATCGCACTAGTATTTGTTATTGTTAATTTGATTTGCCTTTTCTTTTGTACTAACTTGTGTTTGATTTAATAAATAGCGGTTCTTATTTGTGTAATTTCTATTCAACTCGATTTGATAGGAACTGCATTGGTTAGCTGTTAAGTTTTTTGTATTTTTTATTTGTTATTTTTGTAATTGTGCTCGAGCGGCGTCGTAATTTGTATTTAGTAGTGATGTCCTCGCCCAAGATGCTAATCCGTTGCCTGCGGACTGAGTTACGCTGGGCCACCAGCGCCCATGCTTTGATAGGTCGACCGGATAGGGTCCATAATTTGATGAAGCGGTTCGAGCAGGTCGATGCTCGAAGGGCTGCAGTGGAGGAGGCTTACGCTGAGCTCGAGGATTCGGATGTGGAAAAGGGAGTCCTGGACTCCTGCTTCGCAGACTACGAGCAGTTCTTGTGGCTCACGGACGAGTTGATCGAGGCTGAAGGCAGGTATGCCGAAGAGGCGCGTGAAGCTCGGACGAGTGGCCTGCCCGAGTCCGTTCGGAAGCAGCCTCAGCCGGAGCTGTTGGGACGACTCCCAACTCTGGAATTGCCAAAGTTCTCCGGGGTCCTTTCCGAGTGGCTCACCTTCGTTGGTCTTTTCGACGGCCTAGTGGACGCCCGGAGTAACTTGACTCCGAGCCAGAAGATGGCGTACCTCTTGGCCTCACTGGAGGGGGAGGCCCTGGGCGTTGTCAGCCATTTGAGCTTGTCGGACGACGCCTACCAGACTGCTCGGGACCTCCTAGCCAGAAGATACGCCAACGTCCGGCGAATTGCGGACGAACATGTTAAGCAGCTTCTGAGCCTCCCGCTGCTGAGTGACCGGGCCAGACTACGTCCGGACCTGTTGGATCCAGTCTTGGTGGCCTGTAATATGTTGAGGCGGCTGGATTTACCAGTGGGCGAATGGGCCTTCTTGTTGCTCCGCATCGTGCTGTCCCGTCTACCTCTCGACCTTCAAATGCATTTTGAGGAGAGGTACGGCGGGGACGAGGCCTCCTATATTCCGCCCTTCTATGACCTGCTGCGGTTTTTGGAGGAGCAGTGCCGACAGATCGAGCACGCGGCGGGCACCGTCGACGACTTACGAGCCGTGCCCAGTGACAGGCGAAATCCGCCGGGCAAGTCGTCGTCAACCCCCCCCTGCTCCTATTGTCGAGCATCTGATCACCGGGTAACGTCTTGCCCAAAATTATTGAGTGGGCCGGTTCCGGCGAGGCGAACTATCGTCAAGGAGCGCCGCTGGTGCTACTCCTGTTTGGAAGGGCACCTTCAGCGAGACTGTCCGCACCAGCGGCTCTGTCTGCATTTCCGGGGCAATCACCATGCCGTACTGTGCCTGGGTGCAAACGGCGTCTCCTCTCGGGGCGCTGCCAGGCCCTCGACCCCCACGGGCGGGGGCGCTCCGCCACTCCCTCTGACGGGCGACGCTCGGCGCCCGCCGGCTAGCCACCAGGCCCCTAGGTTTGAAAGGGGTCCCTCCCCCGACCAGTCGGCGGGTAATTCCCCCAGGGGCGGGGGTGTCATCACCCCCCCTCAGCGTGCGAAGAGGAACTTCACGGCCACTCTTCGGTCCGCTGGACCCTTCCCACTCCCGTTAGCTGAGTGGCCGCGACTGGTGTACCACTGTACCCCATTTGATGGAGGCGGCCCTAGCTAGCTGCCGCCTTATCTCCCACCATGGCTGCCTCTACTGAGCCTTAAGCCGTCAACAGTCCACTTGTCAAGCTGTTCTGTTGCCGACGGCCTCAGTGAGGGCGTACAACCCGAGTGGCGACCGTTAGCGGTTGCGCTCTGTCAGTATCGGGTTCACGCGGTGTGGCCTCCACTTGGTGGTGGGAAGATTAGGGCCCCCTGGAGCGTTGAATCACGCTCTCAAGGGGTATTAGATTTGGTTTGGTCGAGCACTTAGCTAAAAATTCTTTAAATTTAAATTAAAATGCTTTGAGTTTTCCGCGAAATTCATATTGTAGCGGTTGTGATTAAAAGAATTGAATTTAAAATACTCCTTTAAATGCTGCTGCATATGTTTTGTAAATACATTTGATCACTGCGTTTGTTGTTGCACGGAAAATGGAGATTAAATTGTGTGCCCTTTTTGAATGCTTGGGCGTATGCTTGTAATTGTATTTGATTGTCGCGCCTGTGCTGAAGGGAAGTTTGAATTCATTTGAAATTTGAATGGCGCTCTATTTTGAAAATTATGTATATGTTTGTGATAGTGTTTAATCATTTTGCTTTGTGATAAGGAAGATTGAAATTAGATAACCCTGTGGTTACCAAAGGAAATAGGAGTCAATTCTCTTTTGGTTTAGATTTTGTTGGCACTGTCTAAGATATTTATTTGAAATAAGAGATAGGGCTGTCCCTTACGTTTATTGTTTTGTTTACTTTGCCAAGTTGACCTATGTGCATCGGTGATTACTTGTTTTAATTAATTCTGTAATTGAACATTGATGCTTTTGAAAAATTAGTTGAAATATGAGCATAGGATCACCTGCTAGGGACCATCTGTGCGTTTCGTTCAGCTCTCCACAGACGACGTTCATGGGGAATTTGGGGGTGCTCTCTGCACTGAAGCTTGAAGGTCCCTCTGGGCCGCTTCGTGTCGCGTCGCTGTTTGCAGACCTGACCCGGTCGAATTGCGGAACTAATCATAGGAGCGCAGATAGGTGTTTGAAGGAGGTCGTCTGACTTCTGTCTAGGAATAGGACTTATTTATGTGCTGCGATGTCCAGGAAGGGCATCCAGTTCAACTCTCCGGCTAGCCCACGTTAGGGCTGCAATTTTGGGGCGTTGGTTAGTGTTGCAAGATCTGATTGGGTGCGTAAGGTGGCCTAGTTTGGTTGTAGATTCGATCTTGCAACTTGCCGTCGCGACCCTGTCCCGCTGACCGGTTTGCTCGCGGACCTAAATCCTTATGTCCGGGACGGGGGTTTGTTCACGCAAAAGCGTTAGTGTCAGGCATCGACGTTAGATGGCACTTGGCTCGGTCGATACGGAATGACGTTTGTGTGTGTTGAACGTCCGAGTTGACTGAACGGTGGGAGTCGAGAGCGAAAAATTAGATGTCTTCTTCGCGTCGAAGGAGAAGGCAGTCCGTTTTTTGGTCGGGAGCTCTTAGATCTGATTTTATGTTAGGCGCGTATAGTGAATGTGCCACTGGGAATGGTGGCGCGTGTTGAGAGTTTACCCGGGACTTTAGGTTTAACGCAGAATCTGTATAAGTGGATTCGACTGTATTAGTTACTAGTGCGGTAGTTAATATTCTAGAAATAACGGTGACCTTTGACCCGTACGTTCTGTGTTCATTTTCGCGAGTCAATCGTAACAAAGGAAGAAAGTGACTGCGGAAGGCGACCTTAGCTTGGAGAGGAGCTGAGGGCCGAACTGCTGCAGGGGGAACGGTCAAATAAGGTCAATAACACTACCAGCCACACCCAAATACACATCACTGACCTTTACTTTCTAGCACAACACATCCACACGAGACCTGACCGAATCCTGAGGGACCAGCCGCCTTGAATAGAGGTAAGTAAGCTCTGTTCAATAATTGTAACGCTCCCCCCGGATTATTTAGTGTAATTAGACTTTAACCCGTGGCGTGAGGACGCCCGACCAGCATCTGCCTGTAGCTTCTTCGTCTATGGGCCGCGAAGGATTCTACTCCTGGGATAGGCAGCTGCCGGCCGTAACACGTTAAGTTGGAGAGGTCACGTCTAATGAAGTCAACGCATTGTCCCCCTTGTGCTCTAATCCAAAGTTCCGAAACCTTTCAACTCGAGCTACCAAACCGTTTTCAGCGCCTAAAAGATTGCAATGCAGTGGACGATATGAATGACAAGCTCTTGGAAACTGTCCATGCGGTCAGAGCTAAGTTTTGCAAGACCCGCCGCAGAAGAACACAAAAACTCTCCGATCACACTCTTAATCTCATGGCTGTTAGACGGGAAATGAAGCTACATTCTTCAACAGATTTGACAGCTTACAGGCAACTGAACAGACAGATCTCCAAATGCATGCGGTGGGACTTACGCAACTTCAATACAGCTCGTATTGAAGAAGCGATCGCGGAACCAGGGCTCCAAAGTCTTTGCTAGTGATATGTCTGCCAGAAAGAGCCAACTGTCGAAGCTGAAGACCGAGTGTGGCAAAGTCATTTCAAGATTGAGAGGTTCTATGGGAAGCTGTACACATCATCCTTGGAGCCACACGCAAGTCTGAGTAACGATCCAAGAGCGAGTCTTATCCGACACTATTCCGATGATATCCCGGACGTCAATCTGAGCCAGATTAGAATGGCTCTCCAACACCTTAAAAACGGTAAGGCCCCAGGCGAGGATGGAATTACAGCGGAGCTTCTGAAAGCGGGTGGAAAACCGGTACTTGAAGTCCTTCAAAAGCTCTTTAATTCCGTCCTCCATGGTGGCATTACACCGGAAGCGTGGAGCAGAAGCGCGGTGGTCTTGTTCTTCAATAAAGGCGACAACGCACTCTTGAAGAACTACAGACCGATTTCCCTTCTGAGCCGCGTCTACGTGCTGTTTTCGGGAGTCATTACAAATCGTCTGGCGCGCAGACTTGATGACTTGCAGCCTCACGAATAAGCCGGTTGCCGTAGAGGCTTTAGCACCATAGACCACACACGTACCCTTCGGCAAATTGTACAGAAGTCCGAGGAATACAATTTGCCATTATGTCTGGCGTATGTGGACTACAAAAAAGCCTTTTATTCCGTCAACATTTGGGCGGTGCTGCAGTCCCTTCAGCCGTGCCAAGTTGACTGTCGGTATATCAAAGTGATGAAGTGCTTGTACAGGAGGGCTACGATGGCTAACCGAGTACAGAACCAGAGTACAAAACCTATCCAATTGCAGAGAGGTGTAAGACAGTGTGACGTCATATCCCCGAAACTCTTCACCGCTAAATTGGAAGACGTTTTTAAGCTTCTGGGCTGGAAACGATGCGGTATTAACATCAATGGCGAGTACATCACTCACCTTCGAATTTCCGACGATATAGTACTTATGGAAGAATTGCTGGAGACCTAAGCACTATGCTCAATGACCTCAATAGTGTTTCCCAACGGATAGATCTTGAGATTAACATGGACAAAACAAAGATCATGTTTAATGTTCATGTCACACCTATGCCGGTAGTTGTTGGGAGCACTAAGCTCGAAGTTGTTGACGAGTATGTTTACCTGGGACAAATAGTCCGACTTGGTAAGTCCAACTTCGACCGAGAGGTCAATCGACGGATTTAAATCGGTTGGGCAGCGTTCGGGAAATCAGGGCACATCTTCTCATCAGGTATACCTCAAAACTTGAAAGCAAGACTGTACAAACAGTGCGTGTTGCCAATGATGACCTATGGAACTGAGACGTGGTCCTTCACTGCTGGCCAGATGAGGAAGTTCAAGGTCGCTCAGCGAGTTATGGAGAGGGCTGTTCTCGGAGTTTTTCCGAATCAGGCCGGCACTATCGCATTCTGGCGCGGCCTGTTATCAGAGCCTATAAATCACAGAGAGGGCCCTTGGACGGAAGTTGTGGCGAGTCAGTGTGCGAATGTTACGCCCATGGACTCCGTCATCATTACGCCAGATGACGTAGCTGAGGCGGTCCGTAGGGCCCCGAACTAGAAAAGTCCGGGACTCGCCGGACTTCATCACTACTGGGTGAAGGGGTTCGTGTTGTGTCACACTGTGCTCGCCCGACAGTTTCAAGAGGCTCTCGACCAAAATTCGCTTTCGAGCCTCTTCACTACTGGGATCACTCATTTGGTTCCCAAAGACCGGGATTCCACAGACTCGAGCAAATACCGCCCCATAACGGATCTTTCTACCATATGCAAGACACTAACATCCATTTTGAGCGCAAGAATCACTCGTCACCTGAACTCAAATCAGGTGATGTTGCGCGCTCAAAATGGATATCAGGGCTGTGGTCGTGGAACCAAGGAACCACTCCTCAGTGACGCGGTCATTGGCAAGGTGGTTAAATATGCACCTTTTTTCAACTTACTCCCGGCCTTATTTTTTACGTTCTAATAATAAATTAGCTCCACCTATCACAAAATTACAAACAGTGAAATCAGGACCATATTGTATGTGTGTAAAAATTTATAATAAAATCTCTAAATGTCTACAAAAAGAAGAATTGTTAAATAAATTTCAAAGAGAGCTTAAAAATATTTAATTGAAAAAAGTTTCTCTTCGTTGTCAGAGTTTTTTGTGTACAAATAATAATTGTTTAATTGAATATATATGTATACGTTTTTATAATCCATGTATTAACAACTATTGCAAATGTTTATTAAACTTAAAAGTAATGTTTAGTTTAAGTAAATAAAATAAGTAATTATTCTTTCTAAATCAATCAAATTAAATTGATATATAATGTTGCTATGCCCTATCAGGGCTCATGTTTGGCTCTGTTATATTCAACACAAGAACTATTTATGTAACCACATAAACGCAATAAAATGTTTGAGTTTCAGTTTGAGTTTTAAACGCAACCGTCGGAACTTCTCCGCCGCCTGGATAGACCACAAAAAGGCATTCGACTCGGTGCCTCATACATGGCTTAAGAGTGTCCTCGAGCTGTACAAGGTTGAATGTACAGTTCGAGACTTCCTCGGGCAGTGTATGGGGCAGTGGAGTACGATCCTTTGTCATCTAGGCGAGCTGATGTTGGCTGCGGAGAACCACATAAGGATAAGAAGGGGTATCTTCCAGGGCGATTGTTTGAGTCCAATGAGGTTCTGCCTCTCTCTGAACCCTCTTAGTACCTTACTGGAGGGTTCCGGGAGGGTATTTAAGCTTCGGAGAGGAGGTACAAAAGTGACCCACCTTTTCTATATGGATGATCTCAAGTCATTTGCCTCCAGTCGCTCTCATCTTATGGAATTGCTAAACATCACTTGTGATTTTAGCAATTCTATTAGAATGGAGCTGGGGACGGATAAGTTTGCGGTCCTCCATGTCGAAAGGAGTAGGGTTGCTAACTCTGAGGGCTTAGACTTATCTATGCCCATCAACATAAAGACCATATCCGAGGCGGAAACTTACCGATACCTGGGTATGTCACAGAATATAGGTATCGATGAGGCGGACATGAAACAGTCAGTTTGCGGTGTGTTTTATGCACGCTTGACAAAAGTGCTTAACATTCTTTTGTTGGGCATTAATAAGACACATGCACATAACGGTTGAATCATGCCCGTTCTCATGTATACATTTGGCATACTGAGGTGAACTCAGACCGAACTGAACGCTCTGGATAGAAATGTCCGCACTATTATGACGTCCCACAGGATGCATTATCCGAGGTCGTCAGTAATGAGGCTGTACTTGCCGCGGAAGCATGGTGGACGCGGCTTTTTAAGCGCGCTTACCATGCATAATCGCGAAGTGTGCAGCCTCCGTAATTACTTTCTGACGAGAGCGGATGATTCATTCTATAGGGACGTTATTTCTTCTGATAAAGGTCTTACCCCTCTATCCTTAGCCAACGAGCAATGGCAAGACCCGGCAGTACAGAGTATTTCCGACCAGGAGACCGTATGGAAGAAGAAGAAGCTCTACGGGAGGTTCTACAAGGCTCTACATGACCCTTGCGTAGACACAGTTGCCTCCCTCCACTGGCTACGTTTCGGTGACCTCTTTGGGAAATCGAGGGTTTTGTCTGTGCGATACAGGATCAGGTTATTAAGGCCAACAATTATCGAAAATACATCCTAAAGGATGGCACCGTCGACATCTGTCGAGCTTGTCGCCATCCCGGTGAGTCACTTAGACATGTCATCTCCGGTTGTTCAGCGCTTTCTTACTCTGAGTATTTGCACAGGCACAACCTAGTAGCCAGGATTGTACTCCTGGAGCTCGCTCATAAATACAGCCTCGTGGATCGAAAACTGCCATATTATAATTAGTTGCCGGAAGCCGTGCTCGAAAATTACTACGCCAGGCTCTACTGGGACCGGGCCATCATCACAGATAGGACTATTCTGGCTAATAAGCCTGATATTGTGCTGATGGACCGGGCACAGTCAAGGATATTTTTGGTCGACATTACCATTCCTTATGACGAGAACCTCGTGAAAGCCGAAACAGATAAGTTGACAAAATATCTGGACCTGGCTCACGAGGTGACCGACATGTGGGGTGGTCTACCGGCAGAAATTATTCCTGTAGTCGTTTCTGCGAATGGGTTAATCCCAGTCAGCCTCTCGGGTTATCTGAGGCGACTGGGACTCCGTGACGGATCGCTCTAAGCTCAAATGCAGAAGGCGGTGGTCCTCGATACCGCCCGCATCGTCCGCCGGTTTCTTTTCCTTTCCCCCTAACCCTCGGCCGTTTGGTCTCCCCTGCCGAGGGCTTCCACCTGGTTGGGTTTTTATATTTATGTAATTTTTATGTATTTATTTTATTTTATTGATATTTAACAGTGGTAGAGCCACGCGGCAGCTTTTGCTGTCGCACGGATGGGCCTGCTCGAACCGGAGTGGTACCACGACCTCACAGAAAACCAGCGTGAAGTAGAGGTTTTCCTCTGCGTTTCGCTTGGTGAGTGCAGGTGGCCGGAGGCCCTTTTTGCTGGAAATGAGGCATTCCATCTTAGTCCTCACGGGTGACAACGCATCTACATTTTGAATTGTAATGGAGGATAGATGTATATGTCTATGGGCTGCAGCAGCCACTTACCATCGGGTGGACTGTGTGCTCGTTTGTCACCCTTATCCTATAAAAAAAAATTATGTAAGTTTATCATTTTCATTTTCAATTATATATTTATACTTTTATTATATTATTATTAATTATAGTTTTTTCATCTGGTAGAGCTCTATCAGATGAGAAAACTATACAAATACCCCATAATAATAATAATAATAAATATTTATTTCATTTCCAATTACGCTTGTTTAAATACAGGAACTCGACCTGGCAACGTACAACGCACTGTTATATCCCTCTTTACAACGCAGTTAAACCTTAGTAAGCATTTATTTAATCCCACGGTACTTTTCCTATATATGACGTCAATCAGTAATTGCATTGTTCCTTTCCATATTAATTTTATTCAATTTTACAGTTAGTTAGATTCAGAGCCCCGGGTAGATCGGACATAGATTCCGAAACGTATTAGAGTTCGGAAGTCAGGGTTAACAGTAATATTGTGTGTAAACTTTTTATAATAAACCCTTAGGTTTACTTAGAGGTTTATTTTTAAAAAATCAAACGGGATCTGCCTCCTAACAAATTGGTGTCAGAAGTGGGATGTCAAGCTCAAGGTCTTAGAAGACATTGGCATCCGAATCCGAGGTCCCCGAAATCATCAAGGTCGACATCAAGCCTTAGCCGTGCCTAAGCCTGCACCTACCACAATTTTGGACGACGATCAGCCTCCGCTCTGAAGCGTGAGCCCGCTCTACTCACACCTGGTCCTGAAGTCTCCCGTCTGGTCGACGATAAGTCTCCACCAGGAGCCCGCACCAGCTGAATCTAACTCACCAACAAATATTTCAAGAACATTCTACGCCTTCCGGTCCTGCTATTTCCCACAACGTGACGGAGTCACCGCGTCAGCGATCCCGCCTGCCAGCCGCCACGAGTGTAAAGTTTCAACGAGCTATTGTTACGACGCTTAAATGCTACGTATAGAAATTACTATCTTTCTGTAAGTCGTTTTGTTTTCTCTTTAAATTTAAAATCTACTTTTATTTTACACTGTTTTTTTTCTTCTATTACCAACTTTTACGTTGTTTTTATTGTAATTATTTTATATAAACTTAGATTTAAATTATAATTCTTTGTCGCTTAAAGCAGAAAAAAGTAAAGACAATATGTCGGAAAAAATCACACTTTCCTTCTTGACGAAATTTATAAAACCTTATAATGGGGAGAAGGAATCGCTACCCGCTTTTCTCACAAACTGCGACAATGCAATGTCGTTAGCTACACCAGAACAACAGCCTATTCTATGCAAATTCATCATCTCACAACTTGAGGGAAAAGCACAAGTTGCATGTAGTTTAAAAACTTTTGAAACATGGAACCAAATAAAATTATTTCTCCGTTCTACTTTTGGGGAGAAAAAACATGCGACACATTTACTATCAGACTTGCAAAACTGTAAACAGTCATCCGAGGACGTCACTAAGTTTTCTTTAAAATTAGAACAAATTTTAACGAAAATTCAGTCAGATATACACTATAGTTGCAAAAACGCTGATGAGCTTCCAGGCAGAATAGCCGCCATGGAGGATCTCGCATTAAATACATTTTTATTAGGGTTGAACCCTGCTATTTCTACTATTGTTAGATGTAGGAACCCTCAAACTCTAAATGAAGCTGTTCAATTAGCAATAGAAGAGGAAAAACTACAAAACCTGCAAACGAGTTCAAAAAGTTCGATAAAACAGTGTAGTATATGTAATAAAGTAGGCCATGTTGCTGCTCAATGTTTTAAAAATAAAAAACATTCC
Source organism: Parnassius glacialis (assembly GCA_033319125.1). Lineage (NCBI taxonomy): Eukaryota > Metazoa > Arthropoda > Insecta > Lepidoptera > Papilionidae > Parnassius > Parnassius glacialis. The sequence continues at coordinate 7,800,878 of JAVANC010000012.1, read as the reverse complement.
AATTATAATCATAATAAACAAATTTCTCATTTATCTAGTTTTAATTCTGGTAAATTAATGTGTAACTATTGCAAAAACATAGGGCACACTATTGATCAATGTAGAAAGCGACAATATAATATGCAACAACGTCAAAATTTTAATAAAAACTTTAATCATAACTCTAATACTAATTCTAATCACATAAATCGTAGCTCAAATAATAATTCTAATTTTGGAAGCCGTAACCCTATTCCTAATTCTAGTTCTAACTCTGTGCCTATGCACATGACATGTGATAACGACGATGCTGTCGATAACTCTAACTCTTTAAACTGAATAAGATTTCGGATGCGTGTCTGCCGAAATCGTACTATTGTAACGACACGAAAACAATTAATAATACTATTTCTACTAAATCTTATAAAAATCATTATGCTAAATCTAATTCTAATTCTAATTCATCTCGGCAATGCTTTAGTAAGCAACCGAGCTATTCTAGTTCATTTACATCTCAGTTACCCAAAGGGGAACTGAGTCGTTCTAAGTCTATTACATCTCAGTTGACCAAAAAGATACAACCGAGTCCTACTAAATCGTTTACTATATCTACACCTCAGCAACCCAAAGTGGTTAAGCCGAGTCTTAATGAATCTTATTCCAATTCTATTCCTATTTTTGAAACGAGCATAAATACATGCAAGGTTTCGTTACCATATACAAATCTATTTACCAAATATTCTCCTAAGTGTCTCAAACTTCTTATTGATACCGGCGCGAGTGTTTGTGTCATTAAACACTCATGTTTAAAAATGAAACATGAACTTCTTAAGGACAAAATAAGAATCAAAGGTATAAATGATACGGATACATATTGCGAAACGTTAGGCTCAATCTACTTACAATTTTTATTAAGTGATGAAACTTACGAGTATAAATTTTATGTTATTAACGATAATATAAATCTTAATTACGACGGCATTATTGGCACAGACTTTCTTAAATATTTTAATGCTAATATAGATTATAGTTCTAAGATAATGACTCTGTGCGGTTATCAAGTTCCCATTATATTTCATCAGCCGACGTACATCGTTCCGGCACGCTCAGAAGCCGTCATTGAATGCGCTATATCAAATTACTCGGTCGAGCTTTATCATAAAAATGAAGGCTTAGTTCTAGATCATACCTTAAGCAAGGGTATTTACGTCGCGAATTGTATTGTATCAATAAAACCAAACAAAAAGGTTAACATCACCGTTTTAAACACTACTGACACAGACTTAGAAATTAAAGATTATTTCGTAGAATTGACACCGATTGACTATAATAATGTTAATTCCTGCGAAAATTCAATATCTAGTAAATATTTGTATTCTATTTCTACTTCTAAATCTAATCGAATAGATCGAGTATTAAGTCTTTTACGCTGCTCTCATCTCAACGATGAAGAAAAGAAAGCACTTTTAAATTGCTGTTCTGATTATACGGATATCTTTCACCTCGAAGGTGAACCCCTTTCTTTTACGAATGGCATCCAACATTCCATAGATACGGGTAACGCGGCCCCAGTTCACGTAAAATCATATCGCTTCCCCGAGTGTCACAAGGAAGAAGTCGATACACAAATTCGCAAAATGCTAAATCAGAACATAATTCGTCCCTCTGTCTCGCCTTGGAGCGCCCCTGTATGGGTAGTACCGAAAAAATTAGACGCTTCTGGCAAAAGGAAGTGGAGAATAGTCATTGACTATCGCCGTCTTAATGACATCACGGTTTCCGAAAGTTATCCCCTGCCTCTTATCACTGACATCCTAGACCAATTAGGCCATTCCAAGTATTTCACAACCCTTGATCTCGCGAGTGGGTTCCACCAGATAAAGATGGATCCTAAAGATGCCCCAAAAACGGGATTTACTATAAGTACCAATTCGAGCATGTCTGGTCACTACGAATTCACTAGAATGCCTTTTGGATTAAAGAACGCTCCTTCTACCTTCCAGAGGCTGATGAACACCGTCTTATCAGGTTTGCAAGGTCTACACTGCTACGTTTATCTAGATGATTGCATAATTTATAGTCATAATTTAAATGAACATATGGAAAAATTAAAACTAGTATTCGATAAACTCCGCGAATACAATCTAAAATTGCAACCAGACAAGTGCGAATTTTTAAGACGTGAAGTAACTTATCTTGGTCATATCATCACCGATAAGGGTGTCTCTCCTAACCCAGACAAAGTAAAAGCAGTGTCACAATTTCCAATTCCTAAGAGTCCTAAAGAAATTAAATCTTTCCTAGGCCTAATAGGCTACTATCGCCGATTCATTGATAATTTCTCTAAGTTGACAAAACCACTTACTTCTCTATTAAAAAAGGACGCTACTTTCCATTGGTCTCAAGAACAACAAATTGCTTTCGATGTTTTAAAAGAAAAATTAATCACTGCTCCGCTGCTCCAATATCCAGACTTTTCTCAACCATTCATAGTAACTACGGATGCAAGTAATTACGCCGTAGGTGCAATCCTATCCCAAGGTCCTGTAGGCAAGGATAAGCCGATAGCTTATGCATCACGTACTTTAAACCGTCCCGAAGGCAATTATTCAACTACCGAAAAGGAACTTCTAGCTATTCTATTCGCAGTCAAAACGTTTCGTCCATACCTCTACGGTAATAAATTCAAAATAGTTACCGATCATAGACCATTGGTATGGCTATTCAATGTCAAAGACCCAGGTAGTAGACTCATTCGTTGGCGCTTAAAACTCGAAAAATATGATTACGAAATTGTTTATAAACAAGGCCGTCTTAATTCTAACGCCGATGCGTTATCTCGCTGCCCCGTCAATGTTATAGATATTAACACTTTAAATAATTCTAGTTATGAAAAATATTTTAAAGACCAATTTACTAATAAAACTCTTATTTCAAATACAATAATCTTAGAATGTACTCAAGGATTACACCTATCTAAACTAAAAACTATTGCATGTCCCGTCTCTTTAGATTTCGACTCATCTATACCTCACTGTGAAGAAATATTAGCACAATTAGACAAGCCTGATGACTTATTAAGTTCCGAACGCGAGCCATTTACAATTCAATGCGTAAAAGATAAGAATAAATCTTACTATTTTATGTACACTAAAGTGCATCATTATGAAGAAACTAAATTTAAGGATATTTATAATTTAATGATAAAACTCAGAGATAAAATTTTAATCGAGAATCCTGATATTACAGATCTCGCCTTATCAGACTTTTCAGATCCATTTTCTAAACTAGCTTATATTAAAGTATATAATATGATTGCCTATGTTTTTCACAACACTAACATTAAAATACATATATACAAAAATCAGTTAATTTATCCTACTCCCGTTGAAATACCTAAAATTTTAAAAGAGAACCACGATTCGCCTATTGCGGGTCACCCAGGTTCAAGTCGTATGTATAGACGAATTAAAGCCGCCTATTATTGGAAGGGTATGCGCTCTGACATTGTAGATTATGTAAAGAAATGCCAATTATGCCAAATTAATAAACCATTGAGAATGTCCAATAAGGCCCCAATGGAAATAACTTCTACTTCTACTAGACCGTTTGAACGATTAGCTCTCGACATCGTTGGTCCTTTACCTGACGCAGGTTTTCAAAAATTCAAATTCATCCTTACATTACAAGATGATTTAACTAAATTTTCAAGTGCCTATCCCCTGGTCACAGCTACCAGTGAAGAAATAGCCAGAAATCTTGTACATTTTATGTCTCTTTTCGGTTTCCCCAAAACGATCTTAACGGATTTAGGTACTTGTTTTACGTCAGATTTATTTAAAGAATTAACTCAAATCTTAAAGGTCAAAGCCTTATTTACTACTCCTTATCACCCACAAACAAATGGAGCTCTAGAACGCTCACACGCTACTTTAAAAGAATACTTAAAATCTTTTGTCAATGAAAACCAAAACGACTGGCATTGTTACTTATTTACCGCAATATTAGCATATAATACTACTCCTCATTGCACTACTAATTTCACCCCTCATGAATTATTATATGGTTATAAACCTAATATTCCTAATTCTCTATATGAAACAAAGAATAATACCACTTATAACGAATATATTCGGGCTTTACAATATCGAATGCGCTTTAGTAGAGAAAAAGCCATTCAAAATATAATCAATAGTAAGGAGAAATCCAAACAATATTACGATACAAGTTCACGCGAAATTTCTTATAAAATTGGTGACTTAGTTTATATAAAACACCATCACCGACTCCGTAAGGCTCTATCACCTATATGGAAAGGTCCATATAAAATTATGAAAGTACATAATAAGCACAACGTTACTTTACAAGTAGGTCGTAAACATGTTAAGTATCATATAAACGAGATTAAGCCTGCTATTAATACTCCTTAAATTTAAATTATTTTATACATTTTTCAGAGCTTTATGCTATGGAAGCCAAAGCCACGCCGAGTCGAGGATCATACCTATATCACATAGTCCTGGAATTTATTTTGAACCTATTACGCATATTAACTTTTATAACGATTATTGGAAGGTTATAACACATATAGACCTTATATCTTTAGCTCCTTATCTCAATAAAATTGAAAATTTATTATATGATACATTAAACCTTTGTTCCAAAATAAATACTGACGAATTTTCCCAATGTAAAGATTTTTCAAATCCTATAGAGATTTTAATAAAATATAATTACGTCAAATTGCAATCTCTAGCACATATAATTAATAATAATCAATCCCCAAATAGAGTTAAAAGATCTCTAGAATTTGGAGGCGAAATCCTTAAATTTTTCTTCGGTACTCTAGACGCAGATGATGCGCGAAAATATGATGCTGCGATAGAATTATGTCAGAAAAGTGAAACAGAACTATTTAATTTATTCAGAGACAATATTCACATAATTAAATCCACCATAAATAATTTCAACGCCACTGTTTATAAGTTAAACCAAAATGAATTAAGAATAAACTCGCAACTTATTAAAATGAATGAAATTCTTTCGCAAATCACAAAAACCGATAATTTACTTGTTAATATTTCAAGGATAAATAATTTATTGAACATAATTGAAAGCTCCTTACTTGCTATTTCTAACTTGCTAGACACAACTATAAATGCTATCCTATTTTCCAAAGTAAATGTTTTGCATCCTAGCGTGATTAGCCCTTTAAGTCTTTATAATGAACTAACCAAGCATATTAATCAAATAAATAAACGTTTAGATTTTCCAGTGCAATTGAACATACATAATATTCATACTTTAATTGACGTTTCGAAACTTAGTTCATATTATTATAACAATAAGGTTGTTTTCAACTTGCAGATTCCACTAATAACACCTGATAAATTCATCGTTTATAAAAATATACCATTACCAACTCCTCACGACGAGTCACATATTCAAACGTTTGCACTTATTCAACCTTCTAATTCTTATATTGCTTTAAGTGACGATAGAATACATTATGCTATGTTTAATAGCCTAGATGATTGCAAATTTATCAATAATAATTATTCTATTTGTGAACTATTTACTATATTGTCTAGTATAAATAATCCTAACTGTGAATCGAAATTATTAACAGAAGTAACTCTTTCCTTACCTTCTGAATGTAACGCCAAGTTATTATTTGGCCAAATCAATATTTGGCATAAATTAAAAAATAATAGATGGATATATGTACAATCTAATGTAAATAAAGTAACTATCAAATGCAACGATGACATTACCGATCATTCTATTATTGGTACAGGTATTGTCAAATTAACCGAAAATTGTATCGGTTATTCCAAAACTATTCAATTATTGCCAACAAGTACTTATCAATTTTCGATTAAGTCAACTATAGATATAAGCTTTGATATAACAAAATATGATTGTTGCAAAAAGGATATATTTAATAAAAGTTTACCATATTTAACGCCAATCTCTCTAAGCAAAGTTAACTTGGATTCCTTAAAATATGCAAATCATCAGCTAGATAGTTTAGAATTTGAATTAAATAATCTTCAAAAGGAATCACATTTTATAAAATACGGTTCATACTATTCCACATTTACTTATATTTTAATTGTATTACTATTTTTGTACTTAGCTTACAAATTATTTAAATGTTCCAGAAATCGACACAATAATAGTGGACATTGTATACAAATATTTAATCAATGTAATAATAAAAAGTCATCGAAACATAATTCTAAAATTACAAATTCAATTGAGATGACTGATATGTCAACATCCGAAGAAGATAATAACTCACCCAAATCTTTACCAAATTGTATTAATTGTGAACCTTATAGAACTGTACACAAACTTCACTCTTCCTCCGGAAGAAATCTTAATTTCTAATTTTATTTTATTTTAGTTTTCAAAATGTTTGTATTAACACAAATAATTAATTTTATTATCATATAATTTCAAATTCTACTTTGTCATTTATACTTTGTAATTACTACATTTTAATATTTTTAATTCAATCTAATTGTAATTGAAACTACGATTTTGTTTATAAAAAAAAAAAATTCTAACTTTACGATTTCACCTTTCATTGTTCAGTTCAATTTCATTGTTCTATTTTATATTGATTATTTGTCAAATGTTACTCTGTTTCTTTTATATAAATTAGTTATAAATTATACTATTTTATGTTATGTAAAATCAAATAGTTCGATAGTTTTTATATTATTATAAGATAAATTTGATATATTTTACTATAACTTTTAATTTTCTATTCCTATATTTTGTAATGCCTTCCGACCTCTAATTATTTTTCTATTTCGAAACTTCGCTTTATCTTAATTTAGAAAAAGCTCAGTCAAAAAGGGGGAGCTGTTATATCCCTCTTTACAACGCAGTTAAACCTTAGTAAGCATTTATTTAATCCCACGGTACTTTTCCTATATATGACGTCAATCAGTAATTGCATTGTTCCTTTCCATATTAATTTTATTCAATTTTACAGTTAGTTAGATTCAGAGCCCCGGGCAGATCGGACATAGATTCCGAAACGTATTAGAGTTCGGAAGTCAGGGTTAACAGTAATATTGTGTGTAAACTTTTTATAATAAACCCTTAGGTTTACTTAGTGGTTTTTTTTAAAAAAATCAAACGGGATGGGCCTCCTAACAGCACGCAACCTGAGGACTGACGAGAAGATCGTCGAGCTGGAAGAAGAGATAGACAAGTTGCGCTGGCATATTATAGGATTATCCGAAGTCCGAAGAGAGGGGGAGGACACGGTAATCCTCGAATCCGGCAACTTGCTCTATCACCGGGAGGGCGACCATCTGTCCCAAGGAGGTGTCGGATTTATCGTCCACAAGTCTCTCGTTAACAACGTTGTAAAGATCGGGAGTGTGTCGACGAGGGTTGCGTACCTTATACTCAGAATCACCAAACGGTATTCGCTGAAGGTCATACAGGTTTACGCACCAACCTCGGCATACCCCGATGAATAGTTGGAGGAAATGTATGAGGATATCTCTAGAGCCATGCATTCCTCCAAAACCCAATATACGGTGTTAATGGGAGACTTCAATGCAAAACTAGGCACAAGAGAGAACGGTGAGCTGAAAGTAGGGAAATTTGGAATAGGGCAACGGAACCCAAGGGGCCAGCAGCTGGCCGACTTCATGGAGAAAGAGGGACTCTTTATGATGAACTCTTTCTTCAAGAAGCGGCCCCACAGGAAGTGGACCTGTTCGAGCCCCGACGGTTCGACAAAAAATGAGATTGACTTCATTATGACGACCAGACGACAACTGTTCAGTGATGTCTCAGTGATCGCGAGGGTGAAAACCGGCAGCGATCACCGAATGGTTAGAGGCACACTGAACCTAAATGTTAAGTTGGAGAGGTCTCGTCTGATGAAATCAACGCTCCGTCCCCCTCGTGCTCTAATCCAAAGTCCCGAAACCTTTCAGCTCGAGTTACAAAACCGTTTTCAGTGCCTAGTAGACTGCAATGAAGTGGACGATATGAATGACAAGCTCGTGGAAACTGTCCATGCGGTCGGAGCTAAGTTCTGCAAGACCCGCCGCAGAAAAACACAAAAACTCTCCGATCACACTCTTAATCTCATGGCTGTTAGACGGGAGATGAGGCTACATTCTTCAACAGATTTGACAGCATACAGGCAACTGAACAGACAGATCTCCAAATGCATGCGGTGGGACTTACGCAACTTCAATACAGCTCGTATTGAAGAAGTGATCGCGGAACCAGGACTCCAAAGTCTTTGCTAGTGATATGTCTGCCAGAAAGAGCCAACTGTCGAAGCTGAAGACCGAGTGTGGCAACGTCATTTCAAGATTGAGAGGTTCTATGGGAAGCTGTACACATCATCCTTGGAGCCACACGCAAGTCTGAGTAACGATCCAAGAGCGAGTCTTATCCGACACTATTCCGATGATATCCCGGACGTCAATCTGAGCCAGATTAGAATGGCTCTCCAACACCTTAAAAACGGTAAGGCCCCAGGCGAGGATGGAATTACAGCGGAGCTTCTGAAAGCGGGTGGAAAACCGGTACTTGAAGTCCTTCAAAAGCTCTTTAATTCCGTCCTCCATGGTGGCATTACACCGGAAGCGTGGAGCAGAAGCGCGGTGGTCTTGTTCTTCAATAAAGGCGACAACGCACTCTTGAAGAACTACAGACCGATTTCCCTTCTGAGCCGCGTCTACGTGCTGTTTTCGGGAGTCATTACGAATCGTCTGGCGCGCAGACTTGATGACTTGCAGCCTCACGAATAAGCCGGTTGCCGTAGAGGCTTTAGCACCATAGACCACATACATACCCTACGGCAAATTGTACAGAAGTCCGAAGAGTACAATTTGCCACTATGTCTGGCGTATGTGGACTATGATAAAGCCTTTAATTCCGTCGAAATTTGGGCGGTGCTGCAGTCCCTTCAGCGGTGCCAAGTTGACTGTCGGTATATCGAAGTGCTGAAGTGTTTGTACAGTAGAGCTACGATGGCTATCCGAGTACAGAACCAGAGTACAAAACCTATCCAATTGCAGAGAGGTGTAAGACAGGGTGACGTTATATCCCCGAAACTCTTCACCGCTGCATTGGAAGACGTTTTTAAGCTTCTGGACTGGAAAGGATGCGGAATTAACATCAATGGCGAGTACATCACTCACTTTCGATTTGCCGACGATATAGTCCTCATGGCAGAATCGCTGGAGGAACTAAGCACTATGCTCAATGACCTCAATAGTGTCTCCCAACGGATAGGTCTTAAGATGAACATGGACAAAACAAATATTATGTTTAATGTCCATGTCACACCTATGCCGGTAGTTGTTGGAAGCACTAAGCTCGAAGTTGTTGACGAGTATGTTTACCTGGGACAAATAGTCCGACTAGGTAAGTCCAACTTCGACCGAGAGGTCAATCGACGGATTCAACTCGGCTGGGCAGCGTTCGGGAAGCTACGACACATCTTCTCGTCAGAAATACCTCAAAACCTTAAAACAAAATTGTACAACCAGTGCGCGTTGCCAGTGATGACTTACGGAACTGAGACGTGGTCCTTCACTGCTGGCCGTATGCGGAAGCTCAAGGTCGCTCAGCGAGCTATGGAGAGGGCTATGCTCGGAGTTTCACTGCGTGATAAACTTAGGAATGAGGATATCCGCAGTAGAACCAGAGTAACCGACATAGCCCAACGGATTAGTAAGCTGAAATGGCAGTGGGCCGGCCATATAGCTCGAAGAACCGACAACCGATGGGGAAGAAAGGTTCTCGAGTGGCAGCCTCGTACCGGTAGGCGAAGTGTAGGGCGTCCCCCCACAAGATGGAGTGACGACCTGGTAAGACATGCAGGAAGTCGATGGATGCAGGTGGCTCGGGACCGTGCTTTGTGGCATTCTTTGGGGGAGGCCTATGTTCAGCAGTGGACTTGTGAAGGGCTGTAATGATGAATGATGAAATACAGGAACAAATATGATTAAAATTAAATAAAGTAACAACATGTCTAACAAAAATAACATGCTATTATAAAATAAAACTATATGTAGATTAATACTATAGAATCTACACAAGAAAAAAAGAAAAGTCAAGTTTATAATATTAGCTACTTGCCTGAACTAGGTTGAGTACCGTTATTTCAGATATCACTTATACAATCGGTTTAATAATGCAGTACACTAGATATTTAAATAATTAAACTATATTATATAATAAATAAAATAACTGAATAAAAATTATTTGTTACCTACAATTAATACAAACTATTTTAGAATTTCTAACAACTTCTCTGTGTATTCGTAATTTAATTTATTTAGGAATTCCCTTACACTTATATTACAGTTCTTATAACTTAGACTATATACCTTTAGTGACTTGTTGACTTGACTTTGTTATATAGAAAGGGTCCTAAAAATATGTAAAATTTATTCACAAATGCGTGCTTGGTTTGAGGGTTTACACAAACTTAGTCCATTCTTCTCCTGTCTATGGATTTAAATGGAAGTTCGGTTCGGTGATGATCTGATGTAGGACATGCTTCGCAATTAACTTTCCAATTTCTAACGTTAGATACAATATTATCGGGAGCTAATGTGAGATCAACTATGGACGTTCTTAATTGTCCGTGTGTAGTTGTTTCAAAAGTTGGGTGTAAGCCAGTGTTGCAGATGTTTAATTTATTAGCCATAATGAGTTCCATTACTTCTTTTCCTCTTTTGTTGATTTAAGTTGATCCCCATGTCGTATGCCAGTCGTTAAAGTCACCACAGATGATACGTCTCGTTGTGTCGCTAGTCTTAAGAATTTGTTCCAGGTGGTTAAGCATGTTTTCCTCGTCAACATCTGGTTCGACATAAGCACAGATAAGTAGCAGTTTTGAGTTTTTTAGGGACAGTTGGACGGTGCAGAAGTTTATCGTGCAGCACTGGTTTATACCTAGGTAACATCCTAAGTTGGTACTTATTGCTATGCATGCTTTGACTCTGCTGCCATGTTTTGAATGTTGATACAAACTGTAGCCGTTTATTTGTTTGAGGGTGTTGTTTTTGCCGACATACGGCTCAGTTATAAAGATTATATCATATCCTTTATTGACGATGTATTGTTTTAATTCATGTGTCGCTGCATATCCCCTGCCTAAGTTGCACTGAAGCATTGTGAGTCGGCCCCGCTCCAGCATAGGGGGATCCGGAGCACATGCTTGCAGCGCATTGTTGCTATTGATCTTTATAGAGGTGCCCTTAGCATTACCTTACCGACATTCTGGCTATTCTGTCCCACTTCTGCCACTCGTGACATTCCTGGCTATATGCTGGGTGGTCCTTTTTTATATTCCTCTCCGTTTAACAATTTGCACAACATGGAGTTTGGTTCCTCCGTGGACAGCTTCTGGTGTCGTGATTTTCTGCGCAGTAACCACATTTAATTTCTGTCGAGCATGTACTAGATTTATGGCCAAAAACTTGACAATTATACTACTGGAGTACCGGGGACTGATCGATAACTGTAATCATCTGACATCCAAGCTTTATTTTCTTATTGATCATAGCATTCCATAGGGTCGGGTTTATTTCCAGTATTATATTTCCAACTAAATTAGTTCGACTTTTCAAACTTCCAATGATCCTCATAGAGATGTCAGTTTCAATGATACTATCGACGATATTCTTATTTTGCTTTAGTATAGCATCAATGATTTTGTCATCATTTATGTCCGGGTGACTCCCATCAGACGTACCATCGAATTACTTACTGTCGGAAGTGACACATTGAGATTTTTAGAGTTAGCTTTTATAGCGGCGCTGAAGGTTTCACGATCCTTATCAGTGTCACAAGTGATGGCTATCTTTTGTGATTTTGTTTTCCATATTCCCGTAATGCCTTTTCCCATATTTACCACATCGATTTTACTTTTGACCTAGCTCATAATGTCCTCGCCAGTATGGATGGGATTTGTAGACTCTACCATTATTGTATATTGGTTCTGGGGAGGTTCTACGTATTATTTATTTACAGCTGCTGCATAGTTCTTCCTTTTGTTTTTTCGGCTCATTACCTTAGTGAAACCATCTTCTTCCTTAAGGTTACCCAAATTTAAATTATTTATTATTTATTATTTATTTTTTATTATTCATTCTTCAAATAATTTTAATTCACAGTAAGAAGGTATTATTTTTTTCTTACTAGTAATATGAAAGATAAATTATTGTGATTAATCAGTGACTGAATAACTAATTAATGTGTTTATTTTTTAATGTTTAACGATTATATAATTACTTAAAAAAAATAACAGTAGGAAGTTATGCATGATTTAAATTATTATATAATATTATATTCTGCTTTAATTTATTGATCTGTCAATTTTTGCATTCAATTTAATTAACTACATAATATGTATACTTCTGTCTCGTTGTTCTTTCTTCTTTTATAAAATGTGTGTAACACCTGTATTTAAATCAACATTCACATTTTTTGATATCTTGTAAACATATTATACTATTGTTAGTGTATGTCTCGTTGGTTTTAAATAAATAAATAAATAACAATGACTAACTCTTGGTAAATTACTATTATAATTACATTTGTAGATTGATATATTAACAATTTTAAGGAGCAATTATAATTACAAGCTGTGAGGCATTTCACCTTATTTCTCAGAGATGGCAATGTACTTACTTGAAGTCTTCTTTGTTTGAAGTTGATTTCAAGTGTCTATGGACGCCAGTAGCCACTAACTATCAAGTGGACAATAAGTTTGTCACTTCAGTTTTAAAAACCAGACAAAATTTTTAATCGTACTATAACAATAGTCTTTTTATAAATATCCAATAATAAAATATTTATACTTGTTTAATTATTTCCTATTTAATATATGTTTTAGGCCGGTCGTCTGAATTATTTATGATATAATATTTTCTTATATTTACGCACGTGCTGTTCTCAGAGGTGAAAACATGCAATCTTTGCTTCAAGTTGCAGTACCCTCTTGCCATCAGGTGAATAGTAAGTTGGTCGCATTTTTATTATTTTGATTTTTTTCAGGAAGATGCTGCTCCTCATCTCTTAGTTTGTCACTACACGGTTTTCTGCTAAAACACTCGTGTAAACATAACTGAAGTTAAGAATAATATCTCTCTTCTTGTAGTTTGTTTTTACTATTTCAGACGTCTTTTTTTATAGAAATAGGGTGACAAACGAGCACACAGTCCACCTGATCGTAAGTATGTTGCTGTGGCCCATAGACATCTACATCTATCCTCGTTTACGAATCAAAATGCAGATGCGTTCTCAGCCTTGAGGATTTAGATGGAATGCCTCTTTTCCATTAAAAAGGGTATCCGGTTTTCTACACTCACTATACGAAACACATTAGCATCAAGCTGCTATTTTACGCTGGTATTCTGTGAAAGCGTGGTCTTTCCCCGGTCGAGCCGACCCATTCGTGCTACAACTATATTATAAATATAGCTGCAGCTTTGCTCTACCACATACAAAATAACTCCAAATGAGTTCGGCGTTTGTGATTAGATTTCCTGTTAGCCGCTTGTCAGGGTTTCAACTTCAGTATACCTTATACATACCGCTCATAGTTAAAAGGAGAATGGGAATTTTGGGCCTGAAGTTAACTAATTTATTTATACTGTAAAACATTAGCTTTATTTTTCTAAAGTGAAATACAAAAAATAGCCCTTTTTACAATCTAGAATTCAAAGAAACAATAAAATAAGTAATAAGTTAGAAAATCGAATCGAAATTATATTTATTAGGTTCCAAAAAATAAAATGAAAAAGCTTGCAAGGTTTCATTGACTATTATGTTATTTACTTTAAATAAAATATTCTTTTGAAAATAAAATATATTATTCGCTTATAGAAAAAAGAAAAGTAAACATTTTATGGCAATATAAATCGATTACCATAAAGAATACACTTATGAAATTCTCGTTTTCAAACGTTATCTTTCAATAGAGGACTTCTAATTTTGAATTTGAAACTTGGCTTGACAGTTCAAACTTCAAACTATTATTTTGAAAGAAAAAGACAGATTTTCGATTCGATTTGAAATGAAAGCAATATAATCGATTCTTGATTAGATTGAGCGTTTTATTTTCGATTATTTTTCTGTGTTAAGGAGATAAAAATTGCGAACACATCTACAAAATAATAATTAAAAATACTAAATATCAACATTTCAACATGTAACTGTAACAACAACAATTCATGTAATCGATCTCAGATCGATATCCCTAATATTCACTTCATTTAGTTGTTATTAATTTAACTTTCGTTAATTGTTTCACCATTTTGTTTCCTAATTAACCACAACTTTTCTTTAGTGATTTTATACTGATCCTGATTTTTTATTTTTAAGTAATAATAGTAAAAAATATCCTGTTACAGTGGAATAACAGTGAATAACTACATCTTACAGTGTAGGTACTTCATAATCTCACTTTTACTTATTCTACAATAACTCAGCTCCTATATTGACAAATCTCACTAGATTTTTAGTTATGAATCACACGTAACATAATTAACGCACTTTGAGAAAGTAGTTTGATCAGAATCGTTTACTGAATCGATTTCTATCATTTTTAATATAGGTAATTTTTTATCCCAAAAATAATTGAAACTACTTAATTTACAGTCACACTAAACCTGTACAGTCAAACAAACTGAAATGGACTAACTCAAGGCAATAAGACTTTAAAAGTGCAGTTTTATTTGTATTAATACAAATTCCGTCATTCAATACAAAATAAAGAAAATTGAACCTTATTTCAAGTATTTTAAAGTCTTTACAAATACAGAGTTTGGAGTGCCTTATAAAGGTCGCGGCGGCCAGGTCATTGACCTCTCAGATCACCTGATTTGACGTCTTTTGACTGTTTTTTATGGGGACATATTAAATCATTAGTTTATTTTACTGAGACAACAAGTGCCGAGAACGTAACCTCCACACTAGGATTTTCTCTTGTATTGTGGCAGCAGTGTTCAAACATAAATTGAACAAAGACAAACATCGAGACCCGGAACAATTATTTGTAGACCATAGAAATATTGTTCCGTGCGGGATTCGAACCCACGGTCCTTAGCGCTGCAACTCAATTGCCGTGGTGGACATTTTGAAAATATATTAAAATACAACGTTGCATGAAAGTTTAGGATATCAGTAAGTTAAATATTTGATTCTTAAAATTATTGTAATCTTGATTCACTTCTTTTAAACACGCCGTCTTTGAATTATGTTGTCGTATTATCTCTTAGTTTTAGCAGTTCATTATTATTTACAATTACAATTGAAATGTTAGGCAAATACGTAACATTTTGTAACGAATATTGCCTCTTGACATCTAAACATAATTGACATTGACAGCTGAGTAGCTGAGATGCGACTTTTGGAGATTTGCTTATTATTTTATATCAATCTAAAGGTCTTTGACCAGTGATTTTAAAGATAACATGTCCTGAGTAGGCTTAGCCCACGTAACTGGCATTTTACTTGTTGTATCATAATCAATAAACAAATTTATTCGGAGTCCAAAGCCTGAAGTGTGATTGAAAGATGCAATCAAATGTTTACTAGACTGAAATAAACAACTCAATGCACGGAATTCTGACATCTGTTAATGTTTTTATGTGGGTATTTCTTTAACGTAACCAATCATGTATTGTCGGCTTTTTTCGGCACTAATACCTACCAACGGTTGTGTCAAGCGGCGGCGGCGTGAACTCGGTTCGAACGCGAGCGAAGGCTAGCAAGACCTATAGGTACCTAGCGTTCGTGGTTTTGTACGGTGACCACAACATTCTTCCGGAATTAGTATAACTAATTTAATAAATAATCAATGCATAAACATGTTTAATTAAGAATTCAGTGTATGTATTATGATTATAACATAATCTACTAATTGGGGTGTCTGAGGATGTGCGTTAATTACGTTACATGTCTTTCAAATGGGCCTTTCATCTTGTTAACACATGTGTCCAAGAATGTATGGAGGCGTCTCCTGCTCCTTTGTGTAAAAAGATTGCTTATTCCTCTTGAGTCTTCCAATTTTTATTTATTTAAGATTAGGGATAACAACACCAAAATAATAAATAGTAAATACAAAGTGGTTACGTGAAGAAATTATTAAAGGCAATTACAGTTATTCACACCTTATCTATACATATAAGTACATGTGAGCAGATAAAATGAGACTCTTACATAATATTATCGTTGGGTTACAATCTTAGTGTATTTCAAAGTAACGAGTTGAAACGAATTAAGAGGATTGTGAAGTGCCAATACGCGGCGCGAGTAGGTAGTTTTCAAAAATGCTATCTGTTTCTTAACGCACGCTCTGCCTTTCTCCGGGCTCCGGGCGTGAACAACACAAATTACAACATATTACACTAATTCTCACGCAACTACAATAACTTTACCAGGAGCGTTCGTTCATTCATAGCCTATATTTGCGTACATTTACGACAAGTTACATAATGAATTTGTTTGTGTTACTTTGCAATTTTATGATATTGCATAGTCTATGTAGACATTAAGTGGGGACTTACTACATATACCTTATAGAAGTGTTTAAGTTATTTTTTTATGTAAGTATCTACCTATCTACTATGTGAGTGATAATGAGATGAGTATTACATTCATTCAACTAAAATAATTTTATACATTTACTAGCTGACCAGGCAGACGTTGTTCTGCCCCTTCCGAACGACCATTTGCTTTCCCAAAAACTCCTGAAATTAGCAATAAAAAAATTCAGGGTCACTTATAAGGATACAAACTATCCTATCTCTCAAGTTGGACCAAACTGCACACAGTCTGCAAAATTTCATTGAAATCGGTTCCATCTGTTGAATACTTACAGCAACACGTGGTGGTTATACTACTAAATTGTAGCTTATATTAAACGTTTGTATTTTTAACATAGCGCCATCTATTAAATATTTACTCAATCCAGTCAACAGATATCGACCTCTGACAGAATCGTTTGGAGCTAACAGATAATTGTGACTGTCAAATAATAGACAAATAATTTTCAATAAAATAATATTGTATTGCGACTATAAATTGAGATGTAAGCTATCCTATCTTTTAAGTTGGACCAAACTGCACATTGACCAAAATTTTCATTGAAATCAGTTTAGTAGTTTAGGAGTCCATCGCGGACAAACAACGTGACACGTACTTTTTATATATAAAGATATATATATATATATATATATATATATATATATATATATATATATATATATATATATATATATATATATATATATATATATATATATATATATATATATATATATATATATATATATGAGCAACATGTGGTGGTTATATTACTAAATTGTAGCTTATATTAAACGTTTGCATTTTTAACATAGCGCCATCTATTAAATATTTACTCAATCCAGTCAACAGATATCGTCATCTGACAGAATCGTTTCGAGCTAACAGATAATTGTGACTGTCAAATAATAGACAAATAATTTTCAATAAAATAATATTGTATTGCGACTATAAATTGAGATGTAAGCTATCCTATCTTTTAAGTTGGACCAAACTGCACATTGACCAAAAATTTCATTGAAATCAGTTCAGTAGTTTAGGAGTCCATCGCGGACAAACAACGTGACACGTACTTTTTATATATAAAGATAATATAAGAGAATTTTGTTCACAGTTGGTCTCATACAAATTCTATGGAAATCATTTCAAACATTACATATATTATATTGTAATTGAGTTTTATTGAACTCAGTTGTACAACATTTTTACTTTTCCAGTCCAGTAATAATATTAGTCCGTTAGAAGAAGTTGTTCGTATTACTAAAATTTTCGAGATAAAAGATTTGATTAGTAAAATTTCTATACGTGGTATAGCCATGCTGCAGCTATATTAGTAGTATAGTTGTAGCACGAGTGAGTCGGCTTGACTGGGGAAGGACTATTCTCTCACAGAAATTTGAACGATGAAGCGAATTATGTGGGTAAAGCAGCTTTTCACCCACGACTTCGCCTGCGTTAGTTAGCCGTAAAATATAATTTAAACTATTATCATTCTATTTATTTTTCAGTGACTCCAAGATAGACAAATAATTACCGGACAGTAATTTGCAAGGACGATGTACTCCAGTCGGCGAAGGAATCGAATCTGACAAAGAGAATCAAAAATAATAAGCCATGTAATATATATATTTATGTGTGTGTGTGTATTACCGTCTTCGACTGTCGAGCTAATTATTGAACCAGAGTTAGTCAAGATTGAGTCAGATAAGTTGTACGGGCGAAGAATTGTAGAAATAAATCATTGACACATGAATGTATCGCAAATAAAAAAATAAATTTTTCGATTGCAATATCATTAATTTAACATTTTGCAAAGAATCAAGATTAGGAAATATAATCTAAAAGTTTGGGAGTGTGGACTGTTTATTGATTCCGAAGATTATTATTTAGGGACAACTTCCGATGGGCTTATTGGAGATGATTCTCTAAATTCAATCAAATGTCTTATTCCTGCTTCTGATCCTCTCGTTATGGCCTCCAAATGTGGCATACATATATTTGGAGGCAATAACGAAAAAAAGATCAAATTTTGTTTGATACGAGAACGACAAAAAGAAAAAAGAAACCATGATTACTATTATCAGGTCTAGGGATAATAAAATATCACTGGTAGGCAATTTGTTTGTTTTTTCGTAGTATAGACACAACTTTTTCATGTTTTCGTACTTAATTTAATAAACCATATGGTTTAGCGTAGGAAATAATTAAAATTAAAAATTTTGTACAGCCGACTTCAATATGAGTTATTAAGAATAACTCAAAAACTATTGGTCTGACCTTGATCAAATTATTAATTATTAATATGGAACTACATGAGAAGTACCAGCTTTCAAATAAAACAGAATCATACAAATCGGTTCACCCAGTAAAAAGATGTGAGGTAGCACACATAAAAAAAAACAAAAACCTATAGTCGAATTGAGTACCGTCTCCTTTTGGAATTCGGCAGAAAAATAAGTACTATGACCACTTTTGGCCAGCAAAAATGCAGCCAAGGCTTTACTTATTACAGAAATGATCGACCCTCGAGTTCTTAGAAAAATGGCAGTTCGAGAAAAAGTGTAATAAATTAATATATAATAATAAACAATAATAATTTCTTCAAGTTGTTCCTTTTTATTACTTTGCCTACCTACTTTACTGTCAACTCGAAATCTTTTTATTTTATTGTTCTTATTCAATAAAGACTCTAAATTAATTACTGAATAACCGATGCCATCAAAACCATAACTTGTAAAAAAAAGCCAAGTCTCGCAACTCAGTTCTTCTACCATAAAAAGTTGTGAGATCTATGTAATACCAAGTCCGTTAATTTATTCAGTCCCTACTTAAGGGTCCTTCTGTCTTAAATTATTACGTAAGTAGCTAACCAAACAAAATCTTATAGTGACCATATCAAAATTAATTTTTTTTTATTTTTGAAATAAATAAATTGACTTGGCAACTCATTTCTTTTTGTAGATACGAGTAGTTATATCTAGGTCACTGAGGTCACTGATTCATTCACTGCAAATGTAACTTTGTAATCCTATATATTTTTATGGGATCACAAAGTGATTTATGCAGTTGGTGTATCTTGAAAACTGGACCGAAATTTAAAAATATTTGAATTTTTCCTTGATTGATAAACTAAACAATAGTTGTATTTCAAATTTGAAGCTTCTATGTCTGCTAGAAGTGCCTTAGAGTTTTGATGATCGGTCAGTCAGTGAGTGACAAAATTAAGAAACTTTGACTAGTTATAATTCTTAAACTACTATTTCAAATTTAATTAAATTTAAAATATACCGAGTTTATATAATGCCTACTTGGTAAGTCAAAATTCAGGTCTCTAGTTTTATCCACAACGAAGTTTTAGGGTTTCGAAAATGGCCTGAACTGCTTCGAAAAAAGGCTGAAATGGCTGTGCCGCTTTTTTGCTCGACTTGGCGGGGGCACCCCTGTGCCCCCAGATAAACACTGAATAATCACAGATATTAACTTTTTCATGAGAGGTATTATCTTTAAAGATTATTGATATTATTTTTCCTCCCTAGGCGATAATAATATCGATAACACCTCTAACATCACTACAATAAGCCCCTGCCCCCGACCCGTATCGTGCGATAGAGAGAGTTGCAAGTCTTGAAGGCAATTACCTTTCAATTTCAATGCAATTCTTTTTGAAATATTGTTTTCGGCGATAACGTTTTACCCCCCTAAACCTTTACAAAATAAGACAATTTTGGTTTTATTAGATTCAGTACACTTTGATCTATGTCTGTACGTTTTACTTTTTTAGTAATCAGTTTAGTTTAATTAAAAAAAAAATAATAACGCTCGAGGAAGCTTTTAAGTCAAAAATATAGATATGTTGATGCTAATAACTTATGTTGTATACAATATTTCTTTAAAATTAAAACGTACGGGCCTAGTTTATTTGTCATATCTACAAAATTTCCAAAAAATATTAAAATTGGACTACATTTTCGGAGAGGAAAACGTTATCGCTTTTTGTATGAAAATGTACAGCTTCACAATCCTCTTAAACAAGAAAAGTCAAAAGGGGTTATATATTTAAATGAAGTAACAGCTTATATAGGTACGTCCCACTGCTGGGCACAGGCGTTCTCTCATTTCTGAGAGGGTTTTAGGGCAAGGAATCTCCGCTGGCGTTGCCCCAGAGCGTGTTGGCGAACTTCACATGTCTTCAAAATATTTTTCCTTATTTTTCAGACGCGCAGGTTTCCCCAACGATTTTTTCCTTAACCGCCAAGGGCGTGGTGCTTATTATATTTGAAATATTGAGGATGAATTAAAATGACATTGATATAAAAATGGTAAAATAATTTGTAAAGATTTAGCTCATAATCAACATCGTCACATCCTATTAGTGTGTTTGTTTTCCACCCCATTCTATAAAAAATATTTATTTATTCTTCTTTATCATCCCATGGTATTTAACTGATAGACAAGTGTTTCTCCCACTCTAGGTATTCTAATGTATAAGAAACCGTAATAATAAAACGACGGGGTGCACTCTGGGAGTGCCGGCAGAAGTGAAAACTTGAATATTAACGTTGTGCATTTTTGATATATTGGAATGGCGGAGATTATTTATTATTATCTTATTTCATTTATTTTCATTCGAAATTTTTTGTTTGGTAAACCTACACCGCAAATTTGCTTATTGTGATGTTATGAAAATATAGGTTAATGCTATAAAGTATAAACATATTACAAATATTACATCTATAATGTGTAAGTACATATGTATCTATATTAATAATTTCGTCAAGCAGTACAGTAGACTCGATCGAAACCTAATCTTAATAATAAAATTATATTAATTAATAAATGAAAATTAATTAAACCTAACTTACTTCCTCTCCTACGCCGCACCGGCTGTCCACTCTCCGTCCGTCTTACGAATTTTCGATCAAGACACGTGACCTGACGCGAGTTTAACATTTTATACCCGTTACAAAAAAAGTGCACAACGCCGCTAAAGAAGTTTTCACTTCAAAAACCGTTAAACAATATTATAAATACAAAAAAAAACATTTTTTTTGTATTTAATTGATTTCCAGAAATATTGTACTCGTACTTCGTATGCCCACAGGGTAGGACATAATTAAACTTAATTATATAACAATGTATCTACGATCTATGTAATATTTATGATGCACGAAATAAATGATTTTGATATGAATACCATCTTTTCGATCACAAAGTCTTTATAGCTCAAAATTAGCTAGGCTGAAAAAAAATATTTTGCACAATGTTGACTGGCCAGCAGGGACACGACACACCAAGGAACGTGATTCTCTCACTACGCCACCCAATCGTCACAAAACAAATAATTGCATTTACGAATCATTAACAAATTTTGTAACAACTTTGTAACAAATTTAAACGGGCATATTTAAATAGGGAATGCTAAATTTTCGGAGAAGAACGTGATGTGATGTCTTGCGAGTTAGATCGAGCAATAATGTTTGTACCAAGTTGCGGTAAGGAAGTTTGACACTTCACACGTCTATTTCACACGTCAATTTAATTGAAGTTTTTATAATAAGCTCCATCAATCTATCCATTACTAGATTCTCTAAG
This sequence comes from Parnassius glacialis, assembly GCA_033319125.1. Classification (NCBI taxonomy): domain Eukaryota; kingdom Metazoa; phylum Arthropoda; class Insecta; order Lepidoptera; family Papilionidae; genus Parnassius; species Parnassius glacialis. Next base: position 7,778,714 of record JAVANC010000012.1, on the reverse strand, counting down.
TTAGAGCGCCTCATAAGACAGATTAAACCATAGTTGTCACGTTTACCAGGCGGGTTGGCAACCACAGCTTTTTTATAATTTTAAGATGCTATCACAACGAATTTGCTACCCATTTCCTGTTCTGTTTTCCTCTGTGGCCTCTTACGTCATCCACAGGAAAATACGGGGTAGCGGATATTCTTACAATGCTACTAAATGTATAATATGTTATAGTTGACTCTATTCTTTTTCTTTTTGTTATAAGTTTGTAAGAGTCCACTGTTTGCCTTGCCATGACCGCCACGTTTGATAGGCAGATTGGCGATTGCAGTACGACTCGCGCCTTTCAGTTTGGGTTTTTCATCTGGTGTTATGCGAGTAGCATGGAAGCTGTGTAGTATGGGCGTAAGAGAATCCACTACCCGGCATTATCCCGTGAGTGTAGTAAGATGCGACTATTGCAAAACCTTGCAGATTAGCTTCTTCAAAATCTTTTGGTGTAACTTTATCGTTTGCATCGGAAGTAAATACCCAGACTAGCAACAACAGTAGTTTTAAAGGCGTGACACGTCTGCAACTGCGAATATCGATTCGCTTGCTAGGCGTGAAGATTAAGGCAAATTCTCCCTAATCATATCGTCATCTTTCAAATGTCATTACAGTTGCTATTGCTTTACATAGAAACCTGTAAACTTCTGGCTAAAAAGGCCACAGATGTGTTGTCATAAGAGAAATGTGAGGTCAGCAAGAGGATGTTGTGACCAGGATTGACAAACGAAAGTTTCGATAACTTGCACTCGTAGAAATAATTAAGGCGGAAACTTTTGTGGGGCCCGCGAAATTCAAATTTTCTTGCGTTTTTTGGAATTTGCAGGTCAGGGTTAGGTTGTAATTTTAACAAAATATGATTCGCGACCGTAGCGATTATGTGTTTACAGAATTATTATAATTAAAATCACCAATACAACCCTGTAAGTTCATATTAGCCCTTTGAATGAGTTTTTATGGAAAATTTTGCGGGCCATCCTAGAGCTTCCACCTTAATGAGGAAAGAGTGACAAAGCGAATTTATGCTACAGATGAGAGTGGAAAAATCAGCAAGATATGCCTTGAGAAGAAGTTTACCGACCAAATTGACTCTTTATTTGGCCTTAATTTAACTCACATGGAAGCCAAATCAAGAGTCACTTTAACCGACTAGCATGTATGTGTAGAAATTTAGATATGAAAGAAGTCACTGAAGTAGGTCAACATCTTGTCAAATCGAAGTCTGTAGTCTCTGCCTACCTTTTTGGCTAATCGCCGTGTTTATGTATTATGTATGTATTTGTTGTCAACATGGAGGACTAAGCTACCTTACACCATGTCCGTTTATTGGCTATGTTATACTATATACTATAAGTAGTAAACATATTGCTTCAAATGGAACGATCTTGAGGGAATCCTAAATTGACAAAGATGGTTAAAACTTTAGAAAATGATAGATACAGTCGAATCGCTTACTTATAGCACATACCTATTCAAATATCTAAGAGGGTTTCAAGGGATTAAACCCGGGTTGCTAGCGTATTGTGAAATTTACTACGGTCCCTTATGCCCTGAGTTACTATCACTTATTTGTTTAAATCAATTATTAGTAATATTTTCTCAAAAATTATTATTATCAAAGATATTTTCATACATGAGAGATCAAATTTTAATAGACAATACACTCTGCGGAAACTTCGTATGTAGTTTATTGCGCTTCCTAATTTGCAAGACATCACAGACCGAACTTTCTCCCTAACTTGGCATTTCGTATTTGAAATTCGGCGTATAAACTTTTGTGAAGTGAAAATTGTGAGGTCGTAAGTTTACTTGCTAAGTAGTTTATCAGTGTCTTTGATGTAATATTATATATGCTTATTATACCATAAAATGAGGTTAATTAAAACGCCATACTGAATAAAAGTTTTGCAAACGATAAAACGTTAGTTTAGTTTATGTAAGAAAGGGATAGACCAGATGTATTTGTGGGTGGAGTATTTAACGTGGTAGAGCCACACTGCAGCTATATTATGGTTGTAGCACGCGGGTTAGTTCGACCGGAGGGACCACACCTTCACAGATTACCAGCGTGAAGTCGTAGTTTTATGATGCTGTATTTTGTATGGTAATTGTAGAAACCTGGACACTCTTTTCACAATAAACAAGACATTCTATCTTAGTTCTTAGATGGAGTGACAACCGAGTAAGACATGCAGGAAGTCGATGGATGCAGGTGGCTGAGGAGCGTGCTTTGAAGCATTCCTTGGGGGAGGCCTATGTTCAGCAGTGGACTTGTGAAGGGCTGTAATGATGATGATGATATCTTAGTTCTCAGTGGTGATAACGCATCTGCATTTTTATTCTTAATGCAAGTTAATCATCTGCTTTACGTCATGTGGGCTGTGTGACTGTTTGTGACCGTTAATCTGTGGAAAAAATTTCTCTCTACACGTTGCAAGAGATTTATTTTCGATAGTCATTATGGACACTTTATTTACTTATTTTTAAAGCCGATCATACAAATAATACCACAATGGTCCTATTTGGAAACGAAGGTTTCTAATTTTTATGGTTCTTTGAACATATTTAAAATATGACCCCTCTCGCTATACTTGGAACTATTTAATAATTCAGCGCTCTTCCAAAATCTAAATTAAAAATCCAATTAAATCCTCAAAACGGAACACTAGCCTTTAAGAGACAAAGGCAGTAAGACATCGTGTGTAAAAAATGATGACTCCGTTCGTAGTTGATTTTCACGAGAAGAGCTTATGTCAACAACATATAAAAAACATTCAGTATTATGTATCATCAGTATGTATTAAGTAGTATCTTGCTATGTTATTTTAATAATTTCTTAATTTTACGCGAACACTACACATTGAATAAAACTACTTTTACCGATCTTATCGCTATTAATTATACTTATTTCTAATAAAAAATATTTTAAAACAGTATTGGTAAAATCAAATGAGCATGCCTTCGCATTAAAAAAATTACGTATAGCATGATTATACGGATTTTTTTAAGTAGTTTAAATACATAATGATTTCTTATATTTACGCGAACACTACACATTGAATAAAACTGTTTTTTAAGGATTTTATCGCGTTTATTTTATTTTTTTTATTCCCGATGTTTCGAGTGCTTTACAGCAACCCATGGTCACGGGAGGGACTGAGATGTTTGACGTCCCGATGTCACAGTTAGCCCGGCTACCTTCAGTTTTTTAATATTAATTTTTGGTTCGATTTACGCAGAATGAACTAACAGTATCCTGAAGCCTTGCAGTGTTATGCTTGGGTATGGATTTAAATTTGTTAATTATAGGATCCCAAGCAGATGGTAGCACCCATCCATCTTCTCTATTGAAATTAGGATGTTTTTTAATTTCAATAGCCTCGCGTATCATCCTTGGTAGGAAACGGTGATCTTTTGCAAGGATTTGTGGTAAAGGCGGGGACGATCTTGAACATGTTCACAGACCACAGACTTCCCAGAGCGTCGATGCTTCACGTCAGCTATATGTTCTTTCACGCGGGTTTTAATGGATCTTTTTGTTTGTCCTATGTAAGAGAGACCACATTCGCTATCGGCATCAACACCCTCGAAAACCATGCAAATGTCACCAATGACAAAAAAATTGATACTGCTTACTTTTAGTACGTACTACTATTATTTATTCTGTGCTTTTAAAATATTGTTATAAAAAAATCTCTTATTATTATTATAATCAAGTATTAAAGATATTTGGTTATTCGAATATTGTTTAATTGTACAGCGATCTTTTTGAGCCGCTGCAAACAACCGAAACAATGTCCACTCACGACGGCGACTGACGCTGAACTGACTGAGTGAGTGAGTTAACAACTCTGTGGCTGTAGCTCCATAACAGAAATAATTAACATACAAGGCTACCAAATGAACGAAAATTCGCCATTTTGGAGCCGAAAAAAATTAATTATAGCTAAACAAAAAAAGTACGCTGCCATTTACATTCAGTGGCTTCCCACATGTTACGTGAAGAGATTAAAAAATAGATTGAGTTAAATAATTGATATTTTCAAAAGTTATCGTATTTACAAGCCTTGGGGACATGATAAATACACACATGATAGCCAGATGTGAGACAGTGTTTGAGTATGACTGCATATTTTGTAGGCATGTTGTTATCTTCTAGCTTCCTAGTTACAATTGAGATTCAGTCTTCAATAGGTGAGCATATGAATAGTGACTTAATATCAAAACTGACCATAGTTATTTTTTCAGCGAGATGTAGGTCTAAGATAATCATATGAACCCTTTGTGTGTGCTCTAGTATGTCCTCTCAGTGGTAACATTATTTTGCCAAGTGTTGAGCCAACAAATAATTTGGTGAATCGATCTGACTTACCAAAGAACGTGGTGGAGCGTTTGGTTTGTGTATTTTCGGTGACTCATACAACCTCGGTGGTTTAGCATATGATGTTACTGTCGAATTCTAGTCAAGATTTAATTTTTCGGAGTATTTCATTATTAAATCGGTAGTTGTTTGAGTGTATTAGTTGTAGGGACCTTTTTGTATGTACTTACGTCCGATAAAAGTTGCTGTTTTTTTTAAATTATACACTGACGTGTCCATTATTACCATAGGATTTTTTTCTGCACGGAGAATCGTGAGCTAGCTAGATCTAGTCTGTTGCGTAAGTTGTACAAAGCTTTAATCTCGTCTTTGGGGAGATTTAGTTTCGGCGCAGAAATTCGACGTAACAATGACGAAATGTCTTGACGTATGGCCTCTAAATCTTCCTTACCGATATTATTCTTAAACAGACAATCCTCAATATTACAGATAATTTCTTATTGCGGGATTATTTGCGGTGTTATTTCAAAATTCAAGCCCTTCGACAATACTTTTATTGTAGATTCGTCCAGTGTTTGTTTTGACAGATTATAGACCGTGTCTTGTTTATTGTTTGCGTCTTTTTTTAAAGGATAAGGGTGACAAACGAGCACACAGTCCACCTGATGGTAAGTGGTTGCTGCGGCCCATAGACATCTACATCTATCCTTGTTTGCGAATCAAAATGCAGATGCGTTGTCACCCGTGAGGACTAAGATGGAATGCCTCATTTCCAGTAAAAAGGGCCTCCGGCCACCTGCACTCACCAAGCGAAACGCAGAGGTAAACCTCTACTTCACGCTGGTTTTCTGTGAGGTCGTGGTACCACCCCGGTTCGAGCCGGCCTATCCGTGCGACAGCAAAAGCTGCCGCGTGGCTATACCACTGTGTAAAGTCTGTAGTCAATGGTTGCGTTAAAAGGCGTGCTCCTTTTGCACGATAATTCGCTCGTGCACACAAGCCATGTTGCGACGGCTGCCATTCACTGATGCGGTTTTGAACAACTGCACGATCTACCATACAACCCAGATCTGGCCCCAAGTGACTATTATTTGTTTACGAAAATGAAGTACGAACTGCGTGGGGAAAAATTGGCGACGATGATGAAGTCAAGTCGGCAATTTCCGCATATTTTAACGCTCAAGACAAATCTTTTTTTTGAACGGTATTAATAATTTATTTGACAGATCTAATAAATGTATAAGGTTTAAGAGAGAATACGTTTAAAAGCAAACATAGTTTAATGTTTTGTTTAATTATCATTTCCTGACATAATGCGAACCTTTTCACCTCCCCTCGTATATCTAGTATTTTCTGTCCAGTATCACAGAGAGATAAGATATTGGTTTTCAAGCATACTCACTTACTACTTAATATTAATATTTCTATGAAATTGATTCAGAATTATCACCATCGTCATCATTTCAACCCATCACATGTCTACTGGTAAACATCGGCCTCTCCCAAGAAATGCCACAAAGCACGATACTGAGCCACTTGCATCTTTCTATTGATTCCCCTTCTATAAATAATCACGAATCGTAGTAACATGAATAAAATACAGTACAATAAGGCTGACATATACTTGAAGGATAAAAGCCTAAAGACAATATAAGATAATAAATAAAAGGTGTATTAAGTTTCTTTACTTTTGTTTCCCCCAAGCTTTAGCCAGATGACGGTGCAATTACTGATATTCTTTCCGAGATACAAGCGAGGCGCTGGAAAATTTCTATTTTGACGCCTTAAATCAATTTACAATTTATTAAAGAACCCCCGCAGAAAACTCGACACAGGAACGACGGTGAATACCGGAGAATTTCTACGTTTTATTGCTTAAGATTAAAGTGAACGCGTTTTATAAAACGACCACGAGTTAAGTGCACTATATTTGATCGAACAGGAAAAAGAAAGGTTGATATTCTCCTGACCATGTTTTGACACTGCTCTCTGTCCGATTTTATAGTAAATTATATATTTTAATGATAGTCTTATAAATTCGCTCAATAGGTAACAAAATAAGTCAATCTCGTTGGCTATAAAGCTGAGAGAAAAATTATTATTGTCATGTATATTCCAGTACCGCGTTAAAGTGAAGTTTCTTTGAATTCAAAAAAAGTCGCATATGTCATAAAAATGTACCATCGATTTTAGATATTTATAATTCGGTCTTCGCTCATTCGCTCAACGTGCCCAAACCATCGAAGCACGCCCCTATCAATTTTTGTGATAAGGTCATCTTTCAAACCTGCCATATTGCGAATCTCTTCGTTTCGCTTCCGGTCGGCCATGGTAACGCCGCACATTTTACGAAGAGATCGCATCTTCACTGCATTCAACTTACTTTTATGCTTCTTCTGGCATACCCAGGTTTCGCTGCCATATAACAAATTCGGTACCAACACTGCGTTATGTATTGCAAGGCGTGCACTCTTCACTGCGCCTTGCCTTTTAACTAACGCATTCAGGGCAACATTGACTTTGTTCCCGGCAGCAACACGCCTGTCCACATCTAAATCACATCTTCCATCCCGGCTAAAAGCACTCCCCAAGTATACAATTTCATTTACCTGTTCTAGACATTCCTGATTTACCCATATTTCACACTTCGTTCTCTCTTCGTCCCTTTCAAATAACAGAACCTTAGTTTTATTAGCATTCAAACTGAGACCTTTAATTTCACATTCTTCTTTCATACACGTGACTAATGCCTGCAGTTCTGCCTCTGATGGTGCAATAAGCACTGCATCATCAGCATACAGCAGACAGTTTACTTTAATGTCACCCAATTTGACACCCAAAATAGCTATCTTTCAGCTTCTGTAAACAGCTATCGAGATACAATATGAACAGCCAGGAAGACATGACACAACCCTGTTTTACGCCCGTTTGAACGCTAAACATGGGTGACAGATCTTGCCCTATCCGCACACAGGCTTTACAGTCACAGTAAAGTGACTGCACGGCTCTTAGCAATCTCCCATCCACACCATACCCCGGCAACAGTTCTCACATTTTCTTCCTTACAACCTTATCAAATGCCTTTTCAAGATCCACAAAAGCACAGAAAATCCTCTGGTTAGCAGCCAGAAGCTTCTCCGTGATCATGCGAAGAGAAAAAAATTGATCCATGCGTCTTCTTCCAGGTCTAAATCAGCATTGTGCCTCTCATAGAAATCTTTCCGATTTCTCTTGTATCCTAGGTGTCAAAACCTTCGAGTAAATTTTACTTGCTAAACTGGTCAAGCTGATCGCCCGATAGCACCTGCAGTCAAAATGTGAACCTTTACCTTTATATAAAGACTTTACCTTTACACAATTACTGCGGATCGCCAATCATCCGGGTCATCCCCCGTCCGCCAGCACAAATTGCAGAGCAGATAAAAGCTGTCCCAGACGCGAGGCCCACCATATTTGACTATTTCAGCAGTAACTCCGTCTAGTCCCGCAGCCTTACCACATTTCAAACTTTGAATCGCACGTTCAATTTCTTTCATACTGATGACCTCATTGTCATCGAGGTCCAGGTCTGGCGTACCAGTCACGGCATCACCCCCGCATCCCTCACTAAGATCATCATACGCATAGATTTCTCTATAAAATTCACTCCATCGCTGCATGACGTTCGATTTTTCTGAGAGGACGTCATTGGTGCTCTAAAGCATTCTGTTCATTCTTAAGGCCGTCGCACCACTTCGGTTCCTTCCAACCTCTTTCCAGAAGAGTTTCGAGTTCTCCTTAAAATTGTGCGACAACCTTTCGTCCGCTTCCATTCTACACCTTTCACGCACTTCCTCAATCAATGCTTTCGTGTGAACTTTCTGCAGCTTATATCTTTCTTTCATCTTCTCTCTTATATCCTTATCATAAATAGAGGCCAAGTAGTCTAACCATGCTTTCTTCTTCCTCTTTACAGCTTTTTTCACGTCATCATTCCACCATGCATCTCTTCTTTTACTACTGCCTCTTTTAATCGTTCCACACACTTCTTCCACTGCATTTACCATTCTATCCCTAAGGTTCTGCCATGTTAATTCCACACATTCTTTTCTGCCATCAATGGTGTCAAGCTTTTCGGCTACCCTCGCATGATATTTGTCCCTAGTATCCGCTTTCTGAAGCTTCCAGCTTCGGATGCGACAGACCGACTGTGGTTCTGTTACTGCCGTCCGGTAGCGCCAACCCGCGAACAGACCCCTAAATCTAGTAATCACTAGATAGTGATCTGTTCCCAAGTCAGCACCCCTGAACACTCGCGTATCCATCACCTGTTTTCGCTGTCGGTCATCCACCAGGAACAAGTCGATCATACTTCTCTCATTCTTTCTTTCTCTAGTATACACATGGATTTTCTTGTGATTAAACATAGTGTTTGTCACAAGAAGACCCTTTTCCTTGCATATAGCCAGTATAAGCTTGCCAGCATCATTAACTCTTTTATCGCTAAACTTTCCAAGCACCGACTTGTACCCTGGTAGAGCGGTACGAACCCATCCATTTAAATCACCACATACAACAATTCTGTCGTTTCCCCTAAACAGGTCTAGAACTTCTCTTACATTCTCCCAAAACTCCTCCAGCTCAGCACTGGACGACTAAGCTACCGGCGCATAAACAGCTAAAAGGAATAACTTCGTCAGTCCCAATTTAAAGCGAACCCAGAGAAGTTTTGAGTTCACAACCTTATATTCAGTCATAACTTCAATTAACCGAGACGACAGCAGCACTCCCACTCCCTGGCAGGCGCTCTCACTCTTCGGGACTCCAGACCTTAGAGCTAACGCCCCGCCAGGGAGCTCTTCAGTAACACTGCCCTTCCGTTTGGTCTCCGACATACACACAACATCTAATTCTCTTTCTTTCATTATTTCGATCAACTCATTCGTCTTATCTCTCATGCCTCCTCTAACATTCCACGTGCCAACTGTGCACTCTGTTCTCCACCTTCCGCCGTATCGGGCTGTGCGTGACGGGTGGCGGTCCCCATCGCCGCTTTGCGCGCTGCATTCCACACCAACGGGGACGAACTGGTGTGCGTCGCCTTGGGGGGGACGCCCTAAGCCTCGTTGGAATGGGTGCGCAGCTGTGTTGAATTGCAGCCTGAAAAGGGCTGGCAGCGGTCGCGACGAGCACGCTTCTTATTTAAAAATCATCACCAAATTTATTAAAGTAAATGTGTTCCACTGACAAGTGTAATTAATAATTAAAAAAATATATCGCATTTAATAATTACCGTCTATACCGAATATAATTTTATAGTGAACACTAATTGTATATTGTTTTAGTTTTTAGAGTATAAATAAACCCACGTCTCGCTTTGAGTTAAAAAATAAATGGTCAGTTTAGTTATAGGGTTTTTTGGGTTGTGATTGATGCCCGGGTAGGTATTAGTACTTACTTATTAAAAGTAGGTAACTATTTAGATAAGTACCTTTTATCTAATCATAATAACTACATAGGTACCTATTGTGATTAGTTATACTGGGTAGGTATATTAATACCTACTTTTTACCGAATTACTATACCATAAATAACATATACCATAAAACACAACAAATATATGTATAACTAATATGAAAAATTATACCCAAAACAAACAAATAATACTTCTTATAAATAACCTAATAAGTAATAATAATATTATTGACTGATAAGATGACGTGAGCGAGCGTGTGCGCTGGCCGACGCCGTGACAAACCACACGGGTTTCACCTTCAAGAGCTTAACGCTCACTGACTCCAGCAACCCCGTGGGCAGTGAATACGCCTAGTTTTTAAAATAATCTATACTAATATAATAAAGCGGAAGAGTTTGTTTGTTTTTTTTTTGTTTAAATGCGCTAATCTCTGGAACTACCAGTCCGATTTGAATAATTAATTTTGTATATTATAGCCTGATTCATGTGAAATAGTATAGGCTATCTAGCATTAAGCTATATTACTCAGCCAGCCTTAAATATGGATATTTGTTAAGCAAGTCAGAAGAAAAAGCACTCTCGAAATGATTTATCCGCGTACGCTGGTGTGTTATCGTTAGGGATACGCAAATACAATGTTTTAAAAAAATATGGATCTTAACTCCGTCTAAAAAAAAGTCCGCGATACCATATGTCCATTTCTTATACATAAGCCATAATTAGGTATTTTGTAACAAAACATATTGAAAATTAAAAAAGTGAAATATGAGCGTTATTGTTAGGCATGGCCTATTTATCCTTACAAATGAAAGTTACTTCATCATCAAGACAATTTTATGAAGATAAACTTTGTTCTTTATACCATGTAATTTGGATGCATAGTTTAAGAGATAATGTAAAATTAAAATAATGCAATACTTAGCTGGGCGCGCGAACGACGCATAAACCATACCCGCCCGGTGAGAACTACGAGAAGCCAGTATTGAAAGCTTCTATGAGCGAGGTTATTTCAATCATTATAGCTAAAATAAATTAAAAATTTATTGAATACTTTTATGACAATGATTAGTTACATCTTTATTTCTGAACTCTTTCATTTCACGTTGCTATGGTATTTTGAAAATTTAATTGATTAATAAGTATAAGAGTTTGATAGCTCAAGAATCATTTCATGCCTACACACTTTTCATGTATCGTGTACGGTTTTCTTCAAAAGTGGAAAAAAACCACGCTTTGGGACACTTTCTGGGACGTGTGGTGGGGGGGTGGGGGTGGAGGGAAGGAAAGTGGATAAAACTTAACTACGCTCTACATCATACATAATATGCCGACAGATAAAACATCTAGAAAAGCTAAAGAATTGTTTGCCTCTAACTCCATTGTTAATTGTATTTTAGAGTTTATGGAATTATTGTGGTCTAAAATGCAGTTATTTGTCAGATTGTAAAATTGTAAAAGTGTCGTCTACATACCGCTTGTAGAATCTTGGATTTACAGGAGCAGTAAGAAGGGCTTTCTCCTCAAAGTCCTACATGAATATATCGGCGACTATGGGAGATACAGGTGAGCCCATCGCCACTCCATCTACTTGCTTGTAAAATTCCTCCTTCCACAATAGATAGCGAGATGTAAGGCAGTGTTTGAGTAATACTGCATATTCTGTAGGCATGTTGTAATCTTCTAGCTTCCTGGTTACAATTGAGATGCAGTCTTCAATAGGTAAGCATGTTAATAGTGACTGAACATCAAAACTGACCATAGTTTCATTGTCAGCAAGATGTAGGTCTTTTATCTCACTAACAAAATGGTACGAATCCTTTGTGTGTGCTCTAGTTTGTTCTCTCAGTGGTGACAGAATTTTCGCCAGGTGTTGAGTCAACTTATAAGTTGGTGAATCGATTTAGCTCACTATGAGACGTAGTGGAGCCTTTGGTTTGTAAATTTTCGGTAACCCATATAACCTCGGTGCTTTAGTACACGGTGGTATTATCGAGTTTACGTCGAAATTTTAATTTTTTGGAGTAATTCTTTATTAGATCGCTGATTAGATCGTCTTTTACTCACTGGACAAATTGTCTATGGTATTATTTATGAATTGTAGATCGAACCGTTTTTGCTGAATCACCGTTCGTAACAATTTTTGCTTGCCTGATTTAAGATCTTAGCGCTTTCTCGAATGTCGAATGAAAGACCACAAATCCTTGCAAAAGAACACCGATTCCTACCAAGGATTATACGCGAGGCTATTGAAATTAAAAAAAAACATCCTTATTTCAATAGAGAAGATGGATGGGTGTTGCCATCTGCTTGGGATCCTATAATTAACAAAATCAAATCCAAACCCAAGCATAACACTGCAAGACGTCAGGATACTGTAAGTTCGTTCTGCGTAAATCGAACCAAAAATTAATATTAAAAAGCTGAAAGTAGCCGGGCTAACTGTGACATCGGGACGTCAAACATCTCAGTCCCCCCTGTGACCGTGGGTTGCTGTAAAGCACTCGAAACGTCGGGAATAAAAATAATAAAATAAACGCGATAAAATCCGTAAGAAACAGTTTTATAGTTTAAATACACACAAATTTTTACAAATAACCTTATTATACTTCCAATTTTCTGATGATTTTCTGTCAAACTTCAATTTGAAAAAGTTCCAAAGTGCACGACTCATAATGCTGATATGATCATCATATCATCATTCATGTCACTCCAAAAAGTCCAAGGCGTATTCAAGTATAAATATTACATCCTACTTACTTTTAGTACGTACTACTATTATTTATTATGTGCTTTTAAAATATTGTAATAAAAATCTCTGATTGTTATAATAATCAAGTATGTATGAAATTTGTTTTTCGGATATTTTGTATTTATTTGTACAGCGATCTTTTTGAGCTGATGCAAACAACCAATACAGTATCTACTCACAACGGCGGTTGACGCCGAACTAAGCGAGTGAGGCACAGGCAGTCTCTATTTACTGAAATAGTCGTAAATTCTTACACAAGGCTGCGAAAAAACCGAAAATTTCGCCATTTTGGAGCCGAAAAAAATTAATTATAGCTTAACAAAACAAAATTACACTGCCATTTATATTCAGTGGATTCCCACATGATAGATGAAGAGATTAAAAAATAGATTGAGTTAAACAATTGATACTTTCAAAAGTTATCGTGATTACAAGCCTTGAGTACTTAATAAATCCACACCATAAGTCACTAAAACCCATTTTTATGTAAAAATAGCAATTAATCGATTTAAAAAAAAATTAGTAAGTTCAACAATCATTTATCTTTCTGAAAATGTGCTTTTTATATAATTTATATGTACGAGTATAATATGATTGCTGTATACGATTTCGTGCGACAAAACATTGGTATCTTGAATTTTAGGCGTAGTTGAACATATCTATGCGCTTTGCGCTCGGCATGCAATAAAACATAGCTGACGTGAATGTATAAAATTCGGCCACAGAATAAATATTATTACAAGAACAGAAGGGTCACTCTTTGATAGCAAAATTGCGGGTTTATACCTAGTTACGTCTCTAATGTTATACGTTACACGCCTCGAACACGACCTTCGTCAAATTAGCCTACGGAATAAATCGTCGAAAAAAAATACGCGCGCGTATTAAGGCGTAGGTTTGAGCAAAATGTCGCGCTAGTCGTTATATGCGCAGTTTTTAGGAGCTATCTACTTTTTGTTTAAAAGATATATCAACTAATAAAAAACATTATATTTCTACATAATTTTGATTCCACAAGAGTCATATCCAATTTTTTAAAGGAATAAATATTAAAATAATCTCCTTACAATGAAAACACATAAATGTGAAATAATTATTGATAACATGCATCCCCTCGTAAAGTAAGCATTATTTTATTTTGCGATTGGCACTAATGGGTAGGCAATTTATTAATGAACATTTCTATCATAATTTTTTTTCAAAAGACCAAATCAAAATTGATTTTATTAAGAAACTAGCTGTGCCCCGCGGTTGTACCAGCGTCACCACGTGTCGGAGCATTTAAACATTTTATAATTACAATTAAATATTTTATTTGATAGCAATTTATAGAAAAATTAGCATAGTTAATGGAGTACTTTTATCTGTCGGCATATTATGTATGATGTAGAGCGTAGTTAAGTTTTATCCACTTTCCTTCCCTCCACCCCCCCACCCCCCACCACATGTCCCAGAAAGTGTCCCAAAGCGTGGTTTTTTTCCACTTTTGAAGAAAACCGTACACGATACATGAAAAGTGTGTAGGCATGAAATGATTCTTGAGCTATCAAACTCTTATACTTATTAATCAATTAAATTTTCAAAATACCATAGCAACGTGAAATGAAAGAGTTCAGAAATAAAGATGTTACTAATCATTGTCATAAAAGTATTCAATAAATTTTTAATTTATTTTAGCTATAATGATTGAAATAACCTCGCTCATAGAAGCTTTTAATACTTGCTCCTCGTAGTTCTCACCGGGCGGGTATGGTTTATGCGTCGTTCGCGCGCCCAGCTAAGTATTGAATTATTTTAATTTTACATTATCCCTTAAACTATGCATCCAAATTACATGGTATAAAGAACAAAGTTTATCTTCATAAAATTGTCTTGATGATGAAGTAACTTTAATTTGTAAGGATAAATAGGCCATGCCTAACAATAACGCTCATATTTCACTTTTTTAATTTTCAATATGTTTTGTTACAAAATACCTAATTATGGCTTATGTATAAGAAATGGACATATGGTTCGCGGACTTTTTTTTTAGACGGAGTTAAGATCCATATTTTTTTAAAACATTGTATTTACGTATCCCTAACGATAACACACCAGCGTACGCGGATAAATCATTTCGAGAGTGCTTTTTCTTCTGACTTGCTTAACAAATATCCATATTTAAGGCTGGCTGAGTAATATAGCTTAATGATAGATAGCCTATACTATTTCACATGAATCAGGCTATAATATACAAAATTAATTATTCAAATCGGACTGGTAGTTCCAGAGATTAGCGCATTTAAACAAAAAAAAAACAAACAAACTCTTCCGCTTTATTATATTAGTATAGATTATTTTAAAAACTAGGCGTATTCACTGCCCACGGGGTTGCTGGAGTCAGTGAGCGTTAAGCTCTTGAAGGTGAAACCCGTGTCGTTTGTCACGGCGTCGGCCAGCGCACACGCTCGCTCACGTCATCTTATCAGTCAATAATATTATTATTACTTATTAGGTTATTTATAAGAAGTATTATTTGTTTGTTTTGGGTATAATTTTTCATATTAGTTATACATATATTTGTTGTGTTTTATGGTATATGTTATTTATGGTATAGTAATTCGGTAAAAAGTAGGTATTAATATACCTACCCAGTATAACTAATCACAATAGGTACCTATGTAGTTATTATGATTAGATGAAAGGTACTTATCTAAATAGTTACCTACTTTTAATAAGTAAGTACTAATACCTACCCGGGCATCACTCACAACCCAAAAACCCTATAACTAAACTGACCATTTATTTTTTAACTCAAAGCGGGACGTGGGTTTATTTATACTCTAAAAACTAAAACATTATACAATTAGTGTTCACTATAAAATTATATTCGGTATAGACGGTAATTATTAAATGCGATATATTTTTTTTAATTATTAATTACACTTGTCAGTGGAACACATTTACTTTAATAAATTTGGTGATGATTTTTAAATAAGAAGCGTGCTCGTCGCGACCGCTGCCAGCCCTTTTCAGGCTGCAATTCAACACGGCTGCGCACCCATGACGACGAGGCTTAGGGCGTCCCCCCCAAGGCGATGCACACCAGTTCGTCCCCGTTGGTGTGGAATGCAGCGCGCAAAGCGGCGATGGGGACCGCCACCCGTCACGCACAGCCCGATACGGCGGAAGGTGGAGGACAGAGTGCACAGTTGGCACGTGGAATGTTAGAGGAGGCATGAGAGATAAGACGAATGAGTTGATCGAAATAATGAAAGAAAGAGAATTAGATGTCGTGTGTATGTCGGAGACCAAACGGAAGGGCAGTGTTACTGAAGAGCTCCCTGGCGGGGCGTAAGCTCTAAGGTCTGGAGTCCCGGAGAGTGAGAGCGCCTGCCAGGGATTGGGGGTGCTGCTGTCGTCTCGGTTAATTGAAGTTATGACTGAATATAAGGTTGTGAACTCAAAACTTCTCTAGGTTCGCTTTAAATTGGGACTGACGAAGTTATTCCTTTTAGCTGTTTATGCGCCGGTAGCTTCGTCGTCCAGTGCTGAGCTGGAGGAGTTTTGGGAGAATGTAAGAGAAGTTCTAGACCTGGTTAGGGGAAACGACAGAATTGTTGTATGTGGTGATTTGAATGGATGGGTTCGTACCGCTCTACCAGGGTACAAGTCGGTGCTTGGAAAGTTTAGCGATAAAAGAGTTAATGATGCTGGCAAGCTAATACTGGCTATATGCAAGGAAAAGGGTCTTCTTGTGACAAACACTATGTTTAATCACAAGAAAATCCATGTGTATACTAGAGAAAGAAAGAATGAGAGAAGTATGATCGATTTGTTCCTGGTGGATGACCGACAGCGAAAACAGGTGATGGATACGCGAGTGTTCAGGGGTGCTGACTTGGGAACAGATCACTATCTAGTGATTACTAGATTTAGGGGTCTGTTCGCGGGTTGGCGCCACCGGACGGCAGTAACAGAACCACAGTCGGTCTGTCGCATCCGAAGCTGGAAGCTTCAGGAAGCGGATACTAGGGACAAATATCATGCGAGGGTAGCCGAAAAGCTTGACACCATCGATGGCAGAAAAGAATGTGTGGAATTAACATGGCAGAACCTTAGGGATAGAATGGTAAATGCAGTGGAAGAAGTGTGTGGAACGATTAAAAGAGGAAGTAGTAAAAGAAGAGATGCATGGTGGAATGATGACGTGAAAGAAGCTGTAAAGAAGAAGAAGAAATCATGGTTAGACTACTTGGCCTCTAGTAATGATAAGGATATAAGAGAAAAGATGAAAGAAAGATATAAGCTGCAGAAAGTTCACACGAAAGCATTGATTGAGGAAGTGCGTGAAAGGTGTAGAATGGAAGCGGACGAAAGGTTGTCGCACAATTTTAAGGAGAACTCGAAACTCTTCTGGAAAGAGGTTGGAAGGAACCGAAGTGGTGCGACGGCCTTAAGAATGAACAGAGTGCTTTCGAGAACCAATGACGTCCTCTCAGAAAAATCGAACGTCACGCAGCGATGGAGTGAATTTTATAAAAAAATCTATGCGTATGATGATCTTATGGAGGGATCCGGGGGTGATGCCGTGACTGGTACGCCAGACCCGGACCTCGATGACAATGAGGTCATCAGTATGAAAGAGATTGAACGTGCGATTCAAAGTTTGAAATGTGGTAAGGCTGCGGGACTAGACAGAGTTACTGCTGAAATGGTCAAGTATGGTGGGCCTCGCGTCTGGGACAGCTTTAATCTGCTCTGCAATTTGTGCTGGCGGACGGGGGATGACCCGGATGATTGGCAATCCACAGTAATTGTGTAAAGGTAAAGTCTTTATATAAGGGTAAAAGTTCACATTTTGACTGCGGGTGCTATCGGGCGATCAGCTTGACCAGTTTAAGAAGTAAAATTTACTCGAAGGTTTTGACACCTAGGATACAAGAGAAATCGGAAAGATTTCTATGAGAGGCACAATGCTGATTTAGACCTGGAAGAGGATACACGGATCATTTTTTTTCTCTCCGCATGATCACGGAAAAGCTTCTGGCTGCTAACCAGAGGATTTTCTGTGCTTTTGTGGATCTTGAGAAAGCATTTGAAAAGGTTGTACGGAAGAAAATGTGGGAACTGTTGCCGGGGTACGGTGTGGATGGTCGATTGCTAAGAGCTGTGCAGTCACTTTACTGTGACTGTAAAGCCTGTGTGCGGGTAGGGCATGCCCAGTCACCTATGTTTAGCGTCCAAACGGGCGTAAAACAGGGTTGTGTCATGTCTTCCTGGCTGTTCATACTGTATCTCGACAGCTGTTTACAGAAGCTGAAAGATAGCTAGTTTGGGTGTGAAATTGGGTGACATTAAACTGTCTGGTGTATGCTGATGATGCAATGCTTATTGCACCATCAGAGGCAGAACTGCAGGCATTAGTCACGTGTATGAAAGAAGAATGTGAAATTAAAGGTCTCAGTTTGAATGCTAATAAAACTAAGGTTCTGTTATTTGAAAGGGACGAAGAGAGAACGAAGTGTGAAATATGGGTTAATCATGAATGTCTAGAACAGGTAAATGAAATTGTATACTTGGGGAGTGCTTTTAGCCGGGATGGAAGATGTGATTTAGATGTGGACAGGCATGTTGCTGCCGGGAACAAAGTCAATGTTGCCCTGAATGCGTTAGTTAAAAGGCAAGGCGCAGTGAAGAGTGCACGCCTTGCAATACATAACGCAGTGTTGGTACCGAATTTGTTATATGGCAGCGAAACCTGGGTATGCCAGAAGAAGCATAAAAGTAAGTTGAATGCAGTGAAGATGCGATCTCTTCGTAAAATGTGCGGCGTTACCATGGCCGAGCGGAAGCGAAACGAAGAGATTCGCAATATGGCAGGTTTGAAAGATGACCTTATCACAAAAATTGATAGGGGCGTGCTTCGATGGTTTGGGCACGTTGAGCGAATGAGCGAAGACCGAATTATAAATATCTAAAATCGATGGTACATTTTTATGACATATGCGACTTTTCTTGAATTCAAAGAAACTTCACTTTAACGCGGTACTGGAATATACATGACAATAATAATTTTTCTCTCAGCTATATAGCCAACGAGATTGACTTATTTTGTTACCTATTGAGCGAATTTATAAGACTATCATTAAAATATATAATCTATACTAATATTATAAATGCGAAAGTAACTCTGTCTGTCTGTCTGTCTGTCTGTCTGTTCCTCTTTCACGCCTAAACGGCTGAACGGATTTTGATGAAATTTAGTTAGGTGATAGATAGTAACCTAGAAAAGGATATGGGCTATTAATATTCATGCTATCGTACTTAAGGCGTAGGCAGTAGGCAGAAAACTTATTAAGTTAGTGATTTTTAATAGTTTGGTTTAAAAGTTTACCTCATTCACGCCTTAACGTCTGAACGGATTTTTATAAGACTTGGTTAATATAAAGATAGGATCCTAGGCACGGACACAGGCTACTTCTTACGGCGGGAAAATACCTCATTCCCGCGGAAATCTAGCGTGATCGTGTCAAGAAGCGAATGACGCCATAGCTACTGAAATGATTTTGATGTTTTTTTTTAAATGAGTGTTACTAAGACTTAAAGTTAGTATTTGATCACTTTTCTAACTTAGACGGTCGGTAGGCGCCATAATTTAGGGAATTTATTATAAAATTTTGATGCATCTGTCTTTATTTAACAGTTTTACTTGGATCGAAACTTAGCGACATACCATCACACTACTTAACTTATAGGGTAGGAAGGTTTCAAAATTCGGACTACTTTTTACTCCGGGAAAATATCTCATTCCCACAGGAACACAGCTACCTATCTACAACATTAAAACTCTGTCTAGAATCACATTACGCCATAGCTATTGATCTGATTTGTATACGATTTTTTATTCAACTGACTGTTAAATTACATACAGATAAAATCTAATTTCCTACACCACAGAATTAATATAGTACTACATAACTAGCTACGCTTTAAACTTGAGGAGGTAATTAGATAGACATTTATACGAACTTTATGCTCAGTAATCAATCATAGTGATAAGTTAATACTCATTTTAGACAAAGAAACGGATAGGTAATCAGTTCATCACCGAAATTATAACACCTACACTTAGTTTGTTTACTATTCAACGAGGGAAAATAATTCAATATAACGCAAACCTTCAAATCATACGTCGTCGTAGTGAATACAAGACGCTGCGCCGAGCGAAGAGGCGGTGCGGCGCGAGGGGAGGGCCGTGCCCAACTGTGCCTACCCAAGCGGGCAGACGCACGAGGGCAGACGTCAGGGGGGGTACACTTTCATACTGTAAGTAGGGATCCAATAATCTGCAAAGACACTAGTGCTATCTTATACGATATCCGCATAAACTTTCGAACATCAAATTCTAAAAGGTGCGCTAGATGGCGACTACACCAATTCTAGTTATTGGGTATGGAGTTTAATGGAATTCTCTAAAGTTGTAACATAAATATAAAAGATTAATAATCATACGGGCATTCAAAAACCTCTTTAAAAATATATTGAATAAAAATATTTATTTTGTCGGTCTGAGATGCAATAAGTTTCTCGTTTTGGCAAGTGGCAACTTTATTACTTTATCACATAATGGCTACCGGCGTGTGAGCAAGTCGTTGTTTTCACGAACGCTTTTGCCATTTTTGTAATTTTCGGTTGTTGTTGCTACTCGTATTTACAATAAGTTTGGTTGAGTTGAGATTAGCCCTCATCCCGTCTTATCGTTTAGTTTTTCATGCTGGAACCACATTGTATGTACATATGTGCAGTGTTGTGCGAAATATTTAACAACAAATATTTAATTAGGTTTGGTGCTGTATTGTGCGGAATAGATGCTTTTACATCTTGTTTGTTAAAATGCCGAGGACTTGTGCTATTGGATGTACATAAAAAAAAGTTAAATCAATATTTCATTGATGTTACAAATAATATACGTTTTCACGAACTATTTTATACTTTATATAATTTTAGGTTGTTGTAAATAAATGTTTAAATGTTTCAAATAAATGTTTAAATTACTGAAATCTGAAATACTTATTTAATAGAACCCTAATACTTTAAAATATAAATATAACTGCCTATAGTATAAATAGCTGTATATGCATAACTACATATAACTATCTTTAGTCAAAATATTGAGATTAGTTCAACGGATATGGTACCAGACGGCGACACTGTGCCACTATTTGTATTGGGTGACAAAAAATCGTAGAAGCTGGCTCTCTATTTCGGTATATATTACTCTACTCTATGGCAGACGTCGTCGTCGCACGTATGCGAATATTGAAATATTGCGTTACGAAACTCTATTCGTTGCGTATTTTTGGTTAGCTAAAAACGTTGTTTTTAAATTCCGAGTTGAAATAGGTACTACGGTCTACGCGTAGGGTCTGTAAGCTTTAATTTAGTCCTTTGTTTTAGATATCTAAATAAATATTTGGTAGGTTATTATTTTTGAGTCCAAGT
This sequence comes from Parnassius glacialis, assembly GCA_033319125.1. Taxonomy (NCBI): domain Eukaryota; kingdom Metazoa; phylum Arthropoda; class Insecta; order Lepidoptera; family Papilionidae; genus Parnassius; species Parnassius glacialis. The sequence goes on along the minus strand of JAVANC010000012.1, from coordinate 7,757,678 downwards.
TGACGTCATTTTCGTATTTTTATTAAGTACTTAGTTACATTTTTATTATTAGGTAGTTAAGGTAGCTGTTAGATGTAGGTATTTTCTTAACCAATCATTCATATCTCTAGGTTTACTCAGATACGTATTATTCTTTATTTTTGCAGTCGCTTTCATTTGTTAATTCTCAATTTTATTCATGTGTAGGTTAAGTGTTTTTTAGCTCTCATCAGGATGTTTATAGTTCGTAGTAAATTAGTTTAGTAATAGATTTTGTCATTATATTATAGTACTTTTATGTTAGTTTTGATAGATAAGTAGGTAGTACCAGTAGTGAAGAAAATTGTGTATTGTGGTGTGGTACATAAATTCAATATTTTTGAATTTATTTAGTTAATTTAGGTTTTAGGTATAAAAGGTTTGTCAGGTGCATAGTTGTTTAGGTTCAATACGTTATTGATTGATTTAGATATTTAGGTTATAAGTAAAAAGGTTTGCTTTATCGAAGTTTTTATAAAAAATTGTCTTACGTTGTAGTTTTTAAAACTACCGATTTTAAAAATCTTTAATTATTGTTTTATTGTTTTCGATATGCCACGCAAACGTAAATCCAATCTAAGCCGTAGTTTTAGCAGAGCTCGAACTGCAAAAGTTGCTAAAAGCCAAGAATCTGAAGAGCAGACTCAGACGCGTCAGATGTTAGATTCTCAGCGTCATGCGACTCAAAGAGCTTCTGAGACCTATACGCAGACTCAAGCCCGTAGGACCTTAGATGCTGAGCGCCACGCATCTCAAAGGGCCTCTGAGACGTTTACACAGACTCAAGCCCGTCAGGCCCTAGATGCTGAACGCCACGCATCTCAAAGAGCCTCTGAGACGTTTACGCAGACTGAGACCCGTCAGGCCCTGGATGCTGAACGCCACGCATCTCAAAGGGCCTCTGAGACCTATACGCAGACTCAAGCCCGACAAACCTTAGATGCTGAGCGCCATGCATTTCAAAGGGCCTCTGAGACGTTTACGCAGACTCAGGCCCGTCAGACCCTGGATGCTGAACGCCACGCATCTCAAAGAGCTGCTGAGACAGTGGAACAGACTCAGACACGTCGAGTTTTAGATGCCGAACGTCACGCGCAATTGATTGCGGCAGAGACTGACGAAGATTCACAAAGACGACGTCTTTTAAATGCTGAACGGCAGGCAGAAAGAAGACGTACGATTTCAATGAGTACGTGGGAGGCATTTAATGGTGCCGCTTTTGAGTATGACCCTTTGATCGACTATGTTAATCACCGATTGGTTATCATTGGGAGAATGGATAAAAAATGCAGATATTGTGAAGCACTGAAATGGAAAGAAGAAACTCCAGGTATGTGCTGTTCTGGTGGAAAGGTTAAAATTCCATTACTTGGCGAGCCAGAGGAACCTCTTAAATCTTTACTTTTATACGACAGTAACGAATCGCGCCGGTTTTTAAGCAGGATTAGAAAGTATAATTCTTGCTTTCAGATGACGTCATTTGGTGTAGATAAGGAGGTCGTAATGCCTGGATTTTCACCTACTTTTACCATCCAAGGACAGGTGTATCACAGGATTGGTTCCTTACTTCCCGCAAATAATGAACAACCAAAGTTTTTGCAACTTTATTTCATGGGCGATGAAAAAAACGAAGCTGATCGCAGGTGTCAAAATATACAAGGAATCGAAAGGGATAATGTTTTAAAAATCCAGAGAATGTTGCATGAACATAATCGCCTTATCAATACTTTCAAAACAGCACTAGAAAGAATGCCGGGAGAGGATTATAGGTTGGTGATGCACCCCGATCGCACACCAAGTGGGGAACATGAAAGGCGGTATAATGCACCGTTAATAAATGAAGTCGCAGCCTTGGTTACAGGCGAACAGTTTGCTTTCCGTGATATAGTTTTACAGGCCCGAGATGACACATTAACCAGGGTGCCTGATACTCATAAATTTTATGATGCGTTGCAATATCCGATCATATTTAGTAAGGGACAAGAGGGGTACCACTTTCAAGTTCCTCAAATTAATCCTGTAACAGGTCTTCCCTTGCATAACAAAAAGGTTTCATGCATGGATTTTTATGCCTACAACATGATGATACGAGAAAACAACTTTAACATTGTACAAAGATGCAAGCAACTGGCCAATCAGTTTTACGTTGACATGTACGTTAAAGTTTAAAGCGAGAGGTTACGGTACATATCATTAAATCAAACTAAACTAAGAGCAGAGAATTACATCCATCTTCAAGACGCTGTGGCAAATGACGCTAATTTAAATCCAAATAACTTAGGTCGTATGGTCATTTTACCATCTTCATTTGTAAATAGCCCGCGGTACTTACACGAATATACTCAGGACACGTTTGTTTATGTGCGTACACATGGTCGCCCTGACTTATTCGTCACCTTTACTTGCAACCCAGCCTGGCCCGAAATAGTCAATCAGTTGATGCCGGGGCAAAGCGCAATAGATAGACATGATGTAGTCGCAAGAGTTTTTAGACTAAAAGTTAAAAAACTAATGGATGTGATTAATAAAGGCCGAGTGTTCAGAGAAGCGCGCTGCTTTATGTACTCTGTCGAATGGCAGAAACGTGGACTGCCACATGTCCATATATTATTGTGGTTAAAAGATAAGTTACGACCCGATCAAATAGATAACATAATCAGCGCTGAAATACCGGATCCTAACATTGACAAGACTCTCCATGACATTATTGTAAAAAATATGATTCACGGTCCATGCGGACCCGAAAATCCACAGTGCCACTGCATGAAAGACGGAAAATGCACAAAAAAATTTCCTCGCAAGTTAGTGAAAGAGACCGTTCACAACGACCACGGATACCCGCAGTATCGTAGAAGAGCGCCAGCAGACGGAGGTCGAACAGCAACCGTGAAGCTCCGAAATGGTAGCTACGTTACGGTTGATAATAGTTGGGTAGTCCCCTATTCACCAATTTTATCAAAAATGTTTAACGCCCACATAAATATTGAGGCATGCAGTTCAGTACGCGCCATCAAATATATTTGCAAATATATAAACAAGGGTAGTGATCAAGCTATTTTCAATTTTAGAAATACTGATCTTGCGAATCCCGTAGATGAGGTACAAACTTATCAGTCTGGTCGGTATGTCAGCAGCAACGAAGCCGTGTGGCGTCTGTTAGCATTTCCGTTGCACGAAAGGCATCCCACCGTGACACATCTCAGCGTGCATTTAGAAAATGGTGAACGCGTTTATTTTAATGAACACAATTTCCACGAACGAATAACTACTCCGCCAAAAACCACACTCACTGCTTTTTTTGATCTTTGTATCAGAGATGAGTTTGCAAAAACTCTTCTTTATGTCGAGGTGCCGAGGTATTATACTTGGGATGCAAGTAGGAAAACTTGGAAACGCCGCATTCAAGGTACTTCAGTTCACGATTGGCCTGGCGTCAAATCTGGAGATGCTTTAGGACGAGTTTATACAGTTCATGTTAGTAACATGGAATGTTTTTGTCTACGCATGCTTTTACACCATGTGCGCGGACCTACCTCTTTCAATGATCTAAAAAAATACAACACACAAGATTATCCTACATTTCGAGAGGCATGTGAGGCAAGAGGATTACTGGAGAATGACAACCATTGGGATGTGACACTGGAAGAAGCTGCTCAATGTAGATCAGCAGGCAAGATGAGAGAGCTATTTGCTGTATTAGTAGCGACATGTGGTCTTTCAAATCCTCAACAATTGTGGGATAAATACAAAAATGATATGACCGACGATATATTGCACAGATTACAAGAGCAAAATCCCAATGTCACGTACAGTGATTTAATTTACAATGAGGGTCTGACAAAAATTGAAGACCAGGTTAAAACAATTTCTAGAAAGGATTTATCAGATTATGGAATGATCAGACCACAGAGAACCGAGGAAATCAGTAGCGATTTAATACGGGAACTAGATTACGATACTGCTTCCTTACAACAACAATTGACAGAGTCTGTTCCACGTTTGATCCCAGAACAAAGGTTAGTATTTGACAATGTTTTCAAAAAAATCGAAGATGGCGAAGGTGGTTTGTTATTTTTGGATGCTCCCGGAGGCACGGGAAAAACCTTTCTTTTAAACTTGCTTTTAGCGCAAATCCGAAAAGATAAAGGAATTGCTGTAGCAGTTGCCTCTTCCGGAATAGCCGCCACTCTGCTCAATGGTGGTCGAACGGCACATTCGGTGCTTAAACTGCCATTAAACTTAGCCCATGAAGAAATGCCAGTCTGTAATATAAGTAAAAACAGCGAGCGTGGACGTATGTTGCAGCAATGTAAATTATTAGTTTGGGATGAGTGAACTATATCCCATAAAAGAGCAATTGAAGCTCTAGATCGGACTTTGAAAGACATCAAGAGTAATCCAAATATCATGGGGGGGATGGTGGTACTTTTAGCGGGCGATTTTAGACAGACTTTGCCGGTTATCACTAAAGGCACCCCTGCAGATGAAATAAATGCGTGTTTAAAAGCGTCAATGTTATGGGTGCACGTAAAAACGTTTAGTCTGTCTACAAATATGAGAGTGCAACTACACAATGATGTACAATCTGGACAATATGCTGCTGCTCTTCTTAAAATTGGAGAAGATCGTATGGCAAAGGATGGTAATGGCATGATTACATTGGATCGTGAATTCTGCAATGTTGTGCATAATCCAGATGATCTAAATAACTTCGTCTATAGCGAACTGCTAACTAATATGAGGAATAGAGACTGGTTATGTGAAAGAGCAATTTTAGCGCCGACGAATGAAGTGGTGGGACAGATAAACGAGCAAATTATGTCACGCGTGGAAGGTGATATTGTTGAGTTTCTCTCTGTAGACACTGTAATGGATACTGAACAAGTAACATCATACCCTGTAGAATTTCTTAATTCTTTAGAACTGTCGGGAGTACCTTCACACAAACTGAGGCTGAAAGTAGGCGTTCCTGTCCTTTTAATGCGGAATTTAGATGCACCAAGACTGTGTAATGGCACACGGTTGCAAGTGACACACCTCGGTCGCAATATTGTAAAAGCAATCATTATGACTGGAATGGCAAAAGGAGAGAACGTTTTAATCCCCCGTATACCCATAATTCCGACAGATTTGCCATTCCAGTTTAAGAGATTACAGTTTCCGCTGAAAATCGCATTCGCTATGACGATAAATAAAGCTCAGGGGCAAACATTAAAAGTAGCCGGCATTAATTTAGAAAAGAGTTGTTTTTCTCACGGACAATTATACGTGGCTTGCTCACGTGTTTCAAGTCCACAGAATCTCCATGTGTTGGCCAGAGAGGGAAAAACAAAGAACATAGTTTACAAAAATGTACTACAGTAATAAGGCCTCTTATTTTTAGCTTCCTACATTATTATACTACTTACATTAAGTTAGTACTTCCTACGCAGACGATGTTACGGATGTCACACTGTCTAACATCGGGGGTTGGCAGGTAGGTAGTTAGTAGTATTTTAAACCGATTTACATTATTTACTTTTTATATTTACTAAGGAAACATTCGGAGCTATCCATTATGTAGCTTAGGTTGCTTTTGAACAAATTTCGATGTGAAGTTGAGGACTGGAACACGATAGTGGGACATTGTTGCAGGGGGACTTATAGCCGGGAGAAAACAAAAAAACTTATGCGAACGAAGTCGCGGGTAAAAGCTAGTTTACTATAAAATCGGACAGAGAGCAGTGTCAAAACATGGTCAGGAGAATATCAACCTTTCTTTTTCCTGTTCGATCAAATATAGTGCACTTAACTCGTGGTCGTTTTATAAAACGCGTTCACTTTAATCTTAAGCAATAAAACGTAGAAATTTCTCCGGTGTTCGACCGTCGTTCCTGTGTCGAGTTTTCTGCGGGGTTCTTTAATAAATTGTAAATTGATTTAAGCGTCAAAATAGAAATTTTCCAGCGCCTCGCTTGTATCTCGGAAAGAATATCAGTAATTGCACCGTCATCTGGCTAAAGCTTGGGGGAAACAAAAGTAAAGAAACTTAATACACCTTTTATTTATTATCTTATATTGTCTTTAGGCTTTTATCCTTCAAGTATATGTCAGCCTTATTGTACTGTATTTTATTCATGTTACTACGATTCGTGATTATTTATAGAAGGGGAATCAATAGAAAGATGCAAGTGGCTCAGTATCGTGCTTTGTGGCATTTCTTGGGAGAGGCCGATGTTTACCAGTAGACATGTGATGGGTTGAAATGATGACGATGGTGATAATTCTGAATCAATTTAATAGAAATATTAATATTAAGTAGTAAGTGAGTATGCTTGAAAACCAACATTTTATCTCTCTGTGATACTGGACAGAAAATACTAGATATACGAGGGGAGGTGAAAAGGTTCGCATTATGACAGGAAATGATAATTTAAACGAAACATTAAACTATGTTTGCTTTTAAACGTATTCTCTCTTAAACCTTATACATTTATTAGATCTGTCAAATAAAATTATTAATACCGTTCAAAAAATATTTGTCTTGAGCGTTAAAATATGGCGGAAATTGCCGACTTGACTTCATCATCGTCGCCATTTTTCCCCACGCAGTTCGTACTTCATTTTCGTAAACAAATAATAGTCACTTGGGCCAGATCTGGGTTGTTATGGTAGATCGTGCAGTTGTTCAAAACCGCATCAGTGAATGGCAGCCGTCGCAACATGGCTTGTGGGCACGAGCGAATTATCGTGCAAAAGGAGTACGCCTTTTAACGCAACCATTGACTACAGACTTTACACAGTGGTATAGCCACGCGGCAGCTTTTGCTTGTCGCACGGATGGGCCCGGCTCGAACCGGGGTGGTACCACGACCTCCCAGAAAACCAGCGTGAAGTAGAGGTTTACCTCTGCGTTTCGCTTGGTGAGTGCAGGTGGCCGGAGGGCCCTTTTTACTGGAAATGAGGCATTCCATCTTAGTCCTCACGGGTGACAACGCATCTGCATTTTGATTCGCAAACGAGGATAGATGTAGATGTCTATGGGCCGCAGCAACCACTTACCATCAGGTGGGACTGTGTGCTCGTTTGTCACCCTTATCCTATAAAAAAAAGACGCAAACAATAAACAAGGACACGGTCTATAATCTGTCAAAACAAACACTGGACGAATCTACAATAAAAAGTATTGTCGAAGGGCTTGAATTTTGAAATAACACCGCAAATAATCCCGCAAAAAGAAATTATCTGTATTATTGAGGATTGTCTGTTTAAGAATAATATCGGTAAGGAAGATTTAGAGGCCATACGTCAAGACATTTCGTCATTGTTACGTCGAATTTCTGCGCCGAAACTAAATCTCCCCAAAGACGAGATTAAGCTTTGTACAACTTACGCAACAGACTAGATCTTAGCTAGCTCACGATTCTCCGTGCAAGAAAAAAAAATCCTATGGTAATAATGGACACGTCAGTGTATAATTTAAAAAAAACAGCAACTTTTATCGGACGTAAGTACATACAAAAAGGTCCCTACAAACTAATACACTCAAACAACTACCGATTTAATAATGAAATACTCCGAAAAATTAAATCTTGACTAGAATTCGACAGTAACATCATATGCTAAACCACCGAGGTTGTATGAGGTCACCGAAAATACACAAACCAAACGCTCGACCACGTTCTTTGGTAAGCCAGATCGATTCACCAACTTATTAGTTGGCTCAACACTTGGCAAAAATAATGTTACCACTGAGAGGACATACTAGAGCACACACAAAGGGTTCATATGATTATCTTAGACCTACATCTCGCTGAAAAAATAACCATGGTCAGTTTTTGATATTAAGTCACTATTCATATGCCTCACCTATTGAAGACTGAATCTCAATTGTAACTAGGAAGCTAGAAGATAACAACATGCCTACAAAATATGCAGTCATACTCAAACACTGTCTCACATCTGGCTATCATGGTGTGTATTTATCATGTCCCCAAGGCTTGTAAATACGATAACTTTTGAAAATATCAATTATTTAACTCAATCTATTTTTTAATCTCTTCACGTAACATGTGGGAAGCCACTGAATGTAAATGGCAGTGTACTTTTTTTGTTAGCTATAATTAATTTTTTTCGGCTCCAAAATGGCGAATTTTTCGTTCATTTGGTAGCCTTGTATGTTAATTATTTCTGTTATGGAGCTACAGCCACAGAGTTGTTAACTCACTCACTCAGTCAGTTCAGCGTCAGTCGCCGGTGTGAGTGGACATTGTTTCGGTTGTTTGCAAGCGGCTCAAAAAGATCGCTGTACAATTAAACAATATTGGAATAACCAAATATATTTAATACTTGATTATAATAATAATAAGAGATTTTTTATTGCAATATTTTTAAAGCACAGAATAATTAATAGTAGTACGTACTAAAAGTAAGTAGTATCAATTTTTTTTGTCATTGGTGACTTGCATTTGCATGGTTTTCGAGGGTGTTGAAACCGATAGCGAATGTGGTCTCTCTTACATAGGACAAACAAAAAGATCCATTAAAACCCGCGTGAAAGAACATATAGCTGACGTGAAGCATCGACGCTCTGGGAAGTCTGTGGTCTGTGAACATGTTCAAGATCGTCCCCGCCTTTACCACAAATCCTTGCAAAATATCACCGTTTCCTACCAAGGATGATACGCGAGGCTATTGAAATTAAAAAACATCCTAATTTCAATAGAGAAGATGGATGGGTGCTGCCATCTGCTTGGGATCCTATAATTAACAAATTTAAATCCATACCCAAGCATAGCACTGCAAGGCTTCAGGATACTGTAAGTTCATTCTGCGTAAATCGAACCAAAAATTAATATTAAAAAACTGAAGGTAGCCGGGCTAACTGTGACATCGGGACGTCAAACATCTCAGTCCCCTCCCGTGACCATGGGGTTGCTGTAAAGCACTCGAAACATCGGGAATGAAAATAATAAAATAAAACGCGATAAAAATCCTTAAAAAACAGTTTTATTCAATGTGTAGTGTTCGCGTAAATATAAGAAATCATTATGTATTTAAACTACTTAAAAAAATCCGTATAATCATGCTATACGTAATTTTTTTAATGCGAAGGCATGCTCATTTGATTTTACCAATACTGTTTTAAAATATTTTTTATTAGAAATAAGTATAATTAATAGCGATTAAGATCGGTAAAAGTAGTTTTATTCAATGTGTAGTGGTCGCGTAAAATTAAGAAATTATTAAAATAACATAGCAAGATACTACTTAATACATACTGATGATACATAATACTGAATGTTGTTGACATAAGCTCTTCTCGTGAAAATCAACTACGAACGGAGAGTCATCATTTTTTACACACGATGTCTTACTGCCTTAGTCTCTTAAAGGCTAGTGTTCCGTTTTGAGGATTTAATTGGATTTTTAATTTAGATTTTGGAAGAGCGCTGAATTATTAAATAGTTCCAAGTATAGCGAGAGAGGTCATATTTTAAATATGTTCAAAGAACCATAAAAATTAGAAACCTTCGTTTCCAAATAGGACCATTGTGGTATTATTTGTATGATCGGCTTTAAAAATAAGTAAATAAAGTGTCCATAATGACTATCGAAAATAAATCTCTTGCAACGTGTAGAGAGAAATTTTTTCCACAGATTAAGGGTCACAAACAGTCACACAGCCCACATGACGTTAAGCAGATGATTAACTTGCATTAAGAATAAAAATGCAGATGCGTTATCACCACTGAGAACTAAGATATCATCATCATCATTACAGCCCTTCACAAGTCCACTGCTGAACATAGGCCTCCCCCAAGGAATGCTTCAAAGCACGCTCCTCAGCCACCTGCATCCATCGACTTCCTGCATGTCTTACTCGGTTGTCACTCCATCTAAGAACTAAGATAGAATGTCTTGTTTATTGTGAAAAGAGTGTCCAGGTTTCTACAATCACCATACAAAATACAGCATCATAAAATACGACTTCACGCTGGTAATCTGTGAAGGTGTGGTCCCTCCGGTCGAACTAACCCGCGTGCTACAACCATAATATAGCTGCAGTGTGGCTCTACCACGTTAAATACTCCACCCACAAATACATCTGGTCTATCCCTTTCTTACATAAACTAAACTAACGTTTTATCGTTTGCAAAACTTTTATTCAGTATGGCGTTTTAATTAACCTCATTTTATGGTATAATAAGCATATATAATATTACATCAAAGACACTGATAAACTACTTAGCAAGTAAACTTACGACCTCATAATTTTCACTTCACCAAAGTTTATACGCTGAATTTCAAATACGAAATGCCAAGTTAGGGAGAAAGTTCGGTCTGTGATGTCTTGCAAATTAGGAAGCGCAATAAACTACATACGAAGTTTCCGCAGAGTGTATTGTCTATTAAAATTTGATCTCTCATGTATGAAAATAACTTTGATAATAATAATTTTTGAGAAAATATTACTAATAATTGATTTAAACAATAAGTGATAGTAACTCAGGGCATAAGGGACCGTAGTAAATTTCACAATACGCTAGCAAACCCGGGTTTAATCCCTTGAAACCCTCTTAGATATTTGAAGAGGTATGTGCTATAAGTAAGCGATTCTACTGTATCTATCCTTTTCTAAAGTTTTAACCATCTTTGTCAATTTAGGATTCCCTCAAGATCATTCCATTTGAAGCAATATGTTTACTACTTATAGGATATAGTATAACATAGCCAGTAAACGGACATGGTGTAAGGTAGCTTAGTCCTCCATGTTGACAACAAATACATACATAATACATAAACACGTCGATTAGCCAAAAAGGTAGGCAGAGACTACAGACTTCGATTTGACAAGATGTTGACCTACTTCAGTGACTTCTTTCATATCTAAATTTCTACACATACATGCTAGTCGGTTAAAGTGACTCTTGATTTGGCTTCCATGTGAGTTAAATTAAGGCCAAATAAAGAGTCAATTTGGTCGGTAAACTTCTTCTCAAGGCATATCTTGCTGATTTTTCCACTCTCATCTGTAGCATAAATTCGCTTTGTCACTCTTTCCTCATTAAGGTGGAAGCTCTAGGATGGCCCGCAAAATTTTCCAGAAAAACTCATTCAAAGGGCTAATATGAACTTACAGGGTGTATTGGTGATTTTAATTATAATAATTCTGTAAACACATAATCGCTACGGTCGCGAATCATATTTTGTTAAAATTAAAACCTAACCCTGACCTGCAAATTCCAAAAAAACGCAAGAAAATTTGAATTTCGCGGGCCCCCCAAAAGTTTCCGCCTTAATTATTTCTACGAGTGCAAGTTATCGAAACTTTCGTTTGTCAATCCTAGTCACAAATCCTCTTGCTGACCTCACATTTCTCTTATGACAACACATCTGTGGCCTTTTTAGCCAGAAATATACAGGTTTCTATGTAAAGCAATAGCAACTGTAATGACATTTGAAAGATGACGATATGATTAGGGAGAATTTGCCTTAATCTTCACGCCTAGCAAGCGAATCGATATTCGCAGTTGCAGACGTGTCACGCCTTTAAAACTACTGTTGTTGCTAGTCTGGGTATTTACTTCCGATGCAAACGATAAAGTTACACCAAAAGATTTTGAAGAAGCTAATCTGCAAGGTTTTGCAATAGTCGCATCTTACTACACTCACGGGATAATGCCGGGTAGTGGATTCTCTTACGCCCATACTACACAGCTTCCATGCTACTCGCATAACACCAGATGAAAAACCCAAACTGAAAGGCGCGAGTCGTACTGCAATCGCCAATCTGCCTATCAACCGTGGTGTTCATGGCAAGGCAAACAGTGGACTCTTACAAACTTATAACAAAAAGAAAAAGAATAGAGTCAACTATAACATATTATACATTAAGTAGCAGTGTAAGAATATCCGCTACCCCGTATTTTCCTGTGGATGACGTAAGAGGCCACAGAGGAAAACAGAACAGGAAATGGGTAGCAAATTCGTTGTGATAGCATCTTAAAATTATAAAAAAGCTGTGGTTGCCGACCCGCCTGGTAAACGTGACAACTATGGTTTAATCTGTCTTATGAGGCGCTCTAACTTAGAGAATCTAGTAATGGATAGATTGATGGAGCTTATTATAAAAACTTCAATTAAATTGACGTGTGAAATAGACGTGTGAAGTGTCAAACTTCCTTACCGCAACTTGGTACAAACATTATTGCTCGATCTAACTCGCAAGACATCACATCACGTTCTTCTCCGAAAATTTAGCATTCCCTATTTAAATATGCCCGTTTAAATTTGTTACAAAGTTGTTACAAAATTTGTTAATGATTCGTAAATGCAATTATTTGTTTTGTGACGATTGGGTGGCGTAGTGAGAGAATCACGTTCCTTGGTGTGTCGTGTCCCTGCTGGCCAGTCAACATTGTGCAAAATATTTTTTTTCAGCCTAGCTAATTTTGAGCTATAAAGACTTTGTGATCCAAAAGATGGTATTCATATCAAAATCATTTATTTCGTGCATCATAAGTATTACATAGATCGTAGATACATTGTTATATAATTAAGTTTAATTATGTCCTACCCTGTGGGCATACGAATTACGAGTACAATATTTCTGGAAATCAATTAAATACAAAAAAAATGTTTTTTTTTTGTATTTATAATATTGTTTAACGGTTTTTGAAGTGAAAACTTCTTTAGCGGCGTTGTGCACTTTTTTTGTAACGGGTATAAAATGTTAAACTCGCGTCAGGTCACGTGTCTTGATCGAAAATTCGTAAGACGGACGGAGAGTGGACAGCCGGTGCGGCGTAGGAGAGGAAGTAAGTTAGGTTTAATTAATTTTCATTTATTAATTAATATCATTTTATTATTAAGATTAGATTTCGATCGAGTCTACTGTACTACTTGACGAAATTATTAATATAGATACATATGTACTTACACATTATAGATGTAATATTTGTAATATGTTTATACTTTAAAGCATTAACCTATATTTTCATAACATCACAATAAGCAAATTTGCGGTGTAGGTTAACCAAACAAAAAATTTCGAATGAAAATAAATGAAATAAGATAATAATAAATAATCTCCGCCATTCCAATATATCAAAAATGCACAACGTTAATATTCAAGTTTTCACTTCTGCCGGCACTCCCAGAGTGCACCCCGTCGTTTTATTATTACGGTTTCTTATACATTAGAATACCTAGAGTGGGAGAAACACTTGTCTATCAGTTAAATACCATGGGATGATAAAGAAGAATAAATAAATATTTTTTATAGAATGGGGTGGAAAACAAACACACTAATAGGATGTGACGATGTTGATTATGAGCTAAATCTTTACAAATTATTTTACCATTTTTATATCAATGTCATTTTAATTCATCCTCAATATTTCAAATATAATAAGCACCACGCCCTTGGCGGTTAAGGAAAAAATCGTTGGGGAAACCTGCGCGTCTGAAAAATAAGGAAAAATATTTTGAAGACATGTGAAGTTCGCCAACACGCTCTGGGGCAACGCCAGCGGAGATTCCTTGCCCTAAAACCCTCTCAGAAATGAGAGAACGCCTGTGCCCAGCAGTGGGACGTACCTATATAAGGTGTTACTTCATTTAAATATATAACCCCTTTTTACTTTTCTTGTTTAAGAGGATTGTGAAGCTGTACATTTTCATACAAAAAGCGATAACGTTTTCCTCTCCGAAAATGTAGTCCAATTTTAATAATTTTTGGAAATTTTGTAGATATGACAAATAAACTAGGCCCGTACGTTTTAATTTTAAAGAAATATTGTATACAACATAAGTTATTAGCATCTACATATCTATATTTTTGACTTAAAAGCTTCCTCGAGCGTTATTATTTTTTTTTAATTAAACTAAACTGATTACTAAAAAAGTAAAACGTACAGACATAGATCAAAGTGTACTGAATCTAATAAAACCAAAATTGTCTTATTTTGTAAAGGTTTAGGGGGGTAAAACGTTATCGCCGAAAACAATATTTCAAAAAGAATTGCATTGAAATTGAAAGGTAATTGCCTTCAAGACTTGCAACTCTCTCTATCGCACGATACGGGTCGGGGGCAGGGGCTTATTGTAGTGATGTTAGAGGTGTTATCGATATTATTATCGCCTAGGGAGGAAAAATAATATCAATAATCTTTAAAGATAATACCTCTCATGAAAAAGTTAATATCTGTGATTATTCAGTGTTTATCTGGGGGCACGGAGGTGCCCCCGCCAAGTCGAGCAAAAAAGCGGCACAGCCATTTCAGCCTTTTTTCGAAGCAGTTCAGGCCATTTTCGAAACCCTAAAACTTCGTTGTGGATAAAACTAGAGACCTGAATTTTGACTTACTAAGTAGGCATTATATAAACTCGGTATATTTTAAATTTAATTAAATTTGAAATAGTAGTTTAAGAATTATAACTAGTCAAAGTTTCTTAATTTTGTCACTCACTGACTGACCGATCATCAAAACTCTAAGGCACTTCTAGCAGACATAGAAGCTTCAAATTTGAAATACAACTATTGTTTAGTTTATCAATCAAGGAAAAATTCAAATATTTTTAAATTTCGGTCCAGTTTTCGAGATACACCAACTGCATAAATCACTTTGTAATCCCATAAAAATATATAGGATTACAAAGTTACATTTGCAGTGAATGAATCAGTGACCTCAGTGACCTAGATATAACTACTCGTATCTACAAAAAGAAATGAGTTGCCAAGTCAATTTATTTATTTAAAACATAAAAAAAAATAATTTTGATATGGTCACTATAAGATTTTGTTTGGTTAGCTAATTACGTAATAATTTAAGACAGAAGGACCCTTAAGTAGGGACTGAATAAATTAACGGACTTAGTATTACATAGATCTCACAACTTTTTATGGTAGAAGAACTGAGTTGCGAGACTTGGCTTTTTTTTACAAGTTATGGTTTTGATGGCATCGGTTATTCAGTAATTAATTTAGAGTCTTTATTGAATAAGAACAATAAAATAAAAAGATTTCGAGTTGACAGTAAAGTAGGTAGGCAAAGTAATAAAAAGGAACAACTTGAAGAAATTATTATTGTTTATTATTATATATTAATTTATTACACTTTTTCTCGAACTGCCATTTTTCTAAGAACTCGAGGGTCGATCATTTCTGGTAATAAACATTAAAAAGAAAATAAGTAAAGCCTTGGCTGCATTTTTGCTGTCCAAAAGTGGTCATAGTACTTATTTTTCTGCCGAATTCCAAAAGGAGACGGGACTCAATTCGACTATAGGTTTTTGTTTTTTTTTATGTGTGCTACCTCACATCTTTTTACTGGGTGAACCGATTTGTATGATTCTGTTTTATTTGAAAGCTGGTACTTCTCATGTAGTTCCATATTAATAATTAATAATTTGATCAAGGTCAGACCAATAGTTTTTGAGTTATTCTTAATAACTCATATTGAAGTCGGCTGTACAAAATTTTTAATTTTAATTATTTCCTACGCTAAACCATATGGTTTATTAAATTAAGTACGAAAACATGAAAAAGTTGTGTCCATACTACGAAAAAACAAACAAATTGCCTACCAGTGATATTTTATTATCCCTAGACCTGATAATAGTAATCATGGTTTCTTTTTTCTTTTTGTCGTTCTCGTATCAAACAAAATTTGATCTTTTTTTCGTTAATGCCTCCAAATATATGTATGCCACATTTGGAGGCCATAACGAGAGGATCAGAAGCAGGAATAAGACATTTGATTGAATTTAGAGAATCATCTCCAATAAGCCCATCGGAAGTTGTCCCTAAATAATAATCTTCGGAATCAATAAACAGTCCACACTCCCAAACTTTTAGATTATATTTCCTAATCTTGATTCTTTGCAAAATGTTAAATTAATGATATTGCAATCGAAAAATTTATTTTTTTATTTGCGATACATTCATGTGTCAATGATTTATTTCTACAATTCTTCGCCCGTACAACTTATCTGACTCAATCTTGACTAACTCTGGTTCAATAATTAGCTCGACAGTCGAAGACGGTAATACACACACACACATAAATATATATATTACATGGCTTATTATGTTTTAAAGATATTAGCTAGATATTAATAGATTAGCGCATTTAAACAAAAAAAAAACAAACAAACTCTTCCGCTTTATTATATTAGTATAGATTATTTTAAAAACTAGGCGTATTCACTGCCCACGGGGTTGCTGGAGTCAGTGAGCGTTAAGCTCTTGAAGGTGAAACCCGTGTCGTTTGTCACGGCGTCGGCCAGCGCACACGCTCGCTCACGTCATCTTATCAGTCAATAATATTATTATTACTTATTAGGTTATTTATAAGAAGTATTATTTGTTTGTTTTGGGTATAATTTTTCATATTAGTTATACATATATTTGTTGTGTTTTATGGTATATGTTATTTATGGTATAGTAATTCGGTAAAAAGTAGGTATTAATATACCTACCCAGTATAACTAATCACAATAGGTACCTATGTAGTTATTATGATTAGATGAAAGGTACTTATCTAAATAGTTACCTACTTTTAATAAGTAAGTACTAATACCTACCCGGGCATCACTCACAACCCAAAAACCCTATAACTAAACTGACCATTTATTTTTTAACTCAAAGCGGGACGTGGGTTTATTTATACTCTAAAAACTAAAACATTATACAATTAGTGTTCACTATAAAATTATATTCGGTATAGACGGTAATTATTAAATGCGATATATTTTTTTTAATTATTAATTACACTTGTCAGTGGAACACATTTACTTTAATAAATTTGGTGATGATTTTTAAATAAGAAGCGTGCTCGTCGCGACCGCTGCCAGCCCTTTTCAGGCTGCAATTCAACACGGCTGCGCACCCATGACGACGAGGCTTAGGGCGTCCCCCCCAAGGCGATGCACACCAGTTCGTCCCCGTTGGTGTGGAATGCAGCGCGCAAAGCGGCGATGGGGACCGCCACCCGTCACGCACAGCCCGATACGGCGGAAGGTGGAGGACAGAGTGCACAGTTGGCACGTGGAATGTTAGAGGAGGCATGAGAGATAAGACGAATGAGTTGATCGAAATAATGAAAGAAAGAGAATTAGATGTCGTGTGTATGTCGGAGACCAAACGGAAGGGCAGTGTTACTGAAGAGCTCCCTGGCGGGGCGTAAGCTCTAAGGTCTGGAGTCCCGGAGAGTGAGAGCGCCTGCCAGGGATTGGGGGTGCTGCTGTCGTCTCGGTTAATTGAAGTTATGACTGAATATAAGGTTGTGAACTCAAAACTTCTCTAGGTTCGCTTTAAATTGGGACTGACGAAGTTATTCCTTTTAGCTGTTTATGCGCCGGTAGCTTCGTCGTCCAGTGCTGAGCTGGAGGAGTTTTGGGAGAATGTAAGAGAAGTTCTAGACCTGGTTAGGGGAAACGACAGAATTGTTGTATGTGGTGATTTGAATGGATGGGTTCGTACCGCTCTACCAGGGTACAAGTCGGTGCTTGGAAAGTTTAGCGATAAAAGAGTTAATGATGCTGGCAAGCTAATACTGGCTATATGCAAGGAAAAGGGTCTTCTTGTGACAAACACTATGTTTAATCACAAGAAAATCCATGTGTATACTAGAGAAAGAAAGAATGAGAGAAGTATGATCGATTTGTTCCTGGTGGATGACCGACAGCGAAAACAGGTGATGGATACGCAAGTGTTCAGGGGTGCTGACTTGGGAACAGATCACTATCTAGTGATTACTAGATTTAGGGGTCTGTTCGCGGGTTGGCGCTACCGGACGGCAGTAACAGAACCACAGTCGGTCTGTCGCATCCGAAGCTGGAAGCTGCAGGAAGCGGATACTAGGGACAAATATCATGCGAGGGTAGCCGAAAAGCTTGACACCATCGATGGCAGAAAAGAATGTGTGGAATTAACATGGCAGAACCTTAGGGATAGAATGGTAAGTGCAGCGGAAGAAGTGTGTGGAACGATTTAAAGAAGCAGTAGTAAAAGAAGAGATGCATGGTGGAATGATGACGTGAAAGAAGCTGTAAAGAAGAAGAAAAAATCATGGTTAGACTACTTGGCCTCTAGTAATGATAAGGATATAAGAGAAAAGATGAAAAAAAGATATAAACTGCAGAAAGTTCACACGAAAGCATTGATTGAGGAAGTGCGTGAAAGGTGTAGAATGGAAGCGGACGAAAGGTTGTCGCACAATTTTAAGGAGAACTCGAAACTCTTCTGGAAAGAGGTTGGAAGGAACCGAAGTGGTGCGACGGCCTTAAAAATGAACAGAGTGCTTTCGAGAACCAATGACGTCCTCTCAGAAAAATCGAACGTCACGCAGCGATGGA
Source organism: Parnassius glacialis (assembly GCA_033319125.1). Classification (NCBI taxonomy): domain Eukaryota; kingdom Metazoa; phylum Arthropoda; class Insecta; order Lepidoptera; family Papilionidae; genus Parnassius; species Parnassius glacialis. The sequence continues at coordinate 7,739,318 of JAVANC010000012.1, read as the reverse complement.
GTGAATTTTATAAAAAAATCTATGCGTATGATGATCTTATTGAGGGATCCGGGGGTGATGCCGTGACTGGTACGCCAGACCCGGACCTCGATGACAATGAGGTCATCAGTATGAAAGAGATTGAACGTGCGATTCAAAGTTTAAAATGTGGTAAGGCTGCGGGACTAGACAGAGTTACTGCTGAAATGGTCAAGTATGGTGGGCCTCGCGTCTGGGACAGCTTTTATCTGCTCTGCAATTTGTGCTGGCGGACGGGGGATGACCCGGATGATTGGCAATCCGCAGTAATTGTGTAAAGGTAAAGTCTTTATATAAGGGTAAAAGTTCACATTTTGACTGCGGGTGCTATCGGGCGATCAGCTTGACCAGTTTAAGAAGTAAAATTTACTCGAAGGTTTTGACACCTAGGATACAAGAGAAATCGGAAAGATTTCTATGAGAGGCACAATGCTGATTTAGACCTGGAAGAGGATACACGGATCATTTTTTTTCTCTCCGCATGATCACGGAAAAGCTTCTGGCTGCTAACCAGAGGATTTTCTGTGCTTTTGTGGATCTTGAGAAAGCATTTGAAAAGGTTGTAAAGAAGAAAATGTGGGAACTGTTGCCGGGGTACGGTGTGGATGGTCGATTGCTAAGGGCTGTGCAGTCACTTTACTGTGACTGTAAAGCCTGTGTGCGGGTAGGGCATGCCCAGTCACCTATGTTTAGCATCCAAACGGGCGTAAAACAGGGTTGTGTCATGTCTTCCTGGCTGTTCATACTGTATCTCGACAGCTGTTTACAGAAGCTGAAAGATAGCTATTTTGGGTGTCAAATTGGGTGACATTAAAGTAAACTGTCTGCTGTATGCTGATGATGCAGTGCTTATTGCACCATCAGAGGCAGAACTGCAGGCATTAGTCACGTGTATGAAAGAAGAATGTGAAATTAAAGGTCTCAGTTTGAATGCTAATAAAACTAAGGTTCTGTTATTTGAAAGGGACGAAGAGAGAACGAAGTGTGAAATATGGGTAACTCAGGAATGTCTAGAACAGTTAAATGAAATTGTATACTTGGGGAGTGCTTTTAGCCGGGATGGAAGATGTGATTTAGATGTGGACAGGCGTGTTGCTGCCGGGAACAAAGTCAATGTTGCCCTGAATGCGTTAGTTAAAAGGCAAGGCGCAGTGAAGAGTGCACGCCTTGCAATACATAACGCAGTGTTGGTACCGAATTTGTTATATGGCAGCGAAACCTGGGTATGCCAGAAGAAGCAAAAAAGTAAGTTGAATGCAGTGGAAATGCGATCTCTTCGTAAAATGTGCGGCGTTACCATGGCCGACCGGAAGCGAAACGAAGAGATTCGCAATATGGCCGGTTTGAAAGATGACCTTATCACAAAAATTGATAGGGGCGTGCTTCGATGGTTTGGGCACGTTGAGCGAATGAGCGAAGACCGAATTATAAATATTTAAAATCGATGGTACATTTTTATGACATATGCGACTTTTTTTGAATTCAAAGAAACTTCACTTTAACGCGGTACTGGAATATACATGACAATAATAATTTTTCTCTTAGCTTTATAAGCAACGAGATTGACTTATTTTGTTACCTATTGAGCGAATTTATAAGACTATCATTAAAGTATATAATTTACTATAAAATCGGACAGAGAGCAGTGTCAAAACATGGTCAGGAGAATATCAACCTTTCTTTTTCCTGTTCGATCAAATATAGTGCACTTAACTCGTGGTCGTTTTATAAAACGCGTTCACTTTAATCTTAAGCAATAAAACGTAGAAATTCTCCGGTATTCACCGTCGTTCCTGTGTCGAGTTTTCTGCGGGGGTTCTTTAATAAATTGTAAATTGATTTAAGGCGTCAAAATAGAAATTTTCCAGCGCCTCGCTTGTATCTCGGAAAGAATATCAGTAATTGCACCGTCATCTGGCTAAAGCTTGGGGAAAACAAAAGTAAAGAAACTTAATACACCTTTTATTTATTATCTTATATTGTCTTTAGGCTTTTATCCTTCAAGTATATGTCAGTCTTATTGTACTGTATTTTATTCATGTTACTACGATTCGTGATTATTTATAGAAGGGGAATCAATAGAAAGATGCAAGTGGCTCAGTATCGTGCTTTGTGCATTTCTTGGGAGAGGCCGATGTTTACCAGTAGACATGTGATGGGTTGAAATGATGACGATGGTGATAATTCTGAATCAATTTCATAGAAATATCAATATAAAGTAGTAAGTGAGTATGCTTGAAAACCAATATTTTATCTCTCTGTGATACTGGACAGAAAATACTAGATATACGAGAGGAGGTGAAAAGGTTCGCATAATGACAGGAAATGATAATTAAACAAAACATTAAACTATGTTTGCTTTTAAACGTATTCTCTCTTAAACCTTATACATTTATTAGATCTGTCAAATAAATTATTAATACCGTCCAAAAAAAAGATTTGTCTTGAGCGTTAAAATATGCGGGAATTGCCGACTTGACTTCATCATCGTAGCCAATTTTTCCCCACGCAGTTCGTACTTCATTTTCGTAAACAAAATAATAGTCACTTGGGCCAGATCTGGGTTGTATGGTAGATCGTGTAGTTGTTCAAAACCGCATCAGTGAATGGCAGCCGTCGCAACATGGCTTGTGTGCACGAGCGAATTATCGTGCAAAAGGAGCACGCCTTTTAACGCAACCATTGACTACAGATTTTACACAGTGGTAGAGCCACGCGGCAGCTTTTGCTGTCGCACGGATGGGCCGGCTCGAACCGGGGTGGTACCACGACCTCACAGAAAACCAGCGTGAAGTAGAGGTTTACCTCTGCGTTTCGCTTGTTGAGTGCAGGTGGCCGGAGGCCCTTTTTACTGGAAATGAGACATTCCATCTTAGTCCTCACGGGTGACAACGCATCTGCATTTTGATTCACAAACGAGGATAGATGTAGATGTCTATGGGCCGCAGCAACCACTTACCATCAGGTGGACTGTGTGCTCGTTTGTCACCCTTATCCTATAAAAAAAAGACGCAAACAATAAACAAGACACGGTCTATATTCTGTCAAAACAAACACTGGACGAATCTACAATAAAAGTATTGTCGAAGGGCTTGAATTTTGAAATAACACCGCAAATAATCCCGCAAAAAGAAATTATCTGTTTTATTGAGGATTGTCTGTTTAAGAATAATATCGGTAAGGAAGATTTAGAGGCCATACGTCAAGACATTTCGTCATTGTTACGTCGAATTTCTGCGCCGAAACTAAATCTCCCCAAAGACGAGATTAAAGCTTTGTACAACTTACGCAACAGACAAGATTTAGCTAGCTCACGATTCTCCGTGCAGAAAAAAAAATCCTATGGTAATAATGGACACGTCAGTGTATAATTTAAAAAAAAACAGCAACTTTAATCGGACGTAAGTACATACAAAAAGGTCCCTACAACTAATACACTCAAACAACTACCGATTTAATAATGAAATACTCCGAAAAATTAAATCTTGACTTGAATTCGACAGTAACATCATATGCTAAACCACCGAGGTTGTTCATACAACCTCGGTGGTTCGGTCACCGCAAATACACAAACCAAACGCTCCACCACGTTCTTTGGTAAGCCAGATCGATTTACCAACTTATTAGTTGGCTCAACACTTGGCAAAATAATGTTACCACTGAGAGGACATACTAGAGCACACACAAAGGATTCATATGATTATCTTAGACCTACATCTCGCTGAAAAAATAACTATGGTCAGTTTTGATATTCAGTCACTATTCATATGCTCACCTATTGAAGACTGAATCTCAATTGTAACTAGGAAGCTGGAAGATAACAACATGCCTACAGAATATGCAGTCATACTCAAACACTGTCTCACATCTGGCTATCTATTGTGGAAGGAAGAGTTCTCCAAGCAAGTAGATGGTGTGGCGGTGGGCTAACCTGTATCTTCCGTAGTCGCCGACATATTCACGGAGGACTTTGAGGAGAAAGCCCTTCTTACTGCTTCTGTAAATCCAAGATTCTACAAGCGGTACATAGACATTACTTTTACAATAAAATACACGAGCAATGCCAAACTCACATGAAAGTTTGATACGTGATTTCTAGAAAACGAGGGTAAGCAATACGCGAAACACGACGCTGCTGGCGGGTTTAATAATACCTCTAATAAAATAAATTTACATAAAGTAGAATTATTCTGTAATATTTTTTATATTATTCATATAAATCATCATTATCATCTCGTGGCATTCCATTTTTTTTACACGGCTTTTTACCTGTTCATAATTTTCCTACCCGTAAAGATAGCTGCCTAGATCATGTTATGCTAATAACAAACTCCCAGCTAAAACTCTTGTTGTAAATTCTGCGTTAACTGATCATGAGGCTGTTGTATTTTTTCTCGTAAAGAAGGTCCCAATACAACACACAATGACGACAATATTTCGTTCAGATCATAATGGAATTACAACTGATCATGCTAAAATGAATTTTGATTCAGTTTACTCTACACAAAATTCAAATATTGCCACTAATTGTCTTGTTTAGTCCTTACAAAAAGTATTAGACGCTAATACTAAGAAGATTGTTATACCTAGTCTCAAAAAGATTATAAAGCCGTGGATTACTCCAGGACTCTTACGTTGTATGAAGCATAGGGATAATTTACACAAAAAGCAATGAAAAAAGAGCCGGGTAATGAAGTACTTAACGTTTACGAGATACAGGAGTTATTGCAACAAACTTCTAAAAAATGTCAAGAATGAATATAAAAAAAATAAAATAAGAAATGCAGGTGCAAATAATAGAAAGCTTTGGGAGGTAATAAATAGAATAACCAACAGAAACAAAAGCAAAATCATCTTCCACTTAACTATTATCAGTATGTAGAATGAGATAATGATGTCAACACGTATTTCGCTAATATTGGTAGACAATTGGTCGAAAAAATTCTTGAGAACTCTGAATTGAATCTTTCTCCTACTAATAATAGCTTAGTTCATTCCATGGTTCTTTTGCCTACTGATGAAGCTGAAGTTGCATCTATGATAAATATACTTAGAAGTGGCTGTGCAGTTGACTGGGATAAAATATCTAGTGATTACCTAAAAAAAAATAAAACATTTATTGTACCTCCTTTTACCAACGTACGAGTATGTAACCTGGCCCTCACTTATGGTATATTTCTAACCACTTTTAATAATAATAATAATAATATAATCTCTCATTCATCCTAGTTACAAAAATGTGGACAGAGCTGTGTAAGCAACTACAGACCAATATCTATATTACCATCATTATCTAAAATATTAGAACGCCTGATGAATAACAGGTTGAAAAATTGTCTTAAAAAGAACTCCATACTTTCTCCAAATCAATTTGGTTTTCGTTCTGGTAAATCAACAGCTGATGCCGTTCATGAACTTTATGAATTTACTGTACTACGCATTGAGAAAAAAAGAAAACAATAGGAATTATTTTAGATTTAGCCAAAGCTTTTGACATGGTCTCTGTTCCCATATTCTTGTATAAAATGGAGAACAGTCCGTAAAAATTGATAAACACGTTAGTGATGAGCTCCCCATCTGCTATGGTGTTCCCCAAGGAAGTATTCTTGGCCGTACCCTATTTTTTCTTTATATTAATGACCGGAAAAATAGTAACCTTTGCAGATGACACATAATGCTTTAATGCTTTTAATATAATGCTTTTATTTATTTTAAATTACAAATAAACAATATAGTAGATGGCTCCTCCTAGTAAATTTAAAAGAAAACCTGTGTCAGGAGTTCCCACTCTTCCTTATCTATTTATTTATTTTATTTATTTAGACTTTATTGCACCTTAATAAAAGGATTACAAAGGGCGGACTTAATGCCTTTAGGCATTCTCTCCCAGTCAATCCGGGACGTGTGGAAATTAAGTGATAGGTGACAAATTAAATGAACAAAAGAGTAAATCCAGGAAAAAAAACTACTGATAAACTTAAAAATAAACTAATATTATATATATAAATACAATAAGCTTATATACTATAAAATATAATACAGACAATATATTATATTTACATACAAATACATAGATACATAAATATATACATATTATAAATACAAATAGATATATAACATAAACCTATAAATAAAATAACAACAAAGGTAACCAAATTGACCATATTAACTATCAACAAAGTGCTTATGTACCAATCTTTTGAAGGCAGTCTTATTAGATGTTTTTCTGACGTCATCGGGCAAGGAGTTCCAGAGCAGTGCAGCCTGAATGGTGAAGGATTTACTAAAAAAAATTAGTAAAATGTAGTGGGATACTTATATTAGGACCGCAGAGTTCTATCATGCGTTGAGGAAATATACTGAAATTTCTCCTTGAGATAAGAAGGAGTGGATGGATCATTTAAGATAGAGAAGAGAACAAGCAAAATTCTAGAGTCACGCCTCTGTTTAATAGTGAGCCATTTAAGGCGAGAGCGATAGTGAGAGATATGATCAAATTTACGAAGATTGAAAATGTATCTGACGCAATTGTTGAGTAGGCGCTCTAGCTTGTTAAGAAGATTTTGGTTTAAATCCAAGTAACACACGTCTGCATAATCAATGATCGGTAGAATAAGTAACTGTACAAGCATAATTTTAGTCTTAAAGGGGAGAAAATTTTTCAAGCGATAAAGAGAACGTAAAGAACCAGCGACTTTACGACATGTTTCGGTGATATGAACCCCCCAAGACAGAGTACTATCAATATGGAGACCAAGATTTTTAACTGAGGAAGAGAACGGTATCAGGCGATCATTATAACAGACGGGAGGTAGGCTAGCGGGATCAATTTTTGCAAGCATCCTTGAGCTACCTAAATCTAAATCTATGACAGTTTTAACTAACTAAAAGCATTTATATACACAAATTAAACCAGAAGTCGCCTGTATCAATTACATTTTTAAGATTAGCGGCGATTTAAATAAGGTAATCAATAAATTTAAATGTAAGCGCAAATGTTATGTGTTATGAATGGTGTGTATGTGTGTGAGTGTGTGTGTGTGCGTGTGTGTGTGTGTGTGTGTCTGTGTGTGTGTGTGTGTGCGTGTGCGTGTGCGCGGCTGCGTGTGCGCGTTTACGTGTGCGTGTGCATGCGTGCGCGCGCTATCGCGCAAGTGTGTGTGTGTGTGTGTGTGTGTGTGTGTGTGTGTGTGTGTGTGAAGTACGGTATAAGGGTGCCTCAAGGTCGTCGTAATTCTGTGTTTTTAACCAGGCGATTACAGATTTTTTGAAAACGCGGTGAGTTGTGTTATGAATGTCCAATAAACCATTAATGCTGTTGTAAAGGTAAACACAATTCGCAGTATATTGACGTTTGGCAAACACTGTTTTAGTGCGAATAGTTTTTGCTACATCTTTTTTTCTTCTTCTTTTTTCTACGGTAGGTTCAAAAGATATGTTTTTACGTATTTTTAGAGTAGTTAGTAAAATGTATAGCTGTCTCACGGAAAGCTCACCGCAAAAGTTATATAATACCATAGTGGGGTACCGACGTGGTTTGAGGTACATGACTTTAAGAAGGCAGCGTTGAACACGTTCAACCGCACTACTATTTACCGGTGATACATGGCCAGATGTGTTTAACTTCGCTCAAATTGGCTTAAATAGAGTGTCCACATGGCTTCGCGATAATGTGTTAACCCTCACCGTGAAAAAAAAAACAACATACTTATCCTTTTCTAAACATAATAATAAATATGCAACCTGCACAGGCCATGTTATTACTGCTCATTCTATCAATTTTCCTAATCGCCTAACATGTTCATGCACACCTCTGCAAAAAGTAAATTCAGTTAAATACCTCAGTATTTTGTTGGATGATAAGCTATTTTTTCATGAGCATAATATACATACGCTTTCAAATAGGATACGGAAATTAACATATATATTTTAAAAAATCCGTTGCGTAGCAGATTCTAAGACTATTAAATCTGTATATTTTACTCTATGCCAATCTTTAATAATATATTGTATTACGTGCTGGGGTGGAGCTACCAAATCATCGCTTCTCCCACTTGAAAGATAGCAAAGGTTAATCTTAAAAGTAAGTAACTCTTTTCCCTTTAAATTTCCAACCAGTCAACTTTATGAAATTTCCAAAGTTCTTACAGTCCGGCAATTATTGTTTATTATATACACGATACTAAAAAAACATGCTCAATTAAAATATGATCAAAAAAATTCACAGCACACGAGACGCAAAGACCGGGTATGTACTTTTCATTATGATCATTGTACCTTCTTTTCTAGTAGATTTTTTTGCTATCTTGGCGGATATCTGTATAATAAAGTTAACAAGGAACTTAATATTCACGCCCTACCTAAAATAAATGCAAAAAAACATCCATCAAATTGAATTTATTAAATATTTAGTTATAATAATACTTACCACAAATAAATGAATTATAACGTATCATGGTTATTAAAATATATATATGTTGTCAACTGGGAGGGAGACCTGATGACCTGAAATACAGGATCGTCGCCTAGTTTAGGCATCAGTCTCTCACATTACTTTGTGCTTTTTTTTGTCAAAAATCGATATTGTTAATTTAAAGTGGTGAGAATATAAATTATATTATTATTTTTATACGGCGAATTATACAGCGCTTAAACTTATTATTTCATATTTAAGTAATAGAAAGCAGAAGGTTATTATCAATGGTAAAAGTTCTTCCGGGTCACCTGTACTAATGGGTGTTCCTCAGGGCTCGATTATCGGCCCATTCTTGTTTCTGGTGTATATTAATGACTTACCTCACCTTGTAGGGGATAGTCATGATATAGTATTATTTGCTGATGATACTTCCTTGATTTTTAAACTTAAACGTCAATCATTTAAATGTGACGAAGGGAATAATGCTATATCAAAATCAGTGCATTGGTTTAACGTTAATAATCTGCATTTGAACGGAAATAAAACTAATTGTGTTAAATTTACAACAACGAATGTTAAAAATCTGAATACCAATGTGTTTTTTAAATGGGGAGGAATTGAGCCCTGTTGTATCCATTGTTTTTCTTGGCATCACTCTTGACGCAAAGCTTCAGTGGGGCCCCCATATATCCAAATTAGCAAGCAGACTAAGTTCTGCAGCCTATGCTGTAAAAAAGATTAGAGGTCTCACTAATGTCGAGACAGCTAGATTAGTTTATTTTAGTTATTTCCATAGCATAATGTCTTATGGGATTTTGCTATGGGGAAATGCGGCTGATTCAGAAACTATTTTTGTTTTACAGAAGAGGGCCATTAGAGCTATTTACAATCTAAAACCGAGAGAGTCTCTTAGAGATAAATTTAAAGAAATTAATATATTAACTTTGGCCTTTCAGTATATTTACGAAAATTTAATGTATGTTCACAAAAACAAAGATAATTTTAGTAAAAAAAGTGATAAACATTCTGTAAACACTAGGAACAAACACAAGCTAGTGATGCCAGTTTCTCGACTCCACAGAGTCAGTAATTCATTCTTGGGGCAATGTATACGCTATTACAACAAGGTCCCGGAAAGTGTACAGGTTCTCTCTATTACCAAGTTTAAATGTTTTATTAAGCTGAAACTGTACAAAAAGGGTTATTATAGTATAAATGAATACATGGTTGATAATAACCCCTGGGAATGAGGTGGTCGCTTCCAAGCAGTTTCTAAAATAAATTTTGTAAATAGTTCGTAATCATTTATATTGTAAAATTGATTTAAAAAATGTCCCGCTGGGTTTCTTGCTGGTTCTTCCCAGGACAGAGGGTATTTTTTTCGAACCAGTGGTAAAGAAAAAAATGACTTTCAAAAAGAATTACACATGTAATGTATATTTAATAAAAATTATTCTAGTCTTTTCTATTCTATTCTATTCTATTCTATTCTATTCTATTCTATTATATAAAATTGGAGAAATATTGTACCCCTAAGAGAAGCAAATTAGGGGATAAAGTTATTGATATAGCTATTTAGCAGACGATATTGAGATTTATTTCTTAATCATCATTATAACAACGCTTTCTTTTCAAGTCCACTGCTGAACATAGGCCTCCTGCGTCAATCGGCTTTCTGCATCTGTTATTATTGAATCTTGCATTTTTTCCTTAGTCTACTCAAAAGGTTACAAAATAACGTTAATTGTAAATTAAAAGCTGATTTCCAAGAAACAAGAAGGATCAAATAATTTCATATTCTGAACTATAAATTCTTTCGCGGCATTAATTCTTCTATACACAATGTCTTCACACCGGCTTTTACTTTTTATTAAAATTTATTTTCTTATTTGGAAAATTCTGAAGAACTTATTGTAATTATCACCAAAATTGTAATTATTGTCAAATTAAGTATACTGGTGATCATTAGCTGCTCCTTCTACTTCTTCTCCTTCATTAGTCTGTAAAAGTACAATGCTGGAAATGACCTCTTCTTTCGTAGACGTAAGACGTATTACGTAACGCTTGACAGGCGTATGGACGATCTCAGTACCAGAAGTCGCAAATTAGACGTTGTTTATTGCCGCTGGTCTGAGTATTTATCACCAGGCGTAAATAAATGTTTTCACCGTCACATGAAAACTTACTTTTTTGCATATTTTATATACTAGTAGTAGTAGTTACCTCTTACGACACAAATAGGATGTAAAATAGTGAGGTACATTTTCTTACACCGCCACCACAATGTCTTTAGCTACACTTGGAAAATTTCTATATTGGACTGACAATTTCTGAGATGTTTATTTTACTATCTGAAGCATAATATAATTTATATCATTGACACAACTCTTGTAGGATGTTTTTATTTGATTTTCTTACATTACCTACACGTTATATTAGTTAAAGAAATTCTGAAAGTACTTTTACAGTTACTCCACGATAAAACTTTGGCACTAGCGTACTGTTTAAACGTCGAAATTTAAATGTAAGGAATGCCAAGCGCATGTAAAGTTGACAGTTGATGTATTTAAAATTAGGGATAGCAACAGGCAGTATAAGTCAGATGTATTATCTGATTTATACTCGAGGGAACCAACATCTACATTATATACTACATGGTCTTGTTATTGGTATATAATTCTTCCTATTTCATTTGAAATTGAATTGGAATTTTTTCAATGAATTAAAATAAAATATAATATTTTATTTTACCAGATATACAATATAGATAATTATGTACTTAATAGTGATATTGATACCTGATTATTTTAAGTTTTACTCTATAATAGTAATATGTTTTTGTTATGCTCTAACTCCATATATCTCCAAAACTCCCAAACATTTATCGATTTATCATACGAATTTTGTGGGAAAAACTACTGGACAAATTTTAGAAAATTATCGAGCGGACACACATAGCTGCAGTCACCTAAAACAATTTAGTTACTAAACAAACTAAAGGTTAGTTTAGACGGTCACGCTATAAATATTAGAATTTCTTCTAAAAATGTATAAGTAACTTTAACTTTTAAAAGGGTGTTTGTCAGTTATAGCATAATATGGGATATTACTTATAGACATAGATAATAATAATATAGGACCTGTAAGTGTCTTTTTCATTTATTAATTACAGCTATCAAAAGTTTACTGCTAAGCATAAAAATCTTCCACAGATTGCTCAAAGGGGACCCCTCTTGTGTATTCGGAATACAATAACTGCAGGTATAAATATATAAAAAGTACGATCAGTTAATCCTGGTAAGGAATAACCGCATAGAATAGAATATAATAAAATAGAATAATTTTTTATTCAATATTGATTACTACATTATACTTATTGAAAGTCATTTTTTATTTACCACTGGTTCGGAAAATACCCCTGTCCTGGGAAGAACAGCAGGAAACCCAGCGGGACTTTTTTTTCAAACATATTTCACATTGACAATAATTTCGTTTATACAATTTTTAAATGACTTTTCATAGAACCAGCGTGGTGGCGATCACCTTATTCCCAGGGGTTATTTTCATTCATGTATTCCTTGATATTATAATAACCCTTTTTGTACAGTTTTTCTTTAATAAAACTTTTAAACTTGTTTATTGACAAACTTTGAATATGTTCTGGGATTTTGTTGTAAAAGCGTATATATACTACATAATACATCGCCCCATAAATAAATTACTGATTCTGTGTAGTCTAGTTACTGGCATAACAAGCTTATGTTTGTTCTTAGTGTTTAAAGTATGCACATTCTTATTCTTATTAAAGCTATTTATGTTTTATGCACATACATTACATTCTCATGAAGATATTGCGATGCCGAAGTTAATATGATTATTTCTTTAAATTTTTGTCTGAGGGACTCTTTACAATTTAGGTTATAAATCGCCCGAACGGCTCTCTTTTGCAAAGCAAATATAGCTTCCATATCAGTCGCATTACCCCATAGTAAAATTCCATAAGACATTACGCTATGAAAGTAACTAATATACACTAATCTAGCTGTCTCAACATCTGTGAGACTTCTAATCTTCCTTACAGCATATGCTGCAGAACTAAGTCTGCTTGCTAATTTAGATATATTGGGAGGAACGCCCATTGATACTACTGATCCGGACAAACCTTTACCATTAATCACGACTTTTTGAGTTCTGTTACTTAAATATGAAGTAATAAGTCTAAGCGCCAATTTTTTTACACCGTAATGTTGTAGTTTCCTGATTAATGTCTCATGATGAACACAATCGAAATCCTTGGAAAGATCACAGAAAATACGTAAGGCATTCTGTGAATTCTCCCAGGCATTAAAAATATACTTCATAAGCTCAACACCGGCGTCAGACGTGTAATCGGATGGAAATTATATGTAAGTAAGTAATTATAATTAATTAATCCTTGATAGCTAACGTTCGTCAAAATTTCAAAAAGTCAAAAATTACGAGCGTCTATTAAATATCTCCCCCACCCTTTCTAATTATTTTACCTACACTCGCGATTTCGCGCTAACTTAACGACCCATAGAATGCGTCGCATGGTGATCACGAATTCTGTTTTTGGGATAACTTCTGCATACTCGTCAAAATGACGAATGATTCGTTTATGCGTTACTTTTTCAACGGTAATTTTGTTAATTTTTTGTGCGTGCGTTGTTGGGTGACTTGGCTTTTTTACAAGTTATGTTTTTGATGGCATGTTGTATTTTTCTGATAGGGACTTTCTCAAAATCATCATCATTACAGCCCTTCACAAGCCCACTGCTGGACATAGGTCTCCCAAAAAGGAATGCCAAAAAGCACAGTGCTGAGCCAAATGCATTCATAGATTGTCACTCCATATAGTAGGGGCTGCCTTACACTTCTACTACGGGTACGAGTCTACTACTCAAGAAACTTTCTACCCCACCAGTTGTCGGTTCTTAGAGCTATATGGTCGGACCATTGCTACTTCAATTTACTAATATGTTGAGCTATGTCGGTTACTCTAGTTCTACTGGGGATATCCTCATTTATAAGTTTATCATGCAGAGAAACCTCGAGCCCTCTGATAGTCCTTTGATGAAAATACCTCAACAAGGAAAAAAATGGTGCAGTTTGTATTCCTATAAGAAAAGACGCATGACATAGTATTACTGCAATAGCGGCAGAGTTCCCATTAACAACGAACAACGAAACAAAGCCAAACCTATAACAAACGACTATTTCCCAACTTGTGCCAAAAAAGTCTGAGTCCTTTGATTATTACCGCTGATTTTAATGGTATTTGTTTATAATAACAAAAAAGAAAAACGAAATTTATAAAAAATAGTTATTAATTTAGTCATTGTGAAATTTACTGCCTTACTGATCTAAAAAAAATGTGCCATTAAATATTTGTGATTTATTTATTAAATTTTAAATAAACATTTTTTAAATAATCTTTTAATATGTATCCCATATTTCTTATATATATAATAAACCCGATAAAAATAAAACAAAATTTTAATATAAAACCCATTTAAAAAATTATCGTCAAAAAGTTGAACGGTTAGCTTATCATAGTAGTTGAATCAGGTCAGGATCAGGAACGTTAGCTATGTAGGATTAATATGTATGTATGGTAAACGTTCAAAATATTTTAAAGTCACTCTAATAATAAATTATATAATATATTAAAATAAAGGAGCTAATATGTGCTTTCAATTATTAATGTCGGGCTACATTTTTTAATAAATTATTACATCTTCATAAAAGTTTGAATCCGCCATTCGACTACTGTCTTAAACCTCACCTTATACAAGCATTTTAACCTTACTTAAAGTGGTTAGCAGATACATTGGTAATGTTTGTAGCGTTACTAGAAAGATACGTACACCCATAACGAATGATAAGTTAAGAGTTGCCAGTGCAAATTTACCTTGGCAGGTTTTCATTGGTTACTTAATAATTCTTGTCTAAAATTTAACAACTAAAAGAAAAACAAAGTTACGGATTTAGATATTAAGCTTTGCGATGGGAATTTTTAAAAAAAAATTAAAATTCTGAAATTATGGCTGTTAAGGTTTGTACACACACATCATTTAAGTCACGGCCAAATCGGCGATCAATCACGCCAATAAGAGCCGTGATATGGTGGATTATATTATAAATTAAAAAATACTAGTAATGTTATTACACATTACTAATATTCCCTTTAGACACTTCTGGTAAGCTTAAAATGCTTGTGTAGAAGTGGTTCACGACAGTAATCGAATGGCGGATTCGAACCCGCGGCCTTTGGAGTTCACGGTCCGCGCCCTGCCATTAGGCTACTAACGCTTCAAAGTGGATGTGAATACACTACTTCGATTTTAACGCTTCGGTTGTAACGTGCTTGACATTTGGGCCGATTATATCAAATCCAAACCCAAGCATACAACTACAAGACTTCAAGATTAGTCTATGTTAATACTGCGTAGATCGCACCAAAATTAATAATTTTTAATTGAAGTTAACCGTGGTTAACTATGACATTGGGACGTCATGTCTCAGTCTCCCATCGTGACCATTGATGTTGAAAAGTAGAATAGAGTTCCCGTAAGCATAAGAAATCATTATATATGGCAAACAGCTACTAGAATCATGTCATGCAACGAGGAAAAATTTTGATTGCCATTGTGAATAAAATTATGCCCAAATTTATTGGTTGCGAGGGTTTTTTTCTATTGACATAATCATCATGAATGGCTTGCAGCAGTGCACAGCTAGACATAGGTCTCTGCAGGGCGTTCCATTTAGCCCGATTTTTTGCTATACGCATCCAGTTACTTTATGCTCTAGAAACGCAATAAAAAAATTCTTTATATATGCAAAATAAATCCATAAATCCTCAACATATTTTCATACAAACCATTCTTTTTTCAATGCAGGTTAAATCTTTAGGAATTTCCAAAAGAATTATTACATTTAAAATATTCAACGATTCTTAAACAAATGTGATTATATGGGATCTTTTGGGTGATAATAGAAGTAATGGGCCGGTAACGTATCATAAATCAGGTATATCTTTTGTTAAGTGAATCCAAGATCACAGATACACGAAACTTAATGGGCGCTTAATCTGTAAAATATGTTTGTCTTTTCTTTTTCTAACTTTAGTTTTTATTTCTTTGTAAATGAAGTAAAATGTATTACATAAATTATATATTTATAAAAAAATAAATCTAGGAAAAATTGTATTCTTAACATCTGCAATAGTTCGTTTATTTTGGTCTAAGAAGAAAAGTAACAGTGTAATACAATGAATACTGCAATAATGAAATTTATTAATAATAATAATAATAAATATTTATTTAATTTCCAATTACGAATGCTTACATACAGGAACAAATATGATTATAATTAAATAAAGTAACGATAAGTCTTACAAAAATAACATGCCATGATAAAATTAAAACTATGTGTAGCTTAATAATGAAGAATCTACAAAAGAAAAATAGAAAAGTCAAGTTTATAATATTAGCTACCTGCTTGAACTAGCTTGAGTAGCGGTGTTTCAGACATCACTTATACAATCGATTTAAAAATGTAGGATACTAGATATTTAAATAGTTAAACTATTTTATATAATAAAAAGTAAAATAACTAAATAACAATTAATTGTTACCTAAAATTAATACAAACTATTTTAGAATTTCTAACCACTTCTCTGTGTATTCGTAAATTAATTTATTTAGAAATTCCCTTACACTTATATTACAGTTCTTATAACTTAGACTATATACCTTTAGTGAGTTGTTGAGATTGTTATATAAAAAGGGTCCTAAAAATATGTAAAATTTGTACACAAACGTGTGTAAGGTTTGAGGGTTTACACAAACTAAGTCCATTCTTCTCCTGTCTATGGATTTTAAGTTAAATGGAAACTCGATATGCTGTTTTAATATGATGTTCAGGATAAACAACTGACCGACAGTTAGTACCCTACATCCTTAGTAAAGTTGATGTGTAGGAAACATGAATGGACGGAAAGTGGCTACCTTTAGAATTGCTCTCTGAGCACGTTTTAGTGGGAGCAATATTGTTTTAGAAGCACCACCCCAGGAAGTAATGCTATAAGTGAGTATGGATTGACACAAAGCTAAATAGACCTGTCTTATCAATTTGAAGTCGGAGAATTAAAAATTATTTTTAAAAATATATATTAATTTACGAACTCTAGCACAAAGTAAATCGACGTGATTGCGGAAATTTAAATTTGTGTCAAACGTGATACCTAGATATTTTATTTTGTCTGTTTTTGTTAATGCGGGACATGCACGTGCAGTGTCATCGTACGAGTTACAATGATGAGCGTTAATATTTAGGTGAGTAGGTATCTTATTATTTCTCATTAAAAATAATATATATTGTGTTTTATCTGCGTTTTAACGTAGGAGATTATTAAGAAACCAATTAGATACTATGTTAAAGCGCCTTGCTGAGCGTATTTATAAACCTCATCTCGTGATTTAGCTGAGAATAACAGGGCTGTGTCATCCGCATACGACATTATGACACCATTTTGAAGTTGAAGATTGCATAAGTCATTTATATAAATTAGGAACAATGTAGGCCCCAGTAAACTGCCCTGTGGGATTCCAAAAGAGCTGTTTTGTAATTCAGTACTTGTATACTCACCGATTTTTACACATTGAAAGCGATCACTGAGGTAATCGGAAAAAAATGTAGTTGAGTTCCCCTTATGCCAAGTGTTTCAAGCTTTTGCAATAGTATATGGCAATATATAGTATCAAATGCCCTGGCAAGGTCTAAAAAGATCCCAATTGAGCGCATACCATTGTCAAGATTACTTGTGACATAATCTGTCAATTGGTGCAAGGCGTCATTACATGATCTCTTAGGCCTAAAACCAAATTGTCTATCTGACAGCAAGTTATTAGATTCCAGGTATTTTATTAACCTGGTATTTATGATCTTTTCTAAAAATTTAGATAAGCCAGATAAAACTGAAATCGGCCTATAGTTATTAAATAAGTTTTTATCACCATCTTTGTAAATAGGAGAAACCACTACTTTTTTAAGCACTTTCGGGAAAATACCATTTGATAGGCATAATTGAAAGATATGTGTTCACGGGGCGGCCAGTAAATGTTTAAATCTATCTGTTTAAATATACCTAATCGCATACTCAAAGTATGCAATTATATATATTGTCCCATCCTACTGCACAATCTTCTTTTAAGCCAGATATTATACTTAAAATCTCATCAATATCGGTATTTAACAATACAAAAGAATTTACATAAAATTTGACATAAAAATTGGATTACGAGTGTTGCTTAGTTTTAAAGTTGTCTCTGCTATTTTTTGCCAACATTAATAAAACAATTATTTATTTTATTGGTTGCTTCATTTGGGCTTTTGTATAATGACAGTAGATCAAGTGGGGGTCCAAGATTTTTTGAACTGAAGGTATTATTTTTAATGAACTTTCATATAAGTTTACTGTTTTTACCGGCCTTTTGTAAAACATTTTATCATATTGTATTTTGAGGTTTTTTATAGTTTATTGCAATAATTCCTATATCTTTTATAAGTAGCAGAAAGTATTAAATTATCAGGAGAAAGTTTAGATTTTAAATGAAATTTATCTCTATTTCTTATACAGCGGACGAGACCAGGTTTTATCCAAGGTTTAATATTATAATACTTACGTGACAGTTTTATTGTTGATGTATTATTCATCATTGCATATTGTACAGAATTTATTAAATAAATCAAGGACGTATTTGCATCGTCAGAGCAATAAACAAAGTCGAAATTAATGCTACGAATGTGATTTTCAAGGTTCATCAAATGGACTTTACTGTAGTTGCGTATGCAGTTTTTCCTCATCATTTTCATCATAACAGCCCTTCACAAGTCCACTGCTGAACATAGGCCTCCCCCAAAGAATGCCACAAAGCACGGTCCTGAGCCACCTGCATCCATCGACTTCCTGCATATCTTACCAGGTCGTCACTCCATCTAGTGGGGGGCGCCCTACACTTCGCTTGCCGGTACGAGGCTGCCACTCGAGAACCTTTCTTCCCCATCGGTTGTCGGTTCTTCGAGCTATATGGCCGGCCCATTGCCACTTCAGCTTACTAATCCGTTGGGCTATGTCGGTCACTCTGGTTCTACTGCCGATATCCTCATTTCTGAGTTTATCACGCAGAGAAACTCCGAGCATAGCCCTCTCCATAGCTCGCTGAGCGACCTTGAGCTTCCTCATACGGCCAGCAGTGAAGGACCACGTCTCAGTTCCGTAAGTGATCACTGGCAACACGCACTGGTTGTACAATTTCGTTTTAAGGTTTTGAGGTATGTCTGACGAGAAGATGTGTCGTAGCTTCCCGAACGCTGCCCAGCCGAGTTGAATCCGTCGATTGACCTCTCGGTCGAAGTTGGACTTACCTAGTCGGACTATTTGTCCCAGGTAAACATACTCGTCAACAACTTCGAGCTTAGTGTTCCCAACAACTACCGGCATAGGTGTGACATGGACATTAAACATGATCTTTGTTTTGTCCATGTTCATCTTAAGACCTATCCGTTGGGAAACACTATTGAGGTCATTGAGCATAGTGCTTAGGTCCTCCAGCGATTCTGCCATAAGGACTATATCGTCGGCAAATCGAAGGTGAGTGATGTACTCGCCATTGATGTTGATACCGTATCCTTTCCAGTCCAGAAGCTTGAAAACGTCTTCCAATGCAGCGGTGAAGAGTTTCGGGGATATGACGTCACCCTGTCTTATACCTCTCTGCAATTGGATAGGTTTCGTACTCTGGTTCTGTACTCGGATAGCCATCGTAGCCCTACTGTACAAGCACTTCAACACTTCGATATACCGACAGTCAACTTGGCACCGCTGAAGGGACTGGAGCACCGCCCAAATTTCGACGGAATCAAAGGCTTTCTCATAGTCCACATACGCCAGACATAGTGGCAAATTGTACTCCTCGGACTTCTGTACAATTTGCCGTAGAGTATGTATGTGGTCTATGGTGCTAAAGCCTTTTCGGAAACCGGCTTGTTCGGGAGGCTGGAAGTCGTCAAGTCTGCGCGCGAGACGATTCGTAATGACTCTCGAAAACAGCACGTAGACGCGGCTCAGAAGGGAAATCGGTCTGTAGTTCTTCAAGAGAGCGTTGTCGCCTTTCTTGAAGAACAAGACCACCGCACTTCTGCTCCACGCCTCCGGTGTAATGCAACCATGAAGGACGGAATTAAAGAGCTTCTGAAGGACTTCAAGTACCGGTTTTCCACCCGCTTTCAGAAGCTCCGCTGTAATTCCATCCTCGCCTGGGGCCTTGCCGTTTTTAAGGTGCTGAAGAGCCATTCTAATTTCGCTCAGACTGACGTCCGGGATATCATCGGAATAATGTCGGATAAGACTCGCTCTTGGATCGTTACTCACACTTGCGTGTGGCTCCAACGATGACGTGTACAGCTGCCCATAGAACCTCTCAATCTCACTCAAAATCTCAGGTGCCCCGGAAACGATGCTGCCACATTCGGTCTTCAGCTTTGACAGTTGGCTCTTTCTGGCAGACAGATCTCTGGCAAAGACTTGGGAGCCTTGGTTCCGCTTGATCGCTTCTTCAATACGAGCTGTATTGAAGTTGCGTAAGTCCCGCCGCATGCATTTGGAGATCTGTCTGTTCAGTTGCCTGTATGCTGCCAAATCTGTTGAAGAATGTAGCTTCATCTCCCGTCTAACAGCCATGAGATTAAGAGTGTGATCGGAGAGTTTTTGTGTTCTTCTGCGGCGGGTCTTGCAGAACTTAGCTCCGACCGCATGGACAGTTTCCACGAGCTTGTCATTCAAATCGTCCACTTCATTGCAGTCTTCTAGGCACTGAAAACGGTTTTGTAACTCGAGCTGAAAGGTTTCGGGACTTTGGATTAGAGCACGAGGGGGACGGAGCGTTGACTTCATTAGACGAGACCTCTCCAACTTAACGTTTAGGTTCAGTGTGCCTCTAACCATTCGGTGATCGCTGCCGGTTTTCACCCTCGCGATCACTGAGACATCACTGAACAGTTGTCGTTTGGTCGTCATAATGAAGTCAATCTCATTTTTTGTCGAACCGTCGGGGCTCGACCAGGTCCACTTCCTGTGGGGCCGCTTCTGGAAGAAAGAGTTCATCATAAAGAGTCCCTCTTTCTCCATGAAGTCGGCCAGCTGCTGGCCCCTTGGGCTCCGTTGCCCTATTCCAAATTTCCCCACTTTCAGCTCACCGTTCTCTCTTGTGCCTAGTTTTGCATTGAAGTCTCCCATTAACACCGTATATTGGGTTTTGGAGGAATGCATGGCTCTAGAGATATCCTCATACATTTCCTCCACCTCCTCATCGGGGTGTGCCGAGGATGGTGCGTAAACCTGTATGACCTTCAGCGAATACCTTTTGGTGATTCTGAGTATAAGGTACGCAACCCTCCTCGACACACTCTCAATCTTTACAACGTTGTTAACGAGAGACTTGTGGACGATAAATCCGACACCTCCTTGGGACAGATGGTCGCCCTCCCGGTAATAGAGCAAGTTGCCGGATTCGAGGATTACCGTGTCCTCCCCCTCTCTTCGGACTTCGGATAATCCTATAATATGCCAGCGTAACTTGTCTATCTCTTCTTCCAGCTCCACAATCTTCTCGTCAGTCCTCAGGGTCCGTGCGTTGTATGTTGCCAGGTCAAGTCGTTGTAGGTGGCAACCGAACCTCCACCGGAGATTCTTAGCACCCCCTGCCCCGCCGTTACCATGGTCGCCACCGTAGCCAGGAATAGCGGGGCCGCCGGGGACTGGGGGCCGTCTCTTCGTAACTTTCATTATGGGGGGTATATTGCCATAGCTGCCACGCTTGGCGAGCGGGTTGGCAACCGCAGTTTTTTATTGTATTTTGCCGTTACCAGGAAGATGCTGCTGCCCATCTCCTGCCTGTGTGCCTTTGTCGCCTTTTACGACACCCACGGGAAGATATGGGGTAGTGGATATTCTTAACCGCCACTACACGGCAGTTTTTCCTAGGTAAGGCTAATTGTAATGTTAGTAAAATTGCTTGATGATCAGTAAGCGAGGAATAAGTAACTAATGGTTTATTTGATTTAATCACAAAATGATCTAAACAAGAGCCGCTTTGATGTGTAGGGTAGTAATGTGTTGGTAATAGTCCATGAAAAGAGCAAATATTTAGGTAGTTATGTGCATGATTATCTATGTTCCCAGGGGTAATGTTAATATTCATGTCACCGGTTAGGATTATATTTTTAAACGTGCTAAGTTTGTTTAAGGTAATATCTAGGGACTCTAGAAATCTATCAATATTTTGTGATGGAGGTTTGTAAATTGTGATAACAATCGTCTCGGAATTAATTCGAATGATTAAGCAATTACTATCCGTGAATGTAGGTTCTGTGACAGTTACTTTTAAATTATTTTTAATATATATTACTAAACCGTCATTATGATTAATTTTTTTTTCGGTTTTGTGTAAAGAATAGCCATCTAGAATCGGTAGGTTGTGTGGGAGGTTTGACAGCCAACATTCTGTAAGGGCAATAATATCACACTGTATATCCAGTCTATGCAACAAAACTTCAAACCCGGTTATATTTCGATTTATGCTTCTAATATTTTGTGTAAGTAAGATTAACTTATTTTCAGGACGTGAAAGGAAGTGTTTACAGTCATCAACATTATATGTTTTAGCGTCAGACACAGAAAAGTTGTCTAGGTAATTGAGTAATTGATTCGCCACACTTAAGCTTAAAGATAAACTAAAACTAGTGTTTAAGAGCTAAGTAAATAATATAATACGCGGCGCTCATATGCGCCCTCATAGTCTATGGAGTTGATATATTTATCCTCTGCGAATTTACGTGCTGGAGCTTTCATCGCAAGTTTTGTGGTCGCATTTCCTTTTAAAACGTTTACACGTCGCGCAAACGTCGACGTCCTTAAAGGAATGCCCGAGCTCTCCACAGTAGTTACATGAAGGGCTACTTTCCCGACAAAATTTGGCTGAATGACCAAACTGCTGACAGTTGAAGTATCTTGTTACTATTGTAAAGTCTCTCACTGGGCAGGAGGTCAATTAATATATATTTGTCCTTGATTGATAAGGGCCTTCCTGATGCTAGGTGGCACTTCGACAATGTAATTACAGGTAGGAAGGTTTCTCTTACCTGACTTATGGCTCAGTTTGACTGTTGCCAGGAAGGACTCACGCGTGGCGTTGGGAATTTTTTTTATTTTTATTTATTGAATTCGGCAAGGATCTAACTCAGTTTGCACGCATATTATGAATTTTTAATGTGAACTTAACCATTATCTACCACGGCTCTAATTTATTAGAACAATACATTTTTTGTGTAGAAGTTTTTTAAGTGAATAAGGTATATATATATATATATATATATATATATATATATATATATATATATATATATATATATATATATATATATATATATAGTAATAGGTATCAATATGGTATTAATCATACTCGTATAGTTTTGAGTTTAAATAAACGTAAAGAAGACTACCTGTTTGTTATATGCTCTCATAATTCATTATATGTAAGAGTGAGAGAGAGGATCTATAATCTCACTTAATACTTGCGTGAAATAGTAGAATAATATTGCTTTGTTTTGAATGAACTGTATAAAGAATTAGAGACACTTTTACAGGTAACAAGGGTTTTCATGTTAGTCCACAATGACAACAAAAATCTTAAATTATTCAATCAAAGATAGATTTAAGCTACTTTTAGTTACCTGGTAAGTATATATACGAGTACTTACACCATAACGTGACTAACTTAAACTATGTGATTGTTTGTCACTTTTATGCATAAATAAAAAAATCCGTAAATTTTTTATCTGTATTTTATTTGCAAATATTGCAGAAATATGACAAGAAAACATGTCTTTCAGAAAACTGAAAGTTTTTAATACAACTATATCCTTGATATATTGAAGACTGCAACCCAAATTGAATCAGCGTAGTGCACTCTGCTATTTTTACAAATTCCCAAATTCATCGTATGCTTCTGTTCTTTTTCATTGTTTATTGCAACTTTTAAATTACAGCATAGGAAGAAACAAAATGAAGAGAATGAAACGACCAATTATATTATGAAGATCTAAAGTCAGCCCATTTCTAATAAAAATAAAATATATAAGATTAGCCACTTGTCGCTTACATGTATACAAAAATATAAAATTTTAATTGGTAAATAACTAAACAATTTAATTAGCTAGCAAGTTACCTCCTCCTAAAGTAAAAATAGCTGAATAAAAGATAACAATATTATAAGAAAAGACTTACAAAGGTTGACCTCATTTTTAATGCAACTCATAAGCATTATAAGGAAAATTTGAAAGATAAGATAGGTACCTACAAAACTGAAAGAGAATAACAAACCGGAAATTTAAATGAACATCATTTTGCTTTGTGCTTCTAAAATTTTAATTTTTTTTAATTTGTCTTTTGTTGTACGATAAATTGTCACCATTGTTACTTTGAATGCCAAAGAATTTTTTTTTGATAGGAGACGGGGCAAACAAGCATACGGCTCACGTGATGGTAAGTGACTACTGACGCCTTCGAACAACTGCAACACAAGGGGAATTTCAGGTGCGTTGCGGGCCCTTTTTTATAGGATAAGGGTGACAAACGAGCACACCTGATGATATGTGGTTGCTGCGGCCCATAGACATTTATTTCGCTAGACCCTTCTCACTCCCGTTAGATGAGTGGCCGCGACTGGTGTACCACTGTACCTTATTTGATGGAGGCGGCCCTAGCTAGCTGCCACCTTAGCTCCCACCACGGCCGCCTCCACTGAACCTTAAGCCGTCAACACTCCGCTTGTCAAAATATTCTGTTGCCGACGGCCTCAGTGAAGGCGTACAACCTGAGTGGCGACTGTTAGAGGTTTGCGCTCTATTGGTCTCGGGTTCACGCGGTGTGGCCTCCACTTGGTGGTGTGAAGATTAGGGCTCCCCTGGAGCGTTGAATCACGCTGTCAGGGGTTGTTAAATTTGGTTTTAGTCGAGTACTTAAATAACGACGCTTTAAATTGAAATTAAAAATGCTTTTGCGTTTTCCGCGAAATTTTCATATTTGTAGCGGTTGTGATTAAAATATTGAATTTAAAATACTCTTTAAATGCTGCTGCATATGTTTTGTAAATAAACTTGATCACTGCGTTTGTTGTTGCACGGTAAATTGAGATTAAATTGTGTGCCCCTTTGAATGCTTGTGCGTATGCTTTGTAATTGTATTTGATTGTTGCGTCTGTTTGCTGACAGGAAAGTTTGAATTCATTTGAAATTGAATGACGCGCTATTTTGAAAATTATGTATATGTTTTGTGATAGTGTTTAATCATTTTGCTTTGTGATAAGGAAGGTTGAAATTAGATAACCCTGTTTGTGCCGAAGGGAATAAGAGTCAATTCTCTTTTGGTTTAGATTTGTTGGCACTGTCTAAGATATTTGTTTGAAACGAGAAATAAAGCTGTCTCTTACGTTTATTGTTTGTTTACTTTGTCAAGTTGACTATGTGCATCAGTGATTACTTTGTCTTAATTAATTCTGTAGTTGAACATTGATGCTTTTGAAAAATTAGTTGAAATATGAGCATAGGACTACCTGCCTAAAGGGCTATCTGGTTTGTAGATTATCAGATGGAAATCAGCTGTCGCACCATTTGGTAAATGATTATAGATGGATGGCTTGGTTATGCCTACTTGTTTGAAAATTCATACTAGGGACTATCTGTGCGTTTCGTTCGGCTCTCCACAGACGACGTTCATGGGGAATTTGGGGGTGCTCTCTGCACTGAAGCTTGGAAGGTCCCTCTGGGCCGCTTCGTGTCGTGTCGCTGTTTGCAGACCTGATCCGGTCGGATTGCGGAGCTAATCATAGGAGCGCAGATAGGTGTTTGAAGGAGGTCGTCGGACTTCTGTTTAGGAATAGGACTTATTTATGTGCGGCGACGTCCAGGAAGGGCATCCAGTTCCACTCTACGGCTAGCCCACGTTGGGGCTGTAATTTTGAGGCGTTGGTTAGGGTTGCAAGATCTGATGGGGTGCGTAAGGTGGCCCAGTTTGGTTGTAGATTCGGTCTTGCAACTCACTGACCGGTTTGCTCGCGGACCTAAATCCTTATGTCCGGGACGGGGGTTTGTTCGCGCAAAAGCGCTAATGTCAAGCATCGACGCTAGATGGCACTCGGCTCGGCGCGATACGGGATGAAGTTCGTGCGAGTATGTTGAACGGTGGGTGTCGCGAACGCGCTAGAAAAATTGAGAGTCCAAATTCAGCTGCGATAGGCGACACGCTGTTTTTTTATCGGGAAATTGGAAGCGGAATACGACACACACATCTAGGAAATATTTGGTTTAGGATACGTAACGCGCATTCCTTCTTTTAGCTTCACCCGGGACTGTTGGTATCTAACTCAGAATCTGTATAAGTGCATTCGACAATAATAGCTAGTGCGGTATTTAATATTCTAGAAATAACTGTTACCACGCGAAACGGTAGTGACCATTGATCCGTACGTTCTGTGTTCGTTTCGCGAGTTATGCGTTATAACAAACGAGAGTTAGTGGCTTCTGTAAGGTAGTTAAGCGTACGACAGAGTTACTGGACCGTCATCGTGACTAACGAAGAAAGTGACGTGAGGTGGAGAGGTGTAAGGTCCGGACTGCTGCAGAGGGTAACGGTCTAATAAGGTCAATAACACTACCAGCCACACCCAGATACACATCACTGACCCTTACTTTCCTAGCACTATACATCCACATGCGACCTGACCGAATCCTGAGGGACCAGTCGCCTTGGACAGAGGTAAGTAAGCTCCTTTTATTAGAATAGAACGCTCCCTCCTGATTGTTTATTGTAATAAGAAACTTTCCACCTTGGCGTTAGGACGGCCGACCTGCACCTGCTTGTAGGTTCTTCGTCTATGGGTCGCGGAGGACCCTACACCTGGGATGAGCACTTGCCGGCCGTAACATCTTCAGAGCACTACCCGTGGTAAATGTGAAATTAAATGCAAAGGGATGCAACATCTCTTCGCAGCGCCAGTGATCCGAGCCGACTGAAAGGACTCGGTCGTCGATGATTCGAGCCGCTCTGCACTGGATGCGGTCAAGTCGAAGCAACTGCCACTGGGGAGCCTGGGGAGTTCCAACCCAGAGATGGGAACAATATTCCACGTGAGGCCGAACCTGCGCCTTGTAAAGTTGCAGGCGGTGTGTCGGCATTAAATACTGTCCTGCTCTGCTGAACACGCCAAGCTTTTTAGAGGCTAATTTGGCCTTCTCTTTTAAGTGACCACAATACTGCACGTCACTCAATATGTCGACGCCGAGGTTTCCGATACTGGCTGAGGCAACAAGGCGAGTGCCTTGAAACTGAGCAGATACGACAAAGGGGTTCTTTTTATCGGTAAACGTGCAAACTTGTGTTTTCTGAGGATTAAATTGGACTAGATTTAGTCGCCCCCATTTCAAGACTTTGTTCAGCAAAGAATCGACATCAGACACAAGTTTGTTCCGGTACTCGGCAACGTTTTTCTGAGAAATATTGGCACGGCCGGTGTATAGAGCATCAGCAGTGCCATCATCCATCATCACAATGAATGTTACCGCTTCGCAATACTAATATTATAAAGCGGAAGGATTTTTTTTGTTTGCTTGAACGTGTTAATCTCTGGAAATACCAGTCCGATTGCAAAAAAAATTTTGAATATTATAGCCAGATTGATGTAGAATAGGATAGGCTAGCTATAAAATCTCATATATATTTATATATATGAGATTATATAGCATTATATAGTATTGCATTAGGCTATATATCTCAGCTATACTTAAATATAGATATTTGTTAAGCAAGTCAGAAGAAAAAGCGCTCCCGAAATGATTTATCCTCTTACGCAACTGTTATGGTTAGGAATACGTAAATACAATGTTCCAAAAAAATTTAGAACTTTACCCCGTCTAAAAAAAGTCCGTGATACCATATGTCTATTTCTTATATATAAGCCACAATTATGTATTTTGTGATACAGAAATTCAAAATTGAAAAGTGATTTATGAGCGTTATTATTAAGCATGGCATATTTATCCTTATGAACGAAAGTTACTTCATCATCAAGACTATTTTATGAAGATAAACTTTGTTCTTTATACCATGTTATTTAGACGCATATTTTAAAAAGAAAATAAAATAAAAATAATTCAATACATAACTTGACGCGCGGACGACGCATAAACTCTAGCCGCCCGGTGAGAACTGAGAGAAGCCAGTATTGAATGCTTCTATGAGCGATGTTAGTTCAATCAAATTAGCTAAAATAAATTCAAAAATAATGGAGTACTTTTATGTATCTCCCGAGTGAGCCTAACAATGATTAGTTACATTTTTATTTCTGAACTCTTTCATTCGCGTTGCTATGGTATTTTGAAAGTTTGATTGATTAATTGATTAATAATTAATAAGAGGTTGATACGAGTAGCAAATTTATCACGAATCATTTCATCATAAACTTATCGTGTATCGTGTACGATTTTCTTTAAAACTGAAAAAATCCACAATTCGGGACACTTTCTGGAACGTGGTGGGGGTTCAACCGGGAGGAGGAGGGAAGCTGGATAAAACTTAACTTCGCTCTACATTTATTCGCTCTACATCATACGTAATATGCCGACAGATAACATAAAAGTACTTCATTAATTATGCCAATTTTTTCATACAATTATAAAAAATTAAATAAAAAGTTTTGTAAAAATAAAATTATAAAAAATTATATAATTATTAATAATTTTAAACATTTGATTGCAATTATAAAATGCTTGACCTAAGTGTCATGTCATGCCACGCATCTCGGACACATGATTACGCGGGTGAAACCGCGGGGCACAGCTAGTCACTGATATGCAGAAGAAACAGCATTGGTAATAGCACGCAGCCTTGTGGAACACCAGCATAAATAGACTTGTAGTTGGAGCATGCACCTGTTTCACCTACGTTTTTGTTTCACCGTCTACTACGACCGTGATGCTTCGATCTGCAAAAAGCTGGTGATCTAATTGCACAATTTTTCGGGAAGCCCATAGGAGACTTCAAAATAAAATATATAATAATAGGGAGCTTCGAAAGAAGCGCTTTATGCCAAACCCGATCGATGGCCTCCGCAATATCCAAACTAATGGCCAATGCCTCCCCCTTAGACTCTACTGCCTGCGCCCATCTATAAGTCAGGTAGACCAGAATATTACTAGCTGTTTTTTAATGGAGAGGGGGTAACGATCATGCGGCTCGCCTGGTGGTAAATGACGCCCATGAACAACTACAACACCAGGGAGGGAATTGCAGATGCGTTGCCGGCCTTTTAAAAAGGAGAACGCTCTTTTCTTGAAGGTCTCTAAGTTGTCCGGAAAAATCGTTGATGGTAATCGATTCCACAAGGAAGTCGTGTGAGGAAGAAAACATATTCTAAATCGCACAGTGGTGGACCGCTAAACATCCAGATGGTGTGGATGGTGTCGGGAGTTCTGCCGCGATATGCGTTCGTGAAATTTGGCGGCTGGGATTAATCCGAACAATTCATCAGAGCACTCCCCGTGGTAAATTCGAAAGAAAATGCAAAGGGATGCAACATCTCTTCGCAGTGCCAATGAATCAAAACGATCAGAAAGGGCTCGGTCGTCGAAGATTCGAGCCGCTCTGCGTTGGATGCGGTCAAGTAGAAGGAGCTGGCACTGGGGAGCCCCTGCCCAGAGATGGAAACAGTAATCTATGTGAGGCCGAACCTGCGCCTTGTAAAGTTGCAGGCGGTGTGCCAGCATGAAATACTGTCCCACTCTGCTAAGGACGCCAAGATTTTTAGAGGCCAATTTGGCCTTCTCTTCCAAGTGACCACGAAACTGCACGTCACTCGATATGTCGACGCCGAGGATATCAATACTGGCTGAGGCAAGAAGGGGAGTGCCTTGAAACTTAGGAGATACGACAAAGGGGTTCTTTTTAGCGGTAAACGCGCAAACTTGTGTCTTCTGAGGATTATACTGGACTAGATTTTTTCGCCCCCAATCCGAGACTTTGTCCAGCAAAGACTCGACTTCAGACGCAAGTTTGTTCCGGTATTAGGCGACGTTTTCCCGAGAAATATTGGCACGGCGGGTGTATAGAGCATCACCAGTGCTGTCATCCGCATAGCAATGAATGTTACCAGTTAGTAGCAACATATCATTGATATGCAGAAGAAACAGCGTTGGTGATAGCACACAGCCTTGTGGAACACCAGCGTTAATAGCTGATCGACCCTGACGAAAACCGTATCGGCGGTCACTAATCAGCTGTTGATCCTCAAGGTACTGCATGAGCTGGCAGTTTATAATGGATTCCATTATTTTAGAGAATAAGGAAGTGATGGCGATAGGCCTGTTATTAGACGAGTCTGATCGGTCGCCTTTTTTAGGGATCGGGTGGACAAAAGCTGTCTTCCATGATTTTGGGACTATGCCTAGCGAATAGGAGTGCCGGAAAAGAGGCAATAAAATTAGTGCTAACTCTGGTGCACTCGTCTTCAGCATAATTCGGGGGATTCCGTCAGGCCCACTCGACTTGTGGTTGTCCTGGGGAGGAGTGCTTTGCGAACCGAGCGCTTTGTGGAGAGGACATCCTGCATGGAGCACTCACACTGCGGGATGTTCGGCGGTGTGTTGCCACCGTCATCGAGCGTCGACTTAGACGCAAATAAAGAGCCTAGCAGATCGGCTTTCTTCTTTGCGGCATGGGCAGTGTGCAGAGATAGAAAAGATGGCTGAACAGAATGCACGGGTTTCCGAAGGAAGGCGAACTAGTTTCTCGTCAATTCTTTCTATTCTTATAACTTGTGACTTGAAAGAAACTGAAAAATAGTTTACAAATTGAATAAATATAAAATTTAACAAAAAACTAATAAGATATTACTCAGAGTACTGTATTATGATGCAAGCAACCGTTTTAGTATGCCAGATAAACGCGCAAGTTTTACAAGTGATGCCTTTTAAATTAACGCGAGATTTCTCCCCCTAATCAACAAGTGCAATGCTATCCCCACAGCTAAAGTTTAAAATCATTCGCTTCTACATATTATTTTAAGAAGTGTCTTGTTATACGATAATCAAGCTATTATTTTTATAATAATAATGTATGATTTATTTATTTTTATTCGTTCGATATAATATATTTAGAACATTTTAAATTTAAAAAAATAATATAAAGTTAAAAAGTTAAAGTTTTTTTTTTATAGGATAAGGGTGAAAAACGAGCACACAGTCCACCTGATGGTAAGTGGTTGCGGCGGCCCATAGATCTACATCCATCCCCTGTTACAGATCAAAATGCAGATGCGTTTTCACCCGTGAGGACCAAGATGGAATGCCTCATTTCCAGTAAAAAGGGCCTCCGGCCACCTGCACTCACCAAGCGAAACGCAGAGGTAAACCTCTACTTCACGCTGGTATTCTGTGAGGTCGTGGTACCACCCCGGTTCGAGCCGGCCCATCCATGCGACAGCAAAAGCTGCCGCCTGGCTCTACCACTGTTAAAAAAAAGTTACAGCCTATATACATGTCCCACTGCTGGGCACAGGAATCCTCTCATTTCTGAGAGGGTTTTAGGGTAAGGAAAGGTCCGCCGCGCTCTCCCAATGCGTGTTGGCGAACTTCCACATGTCTTCGAAATATATATTTTTCATATTTGTATATATTTTGTTTGTTATTTTGTATAATTAATTAATTAATATAAATTTAATTATATAAGACAATTGAGTAAAAAAGTATATATAAATAGCGCCCCCGAGCAAAAGTCGGTCATCGTAAAACTTAAATTTTACAGGGAAATGATTTAATGTGATTGTGGTATAAATCAGAAACTTGTTAAGATATTAAAGTTATTGATACCTATGTCAAATGAAAGTTATTTTTTTTAATAATTTTGAATGCAAGCAATATGGGAAAATAAAAATTACTGGAAATGCGCTAACAATGTGTTTCAGTATTATTACGGGATTATTGCGGGCAAATTTCTCAAAAGTGATGTTATAATAAGTTTATAGTAGTATAAGAATGGAACATTTTTTTTATTGAAGAGGCAAAAAATAATGTTTTATTACGAAATTATGGCTGAATCATAGAATAGATAAGACCAAGACAAAACTAAGACATAAAACTTTATTTTTCCAATAAAAATCAAAATTATATTCCCTAAGTAAATATTTAATACAAGCAAATTTTTCGAGTGATATTAAAGTGCAATATCAGGGTTCATGAAAAAACTATTTAAAAAATTTGAATACAATCATACCAATTTACTTTAGATTATATAATATCAAAATCACACAAAGGCAACATTGTAAGTGTAAAAATATTATAAGTTTAAGAAATATATCAAATTGTTATGAGATCAAGAAAGAGTATTATACGTAGTTAAGTTAATAATAATTTAGTTTTGAAATCGATTTGAATCATTATAAAGAAATAAATCAAAGAAATAAAATAGAAGTCTCTGCAACCGCATTGTTATTAGTTTTATAAACCTTTTCACTATCGCAAAAACAAGTTGGTACCAGAATAATGTTAAAAGCATGGGCTCGCTCCACATTTATCGAACCTCGCAAGATCTGTATGCAAAGCTTCGTTTATTCCAATGGGGTGGTGGTATGCTTGAGGCAATTCAACGCTTTCCAAATGTATACGTGGGTACGCTGCTTTGGTCTTCTGCATCTTATATTCATCGATATTGATAACATTTTAATCTTGAATCTTTAAAATTATACCTAAGAGAGTGTATTTTCTTGATAAAGTGAAACACTGTCCTCTACAAGATCAGCCCGTCGAATTATCCTTCTATCTTTATCACGTTTTCAATTATCAACATGTCTTTTTGTATTATAATTAAATATATAATTCTTTTCACATCATTGTTTATTCAACATAGCCTATCAAAAGTATTTTGATAGTCTGTGATGATCAGAAAGATGCTGCTGCTCATATCGTTTCATTTCTCTCTATGGCTTCTTGTGGCATCTATAAGATAATAACATCAGAATGCTATAATTTATTTTTATGTTTCATCAGTATAAAATTAAAAATAATTTTTTAGATTAATTTAGACGTATGGAAAACTTTACTTTTTCAAGTTTTTTGAAATCGCCCTTGAAATCACCCTCATTTTGGTTGACCTCAGTTATGAAAAAACTTGTGCGTAATAGAAATCGCTTTAATTTGGCAGTACAGTGCAAGGATAATTTAAATGACCGTATCGGCCAGTATAAAATGAAAATTTGTTAATATCTGTTTCATTTTCGTTTTCAAAAAAGTTCATCTGGCAACGCAATATCATCATGGCTGCCTATTTTATCTATTTTTAAAATAAATCAAACACAAAGAAATGTTTTTTTTTATAAATGATATATGGTCATTAACAAGATTGAGAATTTACGTACAGTAAAATTATTAAATTACCATATATCCTTAAATAAAGCTATATATATATCCCAACCTATAGCTTACAAATCTGATATAACATTAAAAACTCCATAATAACACATTACCCGTTTTTTCATTGGGGACGTACGTAATTTTTTTTAAATATTTGTCTCATACTTACTCGTATGATTATGCTATTTGCGTCTAATAAAACATTTTTTTTATAGGATAAGGGTGACAAACGAGCACACAGTCCACCTGATGGTAAGTGGTTGCTGCGGCCCATATAAATCTACATCTATCCTCTATTACAAATTAAAGTGTAGATGCGTTGTCAGCCGTGAGGACTAAGATGGAATGCCTCCTTTCCAGTAAAAAAGGGCCTCCGGCCACCTGCACTAACCAAGCGAAACGCAGAGGTAAACCTCTATTTCACGCTAGTTTTCTGTGTGGTCGTGGTACTACCCCGGTTCGAGCCGTCCCATCCATGCGACAGAAAAAGCTGTCAGTGAGAGTATATTAAAGTGCGGTTGTGGTGGCCTTTGGGCCTCTCTAAAACCGTTATAATGACAAATTTGAAAGGAATTGAACCTTTTAATTTTAAAATTATCGGAAGGATAAGTACCTTATCTATATGATTATTGCACGATTAGCAACATTTATTTTAGTAGCCCTTATTTTAGTAATCAACTGACATCAAACACAGGAGAAGATTCGTCATATATAAATTTGTTCAAGGACTGATTTTGTTTCAGTAGAATAAGAGTGGCCAACGAACATATAGTCTGCCTGATGGTAAGTGGATGCTTCTTAGTCGGGGATAAATGTAATGTAGTGGATGAATTTACATTTATCCTCGATTAGAAATCAAAATGCAGATGCATTGTCGCCCCTGGGGACTAAGATTGAATGCCTCGTTTTCGGTAAAAAAGGTTATCCGGTTCTCCATTCTCACCTTACGAAACACTGCAGCATTAAGCAGCTTTTTTGCTGATATTCTATGAGAGCGTGGTCCGTCCGCGGTCGAGCCAACTCATTGGAGCTATACAACCATAATGTAGCTGCAGCTTGGTTCTACCACATATGGTGGAATATATGAGAAAACCATCAAAATATTGAATTTGTAAAGGCATCTACACGATATAATAAGGTGTGCAGATGTAAAGACGCCGGACGGTTTTTAATATGAGCGAATAATTCTTTACCGCGTCAACTGATTTTGATAAATATATAATTTTTGGTTCGTTGAACTCGGTTTTTACTATTTTAAAGGATAATTATGTCACTATGAAGATATATCTATCAACGGATTTTATTGCAGGCAGGGAATTAAATTTCATAGTACGTTTAGGCCGGGAGTCTATGTAACTTTTTCAACATTTATAACAATAGTCACTTATCAGGCTTGTAAAGAAATCTGTACCATCATCATCATCATTACAGCCCTGCACAAGTCCACTGCTGAACATAGTCCTCCCCCAAGGAATGCCACAAAGCACGGTCCTGAGCCACCTGCATCCATCGACTTCCTGCATATCTTACCAGGTCGTCACCCCATCTAATGGGGGGACGCCCTTCACTTTGTCCGCCGGTACCAGGCCGCCACTCTAGAAACTTTTTTCCCCATCGGCTGTCGGTTCTTCAAACTATATGGCCAGCCCATTGCCACTTCAGATTACTAATCCGTTGGGCAATGTTGGTCACTCTGGTTCTACTGCGTATATCCTTATTTCTAAGTTTGTCACGCAGAGAAACTCCGAGCATAGCCCTCTCCATAGCTCGATGAGCGACCTTGAGCTTCCTCATCCGGCCAGCAGTGAAGGACCACGTCTCAGTACCATAGATCATCACTGGCAACACGCACTGGTTGTACAGTCTTGTTTGTAAGTTTTGAGGTATTTCTGACGAGAAGATGTGCCGTAATTTTCCGAATGCTGCCCAACTGAGTTGAATCCGTCGATTGACCTCTCGGTAGCCCTACTGTACAATCACTTCAGCACTTTGGTATACCGACAGTCAACTTTGCATCGCTGAAGGGACTACAGCGCCGCCTCAATTTCGACGGAATCAAAGGCTTTCTCATAGTCCACATACGCCAGATATAGTGGCAAATTGTACTCCTCGGACTTCTGTACAATATGGCGAAGGGTATGTATGTGGTCTATGGTGCTAAAGCCTTTGCGGAAACCAGCTTGTTCGGGAGGCTGGAAGTCGTCAATTCTGCGCGCGAGACGATTCGTAATGACTCTCGAAAACAGCACGTAGACGCGGCTCAGAAGGGAAATCGGTCTGCAGTTCTTCAAGAGAGCGTTGTCACCTTTCTTGAAAAATAAGACCACCGCACATCTGTTCAACGCCTCCGGTGTAGTGCCACCATGGTTTTTGGAATTAAAGAGCTTCTGAAGGACTTCAAGTACCGCTTTTCCACCCGCTTTTAGAAGATCCTTGTGCCTTATTTTGCGTTAGTCTCCTATTAACACCCACTATTTTGGAGGAATGCATGGCTCTAAAGATATCCTCATACATTTTCTCCACCTCCTCATCGGGGTGTGCCGAAGTTGGTGCGTAAACCTGTATCATCTTCAGCGAATACCGTTTGGTGATTCTGACTATAAGGTACGCAACCCTCGTCGACACACTCCCAATCTTTACAACGAGAGACTTGTGGACGATAAATCCGACACCTCCTTGCGACAGATGGTCGCCCTCCCGGTGATAAAACAAATTGCCTCTCTTCGGACTTCGGATAATCCTATGACATTCCAGCGCAACTTGTCTATCTCTTCTTCCAGCTCCACGATCTTCTCGTCAGTCCTCAGGGTGCGTGCGTTATAAGTTGCCAGTTCAATTCGTCGTAGGTGGCAACCGAACCTCCACCGAAGATTCTTAGCACCCCCAGACCCGCCGTTACCATGGTCGCCAACGTAGCCAGGAATAGCGGGGCCGACAGGGACTGGGGGCCGTCTCTTCGTTACTTTCACGGGAGGTATATTGCCATTGTTGACACGCTTGGCGAGCGGGTTGGCAACCGCAGTTTTTTTATTGTTGTTTTGCTGTTATAACAAAGATGCTGCTGCCCATCCTCTGCCTACGTTTCCCTTTGTCGCCTTTTACGACACCCACGGGAAGATATGGGGTAGTAAGTATTCTTACCCGCCACTACACGGGGCGTGTAAGATGTACGTGCATAGCAAATTATTATAATATTACTATCGTAATTGTGGTATCGTCACAATCAACTATAATTACTGTTGATGGTGAGACTAGTGATTTCAAAGATGAAATAAAGGCGAACAGCAGGCTTGTATGGGAATTTCGTAAAGATAATAAAATTTCGTGTTTTGGGATATTATTTGTTTAAATTTGTATTTAGTATGATAGACAAGCCCTTTTAAATATCTTAGATTTTTATAACTTGGGACGTAAAATTTATAACCAGTATTATTTTTTAAGCTTATGTACTAACGTAGATTGTTACATATAGGTACAGAAACATTGTGTTGGTGATAAAGTAAATATTATAGACTGCTTGTCACTATCTTTATAGTGTTTTAATTTTCATTCAGTAGATAGATTGAGATGAGGATCGTACCCAGCGAGGTGCATTGAGATACCTATATCCAGCAGGGGACTGTAACATTTTGATATTGATGAAGTTCTGATTGGGTTTTGAGTGTAGGTAAATAAAACAATACATTGTTTTGTAGTCACAAACCACAATTCAAAACAACAGCAAGGAACTGAACTGAACTGAAAAAAAATTTTCTTTAACCGTCAATTAATAAAATGAAGTTTGATATGAACAAAAAAATATTGATGTCGGAAATCATTCCTATCATTAAATCGTTAACCATTATGCAAGAGTTATGCATTCTTAGGTACAATATACAAGTTTTCAATTATATACATAGTGTTATTTTTATTTATAAATAATATATTATAATTTCGATATTTGTGCCATTTTACATATGGCAACTTCTAAAAACATAACTGCGTTTAGTCTACGATTATAATACGTTTATTAATTAAAATATTTTTATTGATATTATCAATTAATTCGGAGTCCTAAAAATAGTACACTAACATAAAAATATGTGGTACAAATTCTCTAACAAAATAACAATAAAAGTATGCGGTACAAAATGCCGCTCACCTTTCATAGATTTAAAATTGTTCCGAGATCCATTTATTTTATTAACATTTTCAGCTTTTATGAAGTTTAAAGTTCAATATTCACTGTTTCCGAAGAATGACTATTCCAATAGTTCCGGCAAACACGGGAAGAAAACTTTAGCAAACGCTTTGGAAAGATATGACTTATGAATGGAACTCGCTAGGGAAATAAAACTACGACGCTTCTTGTTTGTGTCGCGACCTTTTATCTAAGGAAATATAAGATTGGTAACCGGTATTGGAAAAACTGTTAGAAATAGGCTGGATGAATTGTCTATGGAAACCGGTATTTTGTTGCGTGGTTAAGTCACTCTGCAGCTGTATTATCGACTGTATACAGTGAGGTGAGAGACGAGTTAAAAGTTAATTAATGGTTTTATGGATTCACCTGATATTTTGAAATACTTAGGTACGGTGCATGGTAGGTTTTAAAGGCAACAGAAACAGCAAAAAAAAACTGATAGTCACCTTCTAAATCGAAAAGCAGCTGTGATGGGAATTTCTCTGAGTGATAGATTTCATAATGAACCAGAGCATCCAATATATTCTAGTAGAAAAGTTTTCGAGTTGCAGCCTCGTACCGGTGAGCGAAGTGTGAAGGTTCACTAGATGGTGTGACGGGCGAACTGGTAAGACATACAGAAAATCGACGGATACTGGTGGATCAGGACCGCGTTGTGTATATCCCCCCCCCCCCCCAAGGAATGACTCACAAGTCAACATGACACAAAATAGACAACTTTGACAAGTCAATAACAGTTTCATTAGTTGACTTGGGAAAGGTTGTTGAAAGGCTTGGGAAAGGCTTGGGAAAGAATGACGATAGAAATATTATTTCCTTACAAATATAAAGTATAACATAAAAATTATACTTAATTTCTTTTTCCACTTGAAACCGGTAGCTTGGTAATAATAAACTAACGCGCTTGTTGTTAAAACTTGCTCTTTTAGTTTTAGGGAGACATGGAGAAAACCAATTTCCAATGGAATAAATTCGTGGTGAATACAGACGACGTTTTTACTGAAATTATATTGAATAGGGAGAGCACAGGCTATTATACTAGGCGTTATACTAGGGATCAGGGTTATGGCATTGCACTTGTCAACAGCTGTTTTTTCTGGAGTGGTCTGTTCGGGTTCGTATAAGTATACTACTTAAAATGAGTTTTTTTTTTAATATTGGTTTAATATTTATGGTTTCACTTTAATTTTCATAAAAAATTAAGTTCCAGCTTAAATAAGTCCTACTGCTGGGCACAGGAAAGTACCACCTCATGCTATTATGATAATACCACCTTATAATAAGTGGATGCTGAGGCCCATAGACAACTACATCTATCTTCGATAAGAATACATTAAATAAAATAAAACATACAATGTTTACGTTCATACTCATACATGTCAAACAATAAAAAACAGTCACACATATTTGAGAGAGTTTTGGCGGTAACTTGACCGGCGGTGGATTGCTGCTCCTGTATTATTGTTTAATTAACGGTGTATAGCGGATTTTGATATTTAAAAGTGGTGCGATTTTGTGTGTTAAATATTTGCGCATGTGAAATATTAGTTGAAACGGTAAAACAAGTGATCCAATGGTAATGTGAATCTCATGATAAGGTGTCTGTCTGCTTAGGCTCCTTTAGATACTATGGCCAACTGTCTGCTGGCTCAAGTTGCCGTCAAAATCTCCTAAGGGCTGCGCAATGTGACGCATCAACATATTGTGAAGCAGTGTTTTATAAATGGCTATTATCACTTAATACTGAAATAAATGAAGAAATGGTTTAAAGGATAAGCATACAAACCAAAATTTTAATAAAAAAAACACAGTTGAGATTGTCGCCGATTCTAAGTCTTTAACTCTTTGAAATATTATTGTGTAGCGAATGAGGTTAATAAATAAAACGGAATACGAACAAATGACGGTAGAATGGTAATCTATATAGTTTTATACGTGGTAGAGCCTTGCTGCAGTTATATTAGTAGTATAGTTGTAGCACGAATGGGTTGGCTCGACCGGGGAACCACGCTCTCATAGAATACCAGCGTAAAATAGCAGCTTAAAACTGATGTGTTTCGTATGGTGAGTGTAGAGAATTGGAGACCCTTTTTACTGGAAAAGAGGCATTCCATCTTATTCCTCACGGGTGATAACGCATCTGCATTTTGATTCGCAAGCGAGGATAGATGTAGATGTATATGGGCCACAGCAACCACTTACCACCAGGTGGACGGTGTGCTCGTTTGTCACCCTATCCTTTAAAAAAATCTCCTACTTGTTTTAGCAGTATAAAGTATCGCGTCGAAAATTCTACGAGTCTCAATGTCGTTATTGTGGCCGTTAGGGTATTAGATTAGTTAGGCAAGGAAGGTCGTGTTGCTGATAAGCTGCCCTGTAGAGGTGTAAACATTGCCCCATTAAATAATAACTGAATCTTTGGAGTCGAGTAACTGTTATAACTGTGTTTCTTCCTAGTATTTACAGAATGTTTATCACTATTTTTAATAAATCAATTTTTGTTTTTGTACACATTAAATTTTCGTAAGTATCTTGAGAGGTCAAAGTTAATATATTTATTTATTAATTTTTTTTCTAAGGGATTCCTTCGGACGTAAAAGAGAGCCAAGCAAATAAGAGCAATTTATAAAATTGCTCTTATTTGCTTGGCTCTCTTTTGCAAAACAAAGATAGTTTCAATGTCAGTCACACTACCCCATAGCAAGATTCCATATGACAATGTGCTATGGAAATAATTAAAATAAACTAATCTAGCTGTTTCAACGCTACATGCGTTGAACAGCTAGGGCTCCAATATTTTTTACAGCATATGCCGCAGAACTAAGTATGCTAGCTAGTTTAGCTATATGAGGGGTCCATCGAAGATTTGCGTCATTTGTAATTCAGAGAAAAACAGTGGGTTCAACGTTTCAAGGCACAGCTACTCCCCATTTAAAAGCACCTGTTTATCATTAGGTGTAGTGAATTTAATACATTTCGTTTTATTACCTTTCAAAAGCAAATTATTGACATTAAACCAGTGCACTACTTATGACATATCATAATTCACTTCGTCATATTTTAATAATTGCCTCTTAAGTCTGAAAATCAACGAAGTGTCATCCGCAAATAATACCATATCATGATTATTTCCTACCAAATAAAGTATTCATTAATATAAACTAAGAACAGAAAGAAGCCTAGAACTGAGTCGTGGGGAATACCCCTACATACTATCGATCCGGAAGAACTGCTCCCATTAAAAACAACATTTTGCGTTCTATTATTTAGATATGACACGCTATGGTATTTACACAATAATGATGCACTCCCTAATTAATGTCATATGATAAACACAGCTTTCAATAGATCACAAAATATACCCAAAGCATCTTCTAGGTTCCTCCATGCACAGAAAATATGATTGATTAACTCAACACCTGTATCAGTTGTCGAGCGACTCCTTGTAAATCTAAATAGATTTTTATTATATGATATTTGATCTAGAATAATTTTTCAAAAATTTTACCGAGCGTTGGCAGTACAGAAATAGGTCCAAAACTATTAGGTTCCAATCTACTGCCAGATTTAAATAAAGGTATAACTTTACAATTACTAGTGCTCAGTATGCAAAGCACTCTTTTCCCTGAATATCCAAAAGTTAAGTGGGCCTGACGTAATCCCGCCAATTGTGCTGAGGACGTGCGCTCCAGAGTTGGCACCGGCTCTAACGCATCTTTTCCAGTACTCCTACTCCCTAGGCGTCACGAATTCATGGAAGACAGCTTTTGTACACCCCATCCCTAAAGAAGATAATCGCTCTGTTCCGTCCAACTACAGGCCTATCGCCATGACCTCCTTGTTCTCGAAAAAAATGAAGTCCTTTATTAACTGCCAGCTCGTCCAGTACCTTGAGGAGCACCAACTAATTAGTGACCGCCAACACGGCTTCCGTCGGGGTCGCTCAGCTGGAGATTTTCTTGTTTACCTAACACATAGATGGGCGCAGGCGATCGAGTCCAAAGGGGAGGCATTTGCCGTTAGTTTGGATATAGCAAAGGCCTTCGATCGGGTCTAACACAAAGCGATTCTTTAAAAGCTTCCTTCCTATGAGCTTCCCGAGAAATTATGCGATTGGATCACAAGTTTTCTGGCTGATCGGAGCATCAAGGTCGTAGTAGACGGTGCATGCTGTGATTATAAGCCTATTAACGCCGATGTTCCACAAAGCTGCGTTTTATTATCAACGCTGTTTCTTCTGCATATCAATGATATGTTGGAAACCGGTAACATTCATTGCTATGCGGATGACAGCACTGGTGATGCTCTATACACCATATTGCGACGGCTGCCATTCACCGGTGCGGTTTTGAATAACTGCGCCACCCGCCCTACAGCCCTGACCTGGTCCCAAGCGACTATTATTTGTTTTCAAAAATGAAGAAAGAAATGCGTGAGATAAAAATTGTCGACTATGATCAAGTGAAGTCAGCAATTTCAGCATATTTTAACGCCCAAGACAAATCTTTTTTTTTTGGTCGGTATTAATTATTTATTTGGCAGATCTAATAAATGAATTAGGATTAAGGGGAATGCATTGTAAAGGAAAAATAGTTCAATGTTTAATTTTATCATCCTTCCCTGTCATTCTGCGAACCTTTTTACCTCCCCTCGTATATCTAATATTTTCTTCCAGTATCACAGAGAGATAAAAAGCATACTCATTTACTACTTAATATTAATATTTCAATCAAATTGATTCAGAATCATCAGCATCATCATCATTTCAAACCAACACATGTCCACTGGTAAACATCGGCCTCTCCCAAAAAA
The DNA here is from genome assembly GCA_033319125.1 of Parnassius glacialis. Taxonomy (NCBI): domain Eukaryota; kingdom Metazoa; phylum Arthropoda; class Insecta; order Lepidoptera; family Papilionidae; genus Parnassius; species Parnassius glacialis. The sequence goes on along the minus strand of JAVANC010000012.1, from coordinate 7,697,346 downwards.
TGCCACAAAACACGGTCCTGAGCCACTTGCATCTTACCATTGATTCATCTTCTATAAATAATCATAAATCATCTTTACATGAATAAAATACAGTACAATAAGGCTGACATGCGAGTATACCAGAAGGATTAAAGCCTAAAAACGATATAAGATAATAAATTAAAGGTGTATTAAGTTTCTTTACTTTTGTTTCCCCCAAGATTTAGCCAGATGACTGTGCAATTACTGATATCATTTCCGAGATACAAGTGAGGCGCTGGAAAATGTCTATTTTGACGCCATAAGTCAATTTACAATTTATAAAAGAACCCCCGCAGGAGAATTGACACAGGAACGACGATGTATACCGGAGAATCTTTACGTTCTATTGTTTAAGATTAAGGTGAACGCGTTTTATAAAACGACCATCAGGTAAGTGCACTATTCTTGATCGAACAGGAAACAGAAAGATTGATATTCTCATGACCAGGTTTTGACACTGCTGCCTGTCCAATTTTATAGAAAATTATATATTATAATGATAGTCTTTTAAATTCACTTAATGGGTAAAAAAATAAGTCAATTTCGTTTGCTATATCGTTAAGAGAAAATTTTTTATTGTCACGTATTTTTCAGTACTGCGTTAAAGTGAAGTTTATTTGAATTCGAATTAGTCACAGACGGTATATAAATCTACCACCAAAAATCAGACGCTTAATAGCCTCTACCCCTACGATATCAATTTATCGTGGATTCAACCTAAATGCACGCCCCCAAGATTTAGTCAGATGACTGTGCAATTACTGATATAATTTCCGAGATACAAGCGAGGTGCTGGAAAATTTATATTTTGATGCCATAAATCAATTTACAATTTATAAAAGAACCCCCGCAGGAAACTTTCAGTGGTAGAGCCACGCGGCAGCTTTTGCTGTCGCACGGATGGGCCGGCTCGAACCGGGGTGGTACCACGACCTCACAGAATACCAGCGTGAAGTAGAGGTTTACCTCTGCGTTTCGCTTGGTAAGTGCAGGTGGCCGGAGGCCCTTTTTACTGGAAATGAGGCATCTACATTTTTGGATAGATGTAGATGTCTATGAGCCGCAGCAACCACTTACCATCAGGTGGACTGTGTGCTCGTTTGTCACCCTTATTCTATAAAAAAAAAAAACTTGACACAGGAACGAAGATGTATGTAGTATCATTCTTTATGGCGGTACGCATGATGAATGACTATGTAAATAAAGGACGAAGGAGTAGAGAGCGCCTTACCAAGTTTATAGAGAGTTTAGGAGGCCTATAAAGCCGTGCAAGAGTAAAATTTTCCAACTCGTGACTTGGTTTATTGCCACCGTACAGGCAATGTTACTCCCCAATGTAACAGTTTTATGAACAGCAGAAACTACAACCTCGATTATCTTAAATGTTTGACAAAAACTTTCTTTAATATTATACTGTACCTATATAAAATTTTTATACGTGGCAGTAAAACGATGTAGTATAATACGAGTACAATACGATTGGTTCGGCTCGATCGGTGAAGGACCACAATCTTTTAGAATAATAGCGAAAACCACTATTACTGGAAACGAGGCATTCCATCTTGGTCCTCTAGAGTGACAGCACATCTGTATTTTAATTCTTAATCGAGGATAGATCCAGATATCCATGTATCACAGAATCCACTTACAATCAGGTGGACTGTGTGCTCGTTTGTTACCCATTTTTGTATAAAACATAATAAATAAAATATTAATAATTAGACAAATAATTAATATGAATTAATTATATATATCTTATCACCACATAATTTACGTAAAAACGAACAACAACGTACAAATGCACGCACAGTCCACTTGATGGTACATGGATGCTGTGAACGATAGACACCTACATCTATCATTGATTATTATACTGATAGGTAGCTGAAAACTAACAAGAAAAGTCTCTTCACACAAAAACTGTAAACCACATCATTATGCTACTATATTTCCGGTTTTAGTCTACGCAAGCGTGGTCCTTCCCACGGCAAGCGGACCCACTGGTGCTGCAACCGTATAGCTGCAGCGTGGCATTAACATGTCGTCTTCTTCATCAGGTTAATAGACATGGGGGCATCGGCCGCAACGCTTGGGAAATGGTTTATATCAATTTTTTCATCATGGATGTCTTTTTCATGGTTTTCGTAGGGTGCTGAAGCCGATAGTGCTGTCGAAATGTAAATCCAAGATGGCGGCTGCAATAGATATCATTTTTTTCATCATGGGTGTCATTGTCATGGTTTTCGAGGGTACTGAATCCAATAGTGCTGTCGAAATGTAAATCCAAGATGGCGGCTGAAGTAGTTACCAATTTTTTCATCATAGGTGTCATTTTCATGGTTTTCGAGGGTGTTGAAGCCGATAGTGCTGTCGAAATGTAAATCCAGGATGGTGGCTGAACGAATTACCAATTTTTCCTCATGGGTGTCATTTTAATGATTTTCGAGGGTGTTGAAGCCGATAGTGCAGTCGAAATGTAAATCCAACATGGCGGTTGCAATATGTACAAATTTTTAACTTGGGTATAATTTTCATGGTTTTCGAGGGTGTTGAAGCCAATAGTGCTGTCGAAATGTATTTAAACTACTTTAAAAATTCCGTATAATCATGGTATACGTAATTTCTTTAATGCGCTTAAGGTATGCCCAATTGGTTTTTCCAATATATTTATTTATAATTTATACCATTAAAATTACCATAACAAGACATCAAGAGTACACTGGCTCCACAGAATGTCTTATAAGGGGATATTTGCCATAGTTGCCTCGTTTTATAAACGCTTTGGAAACCGCAGTTTTTTTAATTTTTATTCAGATGTTTTTAGCAGTTTTCCTCTTTCTCCTCTTACGTCACCCACTGAATTTATGAGGAAGTAGATAGTCTTTCACCGCCACTACACGGTATAGTCGTCAGTGATCGTGTATTTATACAATATTTTTGGTTTTATCAAGACGATGTTTCATAGGTATGATAGGATTCGATAATAATCAATCAGAAAAGTGCCAAGACATCACAAGATCATGGCGTCATATAAATTAACAAAATTTGATTCTAGGTAACACCTATAATCCGTAAGGTTCGCTTTTAAATTTGCGATTTAACTCGTGCTCGACGGTAAAGAAAATATCGCAGGGAAACCTACATACATGCCAACACGCACTAGAACTTAGAAGTGACGATGTATCTAATTTTCTTTGTTTGAAGTTTTTATTTAAGTGGGTTGCAGGTATCCATGGGCTGCAGTAGCTACTTACCATAAGGTGACTTGTAACTTAAAAAATAAAAATTATTATTCACTTCGTGTCACTATTATTAAAATTTATCAACGTGGAAAACTAATTACCCCATAACCTCCATTAAAATTTACTTTTATGGCTCCCCTAGGATTTTAGAAGTGTACATTATAAATTTTAAAACATCAACTGTGTGGTCTCTGCGATAATAAATCAGTCAGTCAGTAAGGACAAATTCCTTTATAAAGTTAGATAAAATAAGCTATGGAGAGGACTATGCTCGGGGTTTCTCTGCTTGATAAACTTAGAAATGAGGATATCCGCAGTAGAAACAGAGTAACCGACATAGCCCAACGGATTAGTAAGCTGAAGTGGCAATGGGCCAGCCATATAGCTCGAAGAACCGACAACCGATGGGGAAGAAAGGTTCTCGAGTGGCAGCCTCGTACCGGTAGGCGAAGTGTAAGGCGATCCCCCACAAGATGGAGTGACGACCTGGTAAAGATATGCAGGAAATCGATGGGTGCAGGTGGCTCAGGACCGTGCTTTGTGGCATTCCTTGCGGGAGGCCTATGTTGAGCAGTGGACTTATGAAAGGCTGTAATGATGATGATGATGATAAGATCTAAATGCATAAAATATATGGAAAGTAATAAAATTTATTAACTATATTAATTTTACAGATATAAAAGGAATATTTATTTATTTAACAGTTTAATGTAAGAACTTAAGTATTATGTTTGTATGACTATTAAGTATTGATTTTATAGTCCCCCGTGACTATAAAAACGGCCTTTGACACAACTGTTTTAAGAATTTCCCTACCCTTAAGTAAGAAAGTTACAAATGATGTCGTCTTTTTGAAATTTCTTAAACTTAATGCTATTGTAAATCAAAGTCGTTAAAGGGAAGAAAACAATATTTTTTTAAAACTTTGCATATTCGTATCACATAAATAATATAATAAGTCTAAATAATTATGTTACGAAATAAATTCCTTAAATTATGACTTGGATTTGAGTTTACATTTTTGTTTTAACGTTTGTTTATTTGTCTTATTTCTTGGGTAGCGTTGGATTCCAGTAATATATCTCGTATACATAAATACATAAGTTCGAAAAAGTTCTAAACCCTTCCATTAATGTTAGCTTCCTATCTGTTTGCAAATAAAATTGTCTGTCAATTATATAAGGATGTAAGCTGTTGGGTCTCTGTAAAATAATTTTATAAATGAGCAATATGTGCAAAATAGACTAATCCTAAAGTGAAGACTGCGCTTAGCTAAATGCAGTACGGGACGCCCCTTGTCTAAATTCCCACAAGCAAGATTTTTTTATAGGATTAGTGTGATAAACGAGCACACAGTCCACTTAGTGGTAAGCGTGGTAAAGGTTGCTATGGCCCATAGACATCTTAATCTCTCCTTGATTAGGAAGCCTTTCCAGTAAAAAGTTTCTTCGGTTCTCTGCACTTACCATACGAAAAAAAGCAGCGTTAAGCTGTTCGAAGAACCTCGGTCGAGACGACCATTTCGTGCTACAGCTATACTACTAATATACCTGCAGCGTTGCTCTACCACGTTAATTGATGATATAAGTAACGAAATGAAATTAAATGAAATGAAATGACACTGTAACTATCGCTTAAATATCGCAATCTGTTCGACGGGCGTAACTTATTACCGCAAGCAAAGAAATTTGTGGTACGAGCCTTACAAAAAAATTCAGAGCTCCTTAAATAAGTGCACCGCGTGCATAAGGAGCATGGGGAAAAAGTATATTCTCCCTTAAACCTGAATTTATGTCAATAATGTAAATGATATTAACAAAACAGAAATATGCAAATATAGAAGAGATAATTGAATGTTCTGAATGTATATGAAATCTATGTTGATAAAATTGAGTCACCAAAATGCATTACGAATATTATTTTTTATTCATTCCATTCCAAATGCGAGGAATCAAATCAGGCGTTCACTTCGGAATGGTATTCGAAATATTTTTATTTATGAAGTTACGTCGTATACGTAGACAGAAAAACAAATTAATTTTCTTTTGAGTTATTTTCACTCGAATTGACTACGAAAGTGTTTCAATAATACACATGGGAAATTTATTAAATTATTAAGTAAGTGTTGCGGAATTTTATCGTTTATAAAATTAATAAAATTGATGTTCAAATAAATAATTATATTAAGGTAGTTAACGTTTGGCTAATTATTGATGAAACGATTATTATATTTTCCTCAAATAATTACCAATTTTTTTTTGTACAAATAGACGAAAATTAAGTGAGATTTAATTTTAATGGTTACGAATAACGCCATATCAATAGATCCCACATAAGCTATATCGGGGCGGGTGGCTAGTTTTGAATAAGTTTCTAATCCCTTAAGTTATGAAAAAGAATATTGTGATGTAATTTTTTTTCTGTTTCGCGTGCTCTATGGCTGTGAAATAAATCCATATTTTTCCAACATAGTTATAACATGTGATTTTCGCGCTATACAATGGTAGATAATATTTTATTGCTTGTGAACCGCTGCCATGAGTCCTTTCGCAATTACAGGGTTCTTCTTCTACTCCGGAGCGTAAGTCTTATGGAAGCCTTCCACTGCTCCTCAGAGTCTCTCACGTTTTTGTGGCGAAGTGACAGTCTAAGGCCGCTAGACCACCTGAGCTGCTAGGGTTGACAAGCCGTCCCAGATTTCAAAACCCAGACCATCTAGGCTGGACTTTAACCATAAACGGAGACTCAATGACTGTACTAACCTCATCTACCATCAGAGTAATATAAGCGCACGCGTCAACAAGTTAAACGTACTAGTAATAAAACTATATTTCTGTGACACTATTTTTTTCTTAGTACTTCAATTTAAAACACTGCTTACCCGGACTTCGAATAAAAAGTCTACAAAGCAAAATGTCACTCCTGAGTTCTAAGATTATATTTAAACTTGCAACAAATCTGTAAAAATCATGGGCTAAGCTGTTTGCTCAACACTTTAATTTGATCTCCAACAGCAACAATGGATTTTTGAATTACAATTATAAGTACTGATTTGCACGTGCTCCCCGGTGAAGGAAAACATCGGGAGGTAACTGGCATGTCTAATAAATTCAAAAATTGCATGCAACACAACGGACATTTTCTTGTACTTTAAACTCTCTCAGAAATCTCGGCATGTAACCAGCACATAAAGCTGTAACTTTACTTTCACTTTACTTAGTACAAATTAAGTGTCTTTATAATGAGGTATTATTAGCTGTATGAGGAAGCTCAGCTATGGAGAGGACTATTCTCGGCGTTTCTCTGCGTGATAGAACCAGAGGCCAGAACGTAGTAGAAACAGAGAAACCGACATGGCTCGAAAAACCGACAACTGATGTGGAAGAAAGGTTCTCAAGTGACAGTCTTGTACCGATAGGTGAGGTGAAGGGCGAGTGCTTTTGCTGATTAGTGCCTCGAAAAATGTACATATATATGTATATATATATATATATATATATATATATATATATATATATATATATATTTATTTATTTATCTTATTATATCAATATTTCCCTTTGGCTTAATATCACGTTTCAAGAAATCTACTTTCCTATATCGAAATCCACTAAATGACATTAAAAAAAATGTATTATTCAAAATCTTATTTACGTAGTAATTCTCTAAATAAATTTGAAAACATCTTCAATAGATCTTTTAAAATGACCAAATATTTTTATATGAATAATTAAAATTATCCAAGGACTTCCTCGATTTATGTTTGGACGTTCTCTTGTTAGATTACTTAATTTTACTAGATTTTGAACAGCCTATGTGCATTCAATATGCATTATTTAGGTGTTCTCATTATTAGGAGTACATAAACTCCTATTCTGCCATCCGGAGTCCGTGTGGGCAGGCCAAACAGCAGCGCTTGCACTGCTGTTTTTTGGTCTGAAGTGTCTAGAGAGTTAGTATAATTACAGGCTGTGAAGTATGCTGTCTTCGTTTTCAGAAATGACAACGCAAAGTATGTAGCTTTCTTTGTTTAGAGTTGCCTGCAAGTGTCTATAGAATGCATCAAACACTTATCATGAGGTGGAATGTAAGTTTGTTCATCACTTTAGTTTTATAAATATAATCAATTTATAATTGTGGAAGCAAATCTTAAGAACTTTCATCTATTTTCTCATTGTTTGCGAATACAGTAAAAACTAAGAAAATAACAAAATAAAGACATACGTTACTTGCCAACAAATAAGAAACGTTTCTTATACTTCGCAAAGTAAGTATGTTACTGAGAATTGAATCAGTAAAACGCTTATTGTGCATTAATAGAATCCCTCTCGTACTTCGTTCCGTACGAAGAAAATCAAATTAGGTGCTTATATAGGAAAGTAGTAAAATGTTAAGCAATTGCGAATCGTATTGTTGTAGGATAAGGTACAAAATTGCACAAACATAATTATGATTTTCTTTATAAAATATATCTCTAGCAAAAAAACGACATGTTATCAAATCGTAGCAAACGTGATTGTTTAACAAATGTCAAAATAAACAAACAAAAAAAAAATCAAAAGTCTACTACTGAACATAGACCTGCCCCATTGATTGCCCGTAGGGGGGGTTCTGCCATGTAACCAGGCTTGGAAAGCGAGTTGGCAACTGCATTTTTTTATTATTTTGTGCTGCTGCCAGTCTCCTGTCTTACTAACATTTCGACACTCACGGGACGACATACAGTTTAGTGGTTATACTTACACCGCCACTACACGTTTAAATTACTAGCTTCAGTAAATCTATCAATTGAACGTATTGGAGAAAGAAAGAGTTTAGATAAAATTGACTGAAGTGAATTGAGTGAAAAGTTTGGTAGACCATATAAAATGCAAAAACATTATAATATTTGGACCGATGGCTAGCAACAGTTTCTAATGAGTTTGTCTACTCTAGTCTTGCGTTTGCAATTAAATGCTACTTTATTTTCACCATAATATATTTTAAATTACCTACCAAACTGAACATCTATCGACTGCAGATTTAATTCTACTGTCTAGAGGATACTACTCTACTTGTGACGCATCCTGGTCGCCTTTTCGACACAAGCTATTTCTAGCCCTATTAGGGGGCTGATACGATATTTTTATTTTTATTATGGTGTTTACTGCATGCGGCAAAATTTTACTAGTATGTCTAATGCATGCTAATGCATGCTAGTAATGCATGCTAAGAAACTCGCTGCAATGAAATTTTGCCAATGATTTTAAAATGATCTGACAACTAATAAAATAAATTTTTATGGCAAGTTGCAATTTTAAACCTACCGAGTTATGATGGTTAACTGTGATAGTAAATTTAAATAAAACTTGAAGGATTTTTCTAGATTATTACGACTACATTGATTACACGCACAACAGCTTGTACGTCCTACTCAAGCCTAGACGAATTTTATATGTTATACGTAGTATATTAGAGTTAAGTTAAGAATAGGGAACTTATAATATTTTTAATATAAGTTACATGGCGTCACTAGTTACCTTCTAGTATTGAGTAGCAGAACTAGGAGAGTCAAGATCCTTCTAGAAATTTCCATGGAAGAACTTTATAGAACTATCAACACCTAGTTAGTCGGGACCGGTATGTAATCGTACAATTATAGATGTACGATAGAAGTGTTTTCTTTTGTTTTACCCATTTCTCGCCAAACATAGAGAGCATGGGAGTGGTGCCGTATGATTGGCGGAGACTCGGGACCGCAACGCGCATTTTGCTTTCGTGAATTTTATAAAAACAAAGATTGTTAAAGTCTAGTTTGTCGTTATAGGTCATATTTTAATTAAACGAATATGAGAAAAATCCATGTGAATTTAACTAAGCAAATCAAAAAATTGTGAATGCAAGTTTGAAGAAACTGGAAAAACAATGTTGGATAAGTGAACTGGGCGATCCCTATTTATCGATTTGATCGATTTCCTATTTTATTCGTGACATAATTTTTTTTTCAAGATTTCTCGTTTTCCAGAGTGTGAATTGGGCAAATATGTTTATATTTTGAAAAATTAAATATAACGATTTTTTTAAACCATATTTCAACTTATTACAATTGGGCCCAGAAATCCCCGTCACCTTTGCGTCATTAGAGGAATTACTAACAGAGTTGTGAATTTCTACGGTAGGCTGTAAAGCTGAAATACTTTTATTATGGCATCGTTTAATATATATATATATATATATATATATATATATATATATATACTACTCTGTGTAAAAAGTATCGGGAATATGTCAATAAAAAGACCCGCGTAAAAGAAGTCGTTCTAATTTTTTTACTGCATGTTGGTAGCACTGTACTGATTTAGCGCGCAAAGTTTGAGCGGGATCTGTCATTTAATTTGTTTTAAACTACACTTTTTGTTGGTCATAGTTTTGAGTTCTCGGCGATTTTTACAATGGAAAATATTGTTGAACAAAGAGTGTGCCTTAAATTTTGTGTTTCGAATGATATTTCATGTGGTGAATCACTAAAAATGTTGCGAAATACCTACGGCGAATCGTGTATATCGAAAACAAGGGCTTATGAATGGTATAAGGCTTTTAAAGAAGGCCGAGAAGTAGTAGTAGACTTGCCTCGTTCTGGTAGACCTTCAACCGCTACGACCAAAGAAAACATCGACAAAATCAAGAAGCTAGTGCTCGAAAATCGACGTATGAGTCTGAGAGAGTTGGCTAGTGAGGTGAACATATCTTTTTAGTCCGTCCACAACATTCTCATTGACATTTTAGGCATGAAACGCGTCGCCGCTCGACTAGTTCCAAAAGAGCTCAATTTTGTTCAAAGAGCGCAGCGAAAGCATGTCGCTGAAGACATGGTTTCCCGAGCTTCTACGGATCCGACCTTTATGAAACGTATAATAACTGGCGACGAGACATGGGTTTATGAGTACGACATGCAAACAAGCCAACAGTATTCAGAATGGCGTCTCGAAGACGAGCCGAAACCCAAAAAACCGCGGCAAAGTCGCTCCAAAATCAAGGTGATGCTGACAGTTTTTTTGACTACCGTGGTGTGGTTCACTCCGAATTCCTTCCAAAGGGAGAAACAGTGAATAAAGAATATTATTTAGGCGTCATGAAGCGTTGGCGTGAGAGTATCCGCCGAAAACGTCCAGATTTGTGGCAACACAACTCATGGATGCTGCACCATGATAATGCACCATCACACACAGCCATTATAGTGAAAGAGTTTTTAGCGAAAAATTCAACAAAAGTTCTCAACCAAGCACCGTATTCACCTGATATGGCTCTGTCTGACTTTTTTTATTTCCCAAGTTAAAATTACCACTTCGAGGAAAACGTTTTGAGTCGATAGAAGCCTTAACAAAAAATTCGCTGAATGAGCTAAAGGCCATACCGCAAATAGCCTATGAAAAATGTATGGAAGACTGGGTGAAGCGTTGGAGATGTTGGATTGCAAGCGATGGGGTCTACTTTGAAGGCGATAAAATAAATTTAGATGAATAATTTGTATTTTTTGTTTTATTGACAAATTCCCGATATTTAGTACACAGAAGGTATATATATATATATATATATATATATATATATATATATATATATTAATCAAAATAATCTTTATATATAAAAAGTACGTGTCACGTTGTTTGTCCGCGATGGACTCCTAAACTACTGAACTGATTACAATGAAATTTTGCACACTGTGTGCATTTTGGTCCAACTTGAGAGATAGGATAGTTTTTATCCCGATAAATGACCCTCAAATTTATAAATTGCGAATTTAAGGATTTTTATAGGAAGGGTCGTCGGATAGGGCAGAACAACGTCTGCCTGGCGAGCTAGTATAAAATATAATCCCCCTTTACCTTTAAACAGTCTACCGTCGTTACAATATTGACACTGTAGGAAATCCGGCTGTAAATGTAGTGGAGAGGAGATATACATTAAAAAAATCTAAAGAGATCTCTACAGCCTAAGATTTTTTAAAGTATAGATACGTCATACTCGCTCTAAAATGGCAATACGAAAATCAGGTAATTGCCCGACCCGCATTCAGTCGGACACGCTCTCGCGTCGCGGCTATACCTTCGTTACAGTGCGTAAATCTTCTAGTTATTCGTGGTAAAAATACATTCCTGTGTTTTTAGGTGGTACACAAGTTACACGGCAACTGTTACAGACAAGAAAATCGTCTCATTTATATTTTGAATATAGATGTTTTGGCTTTGACACTAGCTTGTGTGTTCATTTCCATATCGGTATGTCACGCGCTCGCGCCAATGAGCGCTCAGCAGCAACTAATGATGTATATTCATCTTTTTCTAACGATAGGTATGCCGTATCATCTGTCTATTTTTGTTATCGCAACGTTTCATAATAAATAAATAGTAGTGTGATGATTCTTGTGAAAATATTAAGTCATAGTTTCTTGAAATGATTAATTATCGATTCTTAATACGTCTACAATTTGTCAAATTATTCGTACGATTGGAAGTGGTTGAGAATTGAGAACTGAAATATAAAATTCTAATATAACCATACATATCTAGACACAAACACACGTCAAGCTTATTAAAAAAATAAAAAGATAAAAAATAAAAAAGCCTTTTATTTCTTGCTTCAAAGTAGAAATTTACAATTTTAAAACAGTGTGCATGCAAAAAAATAATTAATCTAGTGTTACAAAAAAAAAAACTTAGTATTTTGGTATATATTACTTTTAATAGTTAGGAATATAACGTTTATTTAGTAAGGAATATACTTAATTTTGATAGATAGATATGTAATAGAATAATATAGAACAAGACAATTTATCTTCTTACTTCTAGTAGTTGTCTTAGACAATTATAACAATGCATAATGAAAGTTTTTTTTTTGTTTTTGTACAATTGCAAGAACCCCTCTCAACGGAGGGTAAAGGCCTCCTCCAGAGTCATCGGGTGGTTTCCAAGTCCATCTCTGTTTGTTGTTCTTTTTGAAAAAAGTATTCATAATAGCTAGATTGTTCTCGTACGCAAACTCGATGAGTCTGTCTCCTCAGTTTCTATTACCATAGCCGTAACTTCCCGTAATGGTTTCGTTTGGTTTGGGTTGACCAATTTTGGCGTTAAAGTCACCCATGACTATTATATTATTTCCTGAAAGTTGTATGGCTTTGTCGACAGTACTGTAGAATAGCTCTAGTTCTTCTACCTTCGAGGCCTCTGTTGGGGCGTAAACTTGAATGATGCTTAAGTCTAAATTGTTGGTATGCATTCTTAGCAGGGCCACTCTTTCTGACAGTCCATTGAAACTTTTTATGTATTTTTTCAGCTGTTTTTTGACAATAAAGCCTACTCCATATAATCCCGGCGTTTCTCCAATGTGGTAGAAAATAAACTCATCATGTTCTTCTATTTTGTTACCGAGTTTTCTGACTTCTGAGAGACCAATAATATCGTACTTTACGTTTTTTAATGATTCTGTTAGTTCCAGTAGTCGTGAATAAGTCGATAGGGTTTTAACGTTGTAGGTCGATATATATAGGTGGTTATGATACTTGTTTTTAGTAGTCTTTGACGAACCTGCTAATGTTTCCTCTGGAGGGTTTCGGTCGTAATCTTCCACGGGGACCAGCCGGCTTGGAAGATGTGGTTTAGTGTTTGTTATTATTTATGGTGTGTTTTCCGTGAGAGAGGGCTGTAATTGTTATTGTTCGTTATTTTTGTTTGTTTGGTCGTATGGTAGGTTATTTTGGTTGTTGGTGGTTTGGTTTTTAGTTGTTAGGAAACTAAGTATTCCTGGTTTCATAACTCCCTCTGATAAACTCGACGATCTTCGTAGTCCTGTTTGAGTTTTGTTCTTTTTATTAGCTTGTGTCTTTGGTTCTGGTTGCGTAAAATCATTGTAGTTTGGTGATGTTGGTAGAGTTCTTTTCTTGTTGCCTGATGTATTTGCATTTTTGTAGTGTATTATCAGTTTATCGTACTTGATAGTGGCGGAGTTTCCTTTCTCTTTTTCAATTTTTGCTTGCTCTTGCAGTTCCCTTCTTTTTTCTAAAATATGTTGTGGAAAGTCTTCTTTTATGTAATAAGTGGTATCTTTCAATACTCTCCTGTGTTTAAAGATTTCTATTTTCGTGCCCAATGAAGTAAACGTTACGGTAATCGGCCGTGGTTTTTCTCCTTTCTTCCCTATTCTCCTAGTTTCTTGTATATCTCTGTGTTCTAGTCCTACAGAGAAGTATTGATTTATGAAACTTAATACGGTTTTTTCTAAATTTGCATATGATGTATCAGTTTCCGCTAAGCCAAAAATAACGATGTTCCTCTGTCTTGACTGTTTTTCTAAAAAGTATAATCTTTTTTCCTGGTTTTCCAGCTTCTCTTTAAGGTTTTCGTATTTTATATCTATTGCTTTAAACTTTTCCTCCAATATGGAGTTTATATTTTGCATAACTTGTTCCGTAACTTTGTCAGCTGATTGCACAATTGTTGCTTTTTGTTCATTCAGCTCATTTTGAATTTTTCTAAGCATATTCATTACTTCCTCCATATTTGTTGGATATATTTTACGATAATATAGTGTTGTGAATATTTTTTTGTCGTTTTGCAACTTGTGCAGTCCTCTGCTGGCTCGATTAGGAACTAGAGGACGGGACAGTTGTTTGGTGCGTGATAGTCTTTATAGTTTTGAGTATTTTCTCTAGATGACACTGTTTTATTGATCAAAAATGCAAAATCATGCCTAATTTAATTGTGTTTTGTAAGTTTTGCACTTGAATAATGTAAATTATAGTTTTGCACTTCGTTCATTTGATTTTAGACTACTGTTGACAATCTAATGTGGGAAATATTGTTAATAGTTTAGTTTTGAGGTCTTTTTCACTTCACTGTTTTGCACTTGTAATAGTTTGCTATTCACTGTTTTCGGACCTTGTCCACAATGTTTTTCGATAGTCACTTGTTTATTATTCCACTCCACTTGTTTTTCATTGGTTGTCCACCATCTGTCCACCGACTGTCCACCAGATGACAACCGAATTGACAACCAGTCACCAGTTATCACCCGGCTGTCCACCAGCAGTACACCAGTCGACAACCCGTACACCGGCTGTCCACCAGTAGTCCACAAGTCACTAGCGATGCGAATTGCATCCGATCCCTACGGCGGTCGGAAGCCCTCTCCTCTCAAGCTTATTACAGTGTGTAAATATCAATATGTTGTTTACAAATAACATTTCATTAAATATTATTAAATATTAATTGAGCGATTGATTCTCCCAAAGAAAAAAAACATCATCGAACGTGTGAAAATAAATTTTAACTAATTATGGCCCTAACATTGTGTATGACAGGTCAATAATTGAATGGCTTTGATATCCAAGCCCAGTCGAGATCGTCAGCGGAAAGAAAAAACTTTATTTCATTTTACTTTAATATAATTTTCCGTATTGTTGACCGTAGAAAATACGTTTTTAGCATTGTGAATGGTGTAAAAATTGCATAATATATGTCCATAACCGATAATAAGGATATTTTATCAATTCAAATATTAATAATATTTGTACTTATCATTAAGATGACATTTCAGCAGCGTTAAGTCTATACTAACTTATTCACTTGTTTTTTTCTCTGGATAATGATGTTATAATCCATATCTTCTACTAACATGTTCCGTTGTATTTGTTTATTTTCATTTTAAATTATTTTAAAAACTAGAAACATAATGATTTCTTATATTGACGCGAACGCTACACATTGAATAAAACTAATTTTACGGAATTTATCGCGTTTAATTAACCTACTATTTTATTAATTTTCGAAGTTTCGGGTGCTTTACAGCACCCATGGTCACGGGGGACTGAGGTGATTAATGTCCCGATGTCAAAGTTAACCCGGAGTACTTTCAGCTTTATTAATTTTTAATTTTATTCCGATCTATGTAGACGATACTTTCACAATTATACCATCAGACAAAGTAACTGCATTTTTCGAACATCCTTATTTCATAAACTCTAAAATTTAATTTACTATGGAGTTAGAGACAAATAATTCTTTAGCTTTCCTAGATGTGTTAGTCTTTTAAATAAAACTAACTTTACGGATTTTATTGCGTATATTAACTTATTTTTATATTCCAGATATTTCGGGTGCTTTCCAGCACCCGTGGTCACGAGGGACTGAGGTGTTTGACGTCCTGCTGTCATAGTTAGCCCGGCTACCTTTAGTTTTTTAATATTAATTTTTGGTTCGATTTACGCAGAATGAGCTTACAGTATCTTGAAGTCTAGCAGTGGTATACTTGGGTTTGGATTTGATTTTATTAATTATGGGATCCCAAGCAGATGGCAGCACCCATCCATCTTCTCTATTGAAATTTGGATGTTTTTTTTTTAATTTCAATAGCCTCGCGAATCATCCTTGGGAGTAATCGGTGTTCTTTTGCGAGGATTTGTGGTCTATCAAATCTAATGTAATGGCGGGGACGATCTTGAACATGTTCACAAACTGCAGACTTCTGGATACGTCGGTGCTTCACGTCAGCTATATGTTCATTAACACGGGTTTTTATAGATCTTTTTGTTTGTCCTATGTACGAGAGACCACATTCACAATCCAGCTTGTACACTCCTGCATCTTGTAGAGAGATATGACACTTGACGGATGGTAAAAATTGACCAATCTTCTTCAGCGGCTTGAAGTATGTTTTAATGGAAGCTCGCTTCAAGATGTAGCCAACCTTGTCTGTTAATCCTCTGACATAAGGTAGTACAGCAGGCACACGCTCGACTGTGGCTGGCTTCACTCGGTCACTGTGACGTAGGCGCGGGACCCGAAGCTTGTTGTCTTGCAGTACTTGGTCGACCTGCTGAAACTCGGCGGCTAGATGTTTTCTGTCACAGGTCTCTCGTGCTCTCTGAAACAAAGATTTTCCCACGGTAGCTAACTGTGAAGGATGGTGGTGCGATTCACCATTTAAATATCGGTTGGTATGGGTACAAAAAATATGGGTTGGTGTACAGAAAAAATACCCATACAAACCGATATTTCATCCTAGACGGCCCCTGCCGTTACATTAGATTTGATATACCACAAATTCTTGCGAAAGAGCATCGATTTCTGTTAAGGATGATAAGTGAAGCTATTGAAATTAAAAAACATCCTAATTTCAATAGATAGGAAGGCTGAGTTCTACCACCTGCTTAGGATCGTGTGATTAATAAAATTAAAACTAAACCCAAGCATACCCCTGCAAGAGCTATAGATTTACGTAGATCGGACATAAATTAATAATTAAAAAACTGAAGGTACTCCGGTTTAACTCTGACATCGGGACCTCAATCACCTCAGTCCCCCGGGACTATGGTTGTTGGAAAGCACCCAAAATGTCAAGCATAAATAAAAATAAGTTGATTTAGTGTGATAGAATCCGTAAAAGTAGTTTTATTCAACTAGAAACTTACCATAACTGCGCAATTATACAGCAATTTATAAACATTCAAGGAACAAATTTAACGACTATAAAATATAAAAGAAAATTATACAGACAGTTACAATCATTCGTAGGTACAACCATTCGTATATATTTCTTTAAAAAAATGAAATTTGTCCAGTTTTGTAATAGGAAATATGGAATGATGATTTCTTTAATTTGTACTATATGTAATCAGGCCGTGTGGTGGCGACGTGAGATAATGCAATAGCCGATATCTTTCCGGAAGTGTCGCAAGAGGGAGAAATAAATAAGGATAGGGGTAACATCATCTTTCTTATAACACTTTAAAACAATAAAAAGCTGCATTTGCTCACCCTCCGGCCAAGCGTAGCAACTATGACAATTTATAGGCAATTTGTGTATAAACGACATTTTTTTAATATAACTTATTTAAGACAATTTAATATGGAAGGTGTATTTTTTTTAATTTACTCGACATTTAAATAACATTAACAAAAATATCGACTTAAGACTCATTACTGACGATATCGGATGATGCATCCTGTGGAACGTCATTATAGTGCGGACTTTTTTATCCAGAGCGTTTAGTTCGGCCTGAGTCCACCTGAACATGCCAAAGGCATACATGAGAACAGGCATGATCCAACCGTAATTTACGTTCGTCTTATTCACACCGGACAAAAGGCTGTTAAACACTTTGGTCAAGCGTGCATAAAACACATCGCAAACTAACTGCTTCACATCCGTCTCATCGATACCGATATTCTGTGACATACCCAGGTATCGGTATGTTTCAGCCTCGGAAAGGGTCATTATGTTGATGGGCATAGATAAGTCTATGCCTCAGAGTTAGCAACCCTTCCCCTTTTAACATGGAGGACCGCACACTTATCCGTCCTCAGCTCCATTCTAATAGAATTGCTAAAATCACATGTGATGTTTAGCAATTTCATAAGATGAGAGCGACTGGAGGCGAATAACTTGAGATCATCCATATAGAAAAGGTGGGTCACTTTTGTACCTCCTGGACCCTCCAGTAAGGTACTGAGAGGGTTCAGAGAGAGGCAGAACCAGATTGGACTCAAGCAATCGCCCTGGAAGATACCCTTCTTATCCTTATGTGGTTCTCCGCAGCCATCATACGCTCGCCTAGATGACAAAGGATCGTACTCCATTGCCCCATACACTGCCCAAGGAAGTCTCGAACTGTACAGTTAACCTTGTACAGCTCGAGAACCCTCTTAAGCCATGTATGAGGCACCGTCGAATGCCTTTTATAGTCTATCTAGGCGGCGGAGAGGTTCCGACGGTTGCTTTTAACCACCTTGCCAATGACCGCATCAATGAGGAGTGGTTCCTTGGTTCCACGACCATCACCCCGACATCCATTCTGAGCCCGCGACATCACCTGATTTGAGTTCAGGTGACGAGTGATTCTCGCGCTCAAAATGGATGTTAGTGTCTTGTATATGGTAAGTAGACACGTTATGGGACGGTATTTGCTCGGAATTTTTCTGTGGAATCCCAGTCTTTAGGAACCAAATTACTGATCCCAGTAGTGAAGAGGCTCGGGAGCGACTTTTGATCGAGAGTCTCTTGAAACTGTCGGGCGAGCACAGCGTGACAAACCACAAACCCCTTCAGCCAATAGTGATGCAGTCCGTCGAGTCCCGGACTTTTCCAGTTCGGAGCCCTACGGACCGCGTCAGCTACGTCATCCGGCGTTATGATGACGGGGTCCATGGGCGTAACATTCACACACTGACTCGCCACAACTTCTGTCCAAGGGCCCTCGCTGTGGTTTACGGTCTCTGACCACAGGCCGCGCCAGAATGCGATAGTGTCGGCCTGATTCAGTGCTGGGCTCGTTCCACGTACCATTGGTCGCTCCAATGATTCATAGAGCCTCTACTGATCACTCTGGAAGAGACGATTCTGGTTGAACCGTGTCGAGCTCTCGGTATATCGCCGAATCCGCTTCCCCCGAGCAGCGATTCTCTGCTTCAGGTCGTCTAGGCGCTCCGTCAGTTTTTGCGTGATATCCGGCTGGGAAAAACTGATAATTATCCCAGCAAACACCATCCTGACGGTGCGCAAAATTCTCGGCCTATTATTGCCTGACCAGAAGCTTATCAGTATGCCGATGAGGGCCCTTGCATTTGCGATACAGTCCTCAATCCTTCTTCTCCAGGCTGGGATGGATTACTTTGTCTAGTAGCGCGTCCAGCCGTGGCAACTTTGGCGCCAATAATGCGGCAAACTGCCAGTGCGGCGCCAAAAAGAATTGAGTCTGTTTTGCAAAGGTCCTGGCTGGCTTCCAAATAGGTCACCAGCATTGGGTAGAGAGCCTTCACGACAGCGCGATTCCGCTTGCTTAGGGGCATGCGCGGAAGTCACGGTCGATTTTCGAGAGGCATACTGCGCGTTTCCAAAATAGCCTCTTCTAATATACTCTTCATATGGTCTAGTTCTAGTTCCTGGACGACTGTTCCATCATCGTCTGAACCAACCATAACTGAAAGATTCACGGCGGCATCCACGTGTGCTGGTTGCTCTGCAACTTGTGGCGCCGCATCCTCAGACGTAGCATTTTCATCCGATGAGGGTACAGCCTCACGTCGTAGCCGTTCGAGTTCGGTGCTATCGAATATTTTTGAGCGCAAGAGATACCGAACTCGGTCTGCCAGGTTTTGCTTGGTGACGGTAGATGGCTCTAGCTCAGCAAAAAGTCGATGCATCCTAGCCCGATACGCAAAACCTCCAATTTCTCCCCCTTTCGCCCTAAAATACGCCCGCAATGCGTCGCTGTTCATCCGCATTGACCAACGCAAAACAGTGGTAGATCCACGCGGTAGCTTTTGCTGTCGCACGGATGGGCCAGCTCAAACCGAGGTGGTACCACGACCTCACAGAAAACCAGCATGAAGTAGAGGTTTACCTCTGCGTTTCGCTTGGTGAGTGCAGGTGGCCGGAGGCCCTTTTTACTGGAAATGAGGCATTCCATCTTAGTCCTCACGGGTGACAACGCAACTACATTTTGATTTGTAATAGAAGATAGATGTAGATGTCTATGGGTCGCAGCAGCCACTTACCATCAGGTGGATTGTGTGCTCGTTTCTCATCCTTACCTATAAAAAAAAACGCATGCGGCGTACTCCACCAGTGGAGGGTGCTGATTCCTGGGCCCGCGAAGACCCTGCCAACACCAAGCCAGCTGGTGGTGGTCGTGCAGCACCTCGCGCTCGGCTGGCGGCCCGCATGCTGTCGCGTCCAGCGCCAGCTCGAGACGCGCCCCGGCGACCCCCAGGCAGCGGCCTTATACGCAGTCTATTTCATTCCATCATCCATAAATTGGGCGTCAATTAACGGGAGACGCCCAGGCCCGGTACCGTTTCATGATTTATTTATTATATTATTATGATCCTAAATGCCATGCTTGCATTATGCCATTGCATGGCATTTATGATCTAGAAAATTAACTCCATGACCTTATCACTGAATAAAACTGAGACACAAGCAAAGAATAAATAATAGTACTACGTAACACAAGTTAGACTATCGAAGTTGCAATTATCACATTTGACATGAGAAATTCAACAATGGCCAAACTTCAAGAAACTTTTTGATTGTGCTTTGGAGTATACACATTTTCCTGCAATTCATATATATATATATATATATTATATAACAATATTTGTAGTCTCCTCGCCGAATGAAGGAGCTAATCTAATAAGCTCTTTGTTAATAACTGAGAAAAAATTTACAAATGTATTTAATATGCATAAAAGCAAGTATGAAAACTAAACATTTTTTTTGAATTTACTTGCGATCGATAGGTCAAACTTAGAAAAAATCATTACAGCTTTACAAATAACTCTCGTCTTACTGACTTAATTAAATTTTAATGATTGGGACGTCTTATTAGTTTATATTATTACACACAAATCAGATAACTCGCTTAGATCAGCATGATAACTAAACAGAAAAGAGTCAACTATTCCCAAAATGAAATTAAGTAGTTCACGTACAGTTTAATGCAATGCAAAAAATGTGTTCTTTTAGTAAACCGAGTTTATTTCGTACCGAGGGTTTGATAACGTTTTATAACGCTTTCTTTTAATGAAAGAAGATAAAGAGGTTAAAAGAAATGCTGGGCACTTATACCTAAAATTTAATATAAGCGTGGAGACGAGTGAAATTTGTTTCCTTTAGAACATTAATTAACTTAATCGATAACATGTTAATTTTTTATATTTACACGAACATTGAATAAAACTACTTTTGAGGATGCTATTGCGTTTAATTAAATTGTTTTTATTATTAATTACCGACGTTTCGGGCGCTTTACAGCACCCATGTTCACGGGTGACTGAGATGATTGCCGTCCCGGTGTCAGAGTTAATCCGGAGTAGCTTCAGCTTTTTTAATTATTAATTTTGGTCCTATCTATGCAGAATGAACTTTTTGTCTTGAAGTCTTGCAATGGTATATATACTTGGGTTTAGTTTTAATTTTATTAATTACAGGATCCCAAGCACATGGCAGTACCCAACCTCCCTCTCTTTTGAAATTAGGATTTTTTTATAGTACAGGGTGACAAACGAGCACACAGTCCAACTGATGGTAAGTGGTTGCTGTGGCCCATAGACATCTACATTTATCCTCGTTTGCAAATCAAAATGCAGATGCGTTGCCACCCGTGAGGACTAAGATGGAATGGCTCGTTTCCAATAAAAAGGGTCTCCGGTTCTCTATACTCCCCATACGAAACACAGTAGTGTTAAGCTGCTATTTGACGCTGGTATTCTGTGAGAGCGTGTTTCTTCCCCGGTCGATACGACCCATTCGTGCTACAACTACACTACTAATATAGCTGCAGCATGGCTCTACCACGTACAGCTTGTTTTTTGTGTTCTTTAATTTCATTTGCGAGAATTTGTGGTTTATTAAATCTAATATAATGACGGGGGCCGTCTAGGATAAGATCACAAACTGCAGACTTCCCGGAACGTTGGTGCTTCACGTCAGGTAAGTGTTCTTTTACGCGGGTTTTTTGTAGATCGTTTTGTTTGTCCTATATATGACAAACCACATTTACAATCAAGCTTGTATGTTGTTTGTTGTAAGTGAGTGGTAAGAACTGACTAATCTTCTTCGGCGGCTTGAAGAATCTTCTAATAGGAGCTCGCTCCAAGACGTGGCCAAACTTGTCTGTGACACCTCTAACACATGGTAGTACAGCAGGCATACGCTCGACTGTAGCCGGCTTTACTCGGTCACTGTGACGTAGGCGCGGGACCCGAAGCTTGTTTTCGTGCAGAACTTGCTTGACGTGCTGAAGCTCGGCGGCCAGGTGTTTGCTGTCACAGATCCCTCGTGCTCTCTGTAACAAAGATTTGCCCACGATAGCAAACTGTGAAGGATGACGGTGGGATTTACCGTTTAAATATTGGTTTGTATGGGTCTTTTTCTACACACAGTGTGACCTATGGTGTTGTTAGGATTTCGACTGACTAACACATCTAGTAAAGCTAAAGAATTATTTGATTCTAACTCCATAGTAAATTGAATTGTATAGTTTATGGAATTAAGATGTTATAAAAATGCAGTTACTTTGTCTGATGGTAAAATTGGGAAAGTATCGTCTACGTACCGCTTGTAGAACCTTGGAGTTACTGGTGCAGTAAGCAGGGCTTTCTGCTCAAAATTCTTCCATGGAAATGGGTTATAATGAGATAACTCTGACATTGGGACGTCAATCACCTCAGTCCCGCCTGACCATGGGTGCTGTAAAGCACCCGAAATGTCGGGAATTAATAATAAAAAATAAGTTAATTAAATGCGATAGAATCCGTAAAAGTGGTTTTATTCAATAAAATGTTATTCTTCTTTGTAATATATAGTCAAATTAATTACTAACTACAAAGTCTAAGATCTCGTTAAATTCTATTGTGTTTCTCAAAGACATTTTATCTATTATAATATTGAGTATTGATATATAACCCCTTATTTAATTATTTTCACATAACCTCTAAAGTCTAAAGATATCTGCTACTAACTGTAAACAAGAAAAGTACTAATGAAATGCTTTAAAGTATGTACTTCATGCGACCGGAATACGTTAGTTAAAGAACGAAGAAGAACTTCGACTTGGCCGTGGCGATTAGAAGGTGCCTTCAAGAAAAGAGCCTACTCCTTTTTAAAATGCCGGCAACGCATCTGCAATTCCCCTGGTTTTGCAGTTGTTCATAGGCGGCGTTAGTCACTTACCATCAGATGAGCGCCTCGTTTGACCCCTCTTCTATAAAAAAAGCCATCAGGTTGCTTAATTTACCTCTATACATCTATACAGATCAATAAAATTAATTTTGTAATGTTAAAATAACAGCTTTTTACAAAACACATAATATATGAAAGTACATACGGTACATATAATAAAAAGAATTTAAAATTTTTGCCTGTCTGTCTGTCTGTATATCTGTTTTTTTGTTTGTTCCGGCCAATCCCCGAAACGGCTGAACAGATTTTGACGGAACTTTTATTGACAGATAGCCAGAAAGATAGCAAGGAGTAACTTAGGCTACTTTTACTTTAGAAAAAATAATTAGTTCTTCGCAATAAAAAATTCAAACCAATGAAATTCAAACGTAATAAATTCAACGCGGGCTAAGTCGTAGTGAATAGCTAGTCTGTTATAAGACTGCATAGTGCTATCTTCCAGTGGTCATCAGGTGTTTTAGCCTTTCGTAGCACCTTGGATATGAAAATTAATTTGAATATTACCATTAATGCCACCTTTACCTTTTTAAACAAAGTGATTAAAATGTGGAAAAATTCTTGTTAAATATTTTTCATTAAATTTTATCTTACATTGTAGCAATGTAGATTTGAAAAGAAATAATATGCACACACATACACTGCATATTAAGCAGTACCATAAGGTACGGACAATTAAAAAGAAAGCAATTTATTGATTATTTACTTTTTAAATTGGTATAATTAATACTCGTACACAGAATATTAAAGGCTGACTTATTTAATTTTTTTTGAGAAATGCTAAAATAAGTGGCATGGATGAAATTCGGCATTTTTAGCTTTAGCATATCCATACTAGGTTACGGCTACGCTTCAAACACACGGTATTATAAAATATTAATTGCTTTCTCGAAGGAAATATTAATATTCAAAGAGCATGTTAAAGACAAATAAAGACTTAATTAAATTTTACCCGTTAACAGAGCGTTAAAAAAATGTATCATTAATAGTGAATGAAATCAGAATTAGAAAGACCAGAGAATTAGATTTATTCATATTTTGTCATCTTCTTTCAAGATCATACATAAAGTCCATGTCACACATATGCCGGTAGTTGTTGAGAGCACTAAGCTCGAAGTTATTGACGAGTATGTTTACCTGGGACAAACAGTTCCAGTCCAGTTTTTTTGCTACGTAACGTTCGGTCGCATTTACTGTTTGCTCCGATTGTTGAAACCGGTGCAATTTTAGCCAGTGCTTCTCAAACTGTTCAGTATCTAAGTTTATAAGTTCTTAATATCTGTCACAATGGATACTCATAATTGTGGTGCATGTGGGGAGTTGTTATCAGAAGGTCCTCACTGCACTGTAAGTATGCAATCAAGAACTACATTTTCCCTGTGCTGGAATAAATGAAGATGGATATCGCAAGCTGGGAGATAGGAAGTCCTGGCGATGTTTCAAGTGTAAACAAAACTCACTCTATCCAGCCTCTTTTATCACCATAGGTTGAATCCGATGCACTAATACTTAAGGAGATAAGAGCTCACTTCTGATAAACTAATAGATGCTTAATTAGAATGCCTTAAAGATGAAGTCATTACCTTGAGAACTAATTTGCTGATCCTAAATCTTCACTAAATAATACTAACGTGGCGCTAAAAGAATTTAATAACAAAATTAGGGACTTCGAACAGCGTCTAGTACAGGTCGAGAAAGTGCAAAAACATGAATTTTAACAGTGGTAGAGCCACGCGGCAGCTTTTGCTGTCGCACGGATGGGCCGGCTCGAACCGGGGTGGTACCACGACCTCACAGAATACCAGCGTGAAGTAGAGGTTTACCTCTGCATTTCGCTTGGTGAGTGCAAGTGGCCGGAGGCCCTTTTTACTGGAAATGAGGCAATTCATCCTAGTCCTCACGGGTGAAAACGCATCTGCATTTTGATTTGTAATAGAGGATAGATGTAAATGTCTATGGGCCGCAGCAACCACTTACCATCAGGTGGACTGTGTGCTCGTTTGTCACCCTTATCCTATAAAAAAATGCTAACCTAATTCAGACTCGGTTAGAAAATCTGGAACAGGAGTCGAACTCTGCGGAGCAATGGTAAAGAATTAATAATATATTCTTGTATCAAAATGAAAATCGGAATACGCGATAGTAAATAATTTTTGCCAAATATTTTTACTATTAGTGAAATAATTTTGAATAATGCATGACAATGCTTTAGCAAGCTGCATTCTTGCACCTTTAGGAATTCTTTTAACTGGTAAATTACGATGATAATTGTAAATTTGCTCCGAAAAAAAGGAACATTTGTGTCATTATAGGAATTACTAACAGAGTTATAAATTTCGGTGGGTTGTGAAGCCGAAATATTTTACTATGTATCGTTTAATATGT
Organism: Parnassius glacialis; assembly: GCA_033319125.1. NCBI lineage: Eukaryota > Metazoa > Arthropoda > Insecta > Lepidoptera > Papilionidae > Parnassius > Parnassius glacialis. Next base: position 7,671,988 of record JAVANC010000012.1, on the reverse strand, counting down.
ATATTTAATCCCCTTTTACTTTTAAATAACCTATCGTCGTTACAATTTTGACACTGTTGGAAATCTGGCTGTGAATGTAGCAGAAAGGAGATATTCATTAAAAAATCTAAACAGAACTCTACAGCACCTAAAAGACTTGATATTACATAGCTTCATATTGACTTGAAATATGATGTACCCCGCCACGCATCTTTCCCTGATTTAATATTAATATCGATAACGGAATTCGTTATATATCGTTATTACTGACAATTTGTGTTCATTATTATACAATTATTATAATACAATATAACGTTAGATATGGTTAAATTACACATAAATATTCATGTAGCGTGCCATCCTTACGATGAATATCACGTTCCGTCGGCTAGGTGCAGACGTAAAACGAATATTTGCAGCCCGCAACCAATGTGTCTCCTCTCATTGAAGAGTGGAAAATTCAATAGCTATCAAAGAAATTAAATTATTATGCTCTTTGGCTAACAACTGAGAACTGCAGTAAAATATTTAAAAAAATGTGTTTATTTAAATGGAATAAGGGTGACAAACGAGCACACATTCTGATGGTTAATAGATGTTGTGGCCCAAAACTATCTTCATATATCCTTGATTAAGAATCAAAATGCAGATATATTGTCCCCTCTCCCCCTCCTTATCTTATATAAAAAAGGAATCATCATAATCGGTTCACAATTGACGATGATATCGCGTAAAAATACGTACAGTCGCATTGATAAACTTTTCCTTTTTAAGTCGGCCAACAATAAAATATTAGTGTTTAAATTACCTAAACAACACCCTTCGATTACAGGTTGTGATTATTCTTGTGAGAATATTAAGTCATAATTTCGTGAAATGATTAGTTATCGATTCTTAATACGTCTGCAATTTTTCAAATTATTCGGACGATTGGAAGTGGATGAGAATTGAGAACTGAAATAGAAAATTCTAATATGTTCATACATATCTAGATACAAACACACGTCAAGCTTATTACAGTGTGTAAATATCAATATGTTGTTTACAAATAACATTTCAATTAAATATTATAAAATATTAATTGAGCGATTGATACTCCCAAAGAAAAAAAATCATCGAACGTGTGAAAATAAATTTAAACTAATTATTTCCCTAACATTGTGTATGACAGGTCAATAATTGAATGGCTTTGATATCCAACCCCCGTCGAGATGGTAAGAGGAAAGAAAAAACTTTATTTCATTTTCTTTTAATTTAATTTTCCGTATTGTTGACAATAGAAAATGAGGTTTTAGTATTGTGAATGGTGAAAAAACTGCATAATACTTATATATGTACATAATCGATAATAAGGAAATTTAATCGATACAAATATTAAAGGATTTGTGCCTATCATTAAAATGATATTTCATCAGCGTTTAGTCTAATACTAACGTATTCATTTGTTTTCTCTCTGGATAATGACGTTATAATCTACACTCTCTCTATCTCCACTGATATGTTCCTTTGTATTTGTCTATTTTCATTTTAAATTATGTAAAAATTAAAAACTTAATGATATCTTATATTTATGCGAACACTACATATTAAATAAAACTATATTTACGGATTCTATCGCGCTTAATTTACTTATTATCTTATTAATCCTACAAGTTTCGGGTGCTTTACAGCACCCATGGTCACGGAGACTGAGGTGGTTGATGTTCCGATGTCAGAGTTAACCCGGAAAACCTTCAGCTTTATTAATTATCAATTTTATTCCAATCTACATAGACGATACTATCACAATTTTACCATCAGACAAAGTAACAATATTTTTAAAACATCTCAATTCCATGAACTCTAAAATTCTATTTACTATGGAGTAAGAGGCAAATAATTCTTTAGCTTTCCTAGATGTGTTAGTCTTTTTTTATAGGATAGTGTGACAAACGAGCACACAGTCCACCTGATGGTAAGTGGTTGCTGTGACCCATAGACATCCACATCTATCCTCAATAAAGAATCAAAATGCAGATGCGTTGTCACCCGTGAGGACGAAAATGGAATGCCTGTTTTTCAGTAAAAAGGGTCTACGGTTCTCTACACTCACCATACGAAACATAGCAGTGTTAAGCTGCTATTTTACGCTGGTATTCTAAGTGAGCGTGGTCCTTCCCCGGTCGAGCCGACCCATTCGAAATCCTAACAACACCATAGGTCACTCTGTGTATTGAATATGTTTCAGAGAGCACAAGGGATCTGTCACAGCAAACACCTGGCCATCGAGCTTCAGCACGTCAAGCAGGTGCTGCACGATAACAAGCTTCGGGTCCCGCGTCTACGTCACAGTAACCGAGTGAAACCGGCCACAGTCGAGCGTGTGCCTACTGTACTACCATATGTCAGAGGTGTCACAGACAAGATTGGCTACATCTTCAAGCGAACTTCTATTAAAGTTAGAACATTCTTCAAGCCGCCGTAAAAGATTAGTCAGTTCTTACCTTCCGTCGATTGCAATATTCCTCCACAAGATGTAGAAGTGTACAAGATTGATTGTGAATGTGGTCTCTCAAATATAGGGAAAACAAAGCGATCTTTCAAAACCCACATAAAAGAACACATAGCTGACGTGAAACACCAACATTGCGGGAAGTCTGCAGTTTGTGATCATAACCTAGGCGGCCCCTGCCATACATTTAGGTTTACTGGTTTATGAAATTTATTTCTCAAAAGAATAAGACATCCATTTGTCTGAGAAATACAAGATTGACTTAAAAAAGATACGTTTTTTTACATATGAACAAATTTAAAGATCTTTATTACTCATTAAGACAAATGCATGTCACTTACATGAGTACATAGCTGAAAGTAATTTCCACAGTCGTTCACTAAATTAAATTCACCAAAAATACATACACTTCACCCGCGCAACGCATTCACGATTATTTAAGTGAGTCATTTGCAACAAGATATTCATAAAATTGTTTCTTGAATGCATTGAACGAGCTAAAATTTTTTTTATAATATGTGCGGGTAATTTGTTATAAAGTTGCGCTCCTTCAAATGTTAACATTGTGTTACCGTAGTTTTGGGTAGGACGAGAAAACTCGCGCGACGAGAGAAGCAGCGGTTGTAAACCTTTTTACGTTTTACGAATTGTAAGTTAGTATGAATATCATTATTTAGAGTTTTTCTTATAAAATTGAGGTATTGTAAATATACATTTTTTAATATTAAATATTTTTGTTTCATTATAGATATTTTTTGGTTTCTGTTAAAAAGTGACAATTAAAGAGCATTTTAACGAGTTTATTTTGTAAAATTTGAAGTTCACTTATCCTTGGCCTTACTGCATGCCCCCAGACTTCGATGAGGTAGGTTATATGTGGCTTTATTAGCGTATTATATAATGTAAGACGTAATTTATTAGGAATGCATCGGACAATATGACGAAGACAACCACAAAGTGACACCAGTTTCGTTTTTATGTGTTCGATGTGGTGTTTCCATGTTAAATGAGTGTCAACTTGTAAACCAAGGTATTTTTCATGAGTTTTCATTTCTAAGGGAATATTATTAATTGTTAGTGGAGAGTGGGGGGGGGGGGGATGAATTTATTTTTAGACCTAAATAAAATGTAACAAGTGTTTGAAATGTTTATGGTTAATTATATTATATTGAATTATATTGAAACCAATCATATAGTGTGTTTAAATCGTCTTGAGCCTGCGACATTATGTCATGTATTGATGAAACAAAGTAAAATAGCAGGTATCAAATAGGCGTAAAGGGTAATATGGCCATATAAACCTAAATCGTGTATGCTGTTAATATAGGTCAAAAAGAGCAACCGGGCTAAAATTGATCTTTGAGGAATTCCACAAGTTATTGGTAAAGATTTACTTTGAATGTTGCCTATTTTGACTACTTGTGATCTATTTTCTAGGTATGATTGAAACATGTTCAAAACTTTGCTGGTAATACCGATTCTCTCTAACTTTTTAGTAAGCAATTTATGACTGACCGTATCGAACGCCTATTTCAGATCTATTAATATACCTAGGACTATATGTTTTGATCTATGTTATGTTTTATTTTAGTGATAAGATCAATTGTTGCCGTAAGTGTGCTACTTTTTGGTCTAAACCATGTTGTCGTTCAGATATAAAGTTAATAGAGTTCAGATACTTTTGTAATCTTGTGTGTAAAACCTTATCAAGAACTTTTGATAAAACTTTTGACAAACCACACATTCTCGCGAAAGAACATCGATTTCCGTTAAGAATGATAGGTGGGGCTATTGAAATTAAAAAAAAAAAATCTTAATTTCAATACAGAGGAAGGCTGGGTACTACTATCTGCTTGTGATCGTATGATTAATAAAATTAAAACTAAACCCGAGCATACCACTGCAAGACCTATAGAGTTGCGTAGATCGGACCAAAAGCAATAATTAAAAAAAAACTGAAGGTACTCCGGTTTAACTCTGACATCGGGACGTCAATCACCTCAGTCCCCCGTGACCATGGTTGCTGGAAAGCTTCCCAAACTTCGGGAATATAAAATAAGTTAATTAAATCCGTAAAAGTAGTTTTATTCAATAGAAACTTACCATAACTGCGCAATTTTACAGCCGATTCTAAACATCTAAGGAACAAATTTAACGACTAAAATAAAATAAAAGAAAAACATACAGACAGTTCAATCTTTCGTAGTTACAATCATTTGTATATAGTTCTTTAAAAAAATGAAATTTGTCCACTTTTGTAATAGGAAATAGGGGAATATGGGATGATGATTTCGTCAATTTGTACTATATGTAATCAGGCTGTGTGGTGGCGGCGTGAGTTATGCACAATATCTTTCCGGGGGTGTCGTAAGAGGGGGTAAAAAATAAGAATAGGGGCAACAGCACCTTTCTGATAACACCTTAAAACAATAAAAAGCTGCATTTGCTCACCCTCCTGCCAAGCGTAGCCACTATGGCAATTTATAGGCAATTTATGGAAAAACGACATTTTTTTAATATAATGTATTTACGACAATTAAATATGGAAGGTTTAATTTTTTTTTTAATATACTCGATATTTAAATAACATTAACAAAAATATCGATTTAACCGTGATATTCAGTAAATAAGCGTTAAAGTTGTCGTACACATGCAAATTGTCATTATCAAAAAAAATTTAATCAACTTTTTTCTTGTGAAATGATTAACCTCTGCATATATAAGAAATAAAGGAGATATTATAAAGTGCATTGGAACGGCATGAAAGGCTCTTCCCTACTCCTTCCCTCATTAAAATGAAATAACGAGTATTTATTTGCCTCAAAAAATATTCAATGTTAAAATTTAAATAAACAGCACAATAATTCGTTGTAACAAAACGGTATGTGAGTTAGTTGAATCAGGAAACCCAATACTCCTGCTATTCTACCACAGCAGTTTTAACAGTGGTAGAGCCACGCGACAGCTTTTGCTGTCGCACGGATGGGCCGGCTCGAACCGGGGTGGTACCACGACCTCACAGAATACCAGCGTGAAGTAGAGGTTTACCTCTGCGTTTCGCTTGGTGAGTGCAGGTGGCCGGAGGCCCTTTTTACTGGAAATGAGGCATTCCATCTTAGTCCTCACGGGTGACAACGCATCTGCATTTTGATTCGCAAACGAGGAAAGATGTAGATGTCTATGGGCCGCAGCAACCATTTACCATCAGGTGGACTGTGTGCTCGTTTGTCACCCTTATCCTATAAAAAAAAAAAACATTTACGCATGTACCATACAGTGTCTTAGGCAAGTAATGAAATAAAAGAATGACTGTATCCAGCATACAGCAGCAGCAAGACGTGACATATAACATATTTAATTTGTGAGAAAAGAGAGAGGGAGACAGACAGTAAAGAAAGGAATTTGTTGGTTAGATTGTTTGTTATTAATTGGTGTATTAAATATATTTTTCACAAGCATAGACTTAGAATATACTGGTGTAGAATCAAGATTTTTTACTTCTCTTTCATGGAAACTAATCGATGTTTGACTACCTAATTAATAAAACCTGACATAACCGAGTCTTAGTGTTACGAAGACCAAAGAAGATTTCCCAGGATGCCTTAATCAAGGAATGGCTGCATTTCGATTAAATTTAACCTGAAAGTGTAAAAGATATAATGAATAACTCAGTCTGTTTTCCTTTACACAGTCCGTAACGTTGTCTTTGTACTCTAGTATTCTTTCTAGAATTATGCACTTTGCTTACGTACTGTGTAATATTCTCTCTGTGGTTAGTTCCAAATATTTATATTAAAAATATTCATTCACGTAAGCTTAACACATTTTGAATAATATAATTAGCAGAAAATGAATATTGACCACTTAAACATATGTTTAAAATAAAATTCATCTTAAAGTTATTACACCTTTTTTTACTACTCTTGTAAAAATTTATAAATGATACTAGAATTAGTAACACTACTAGAATTATACATTTTATTAAAAATGCATAAGACCAACAACACGTAGATATTAAAATAATAAGGAGGTTTTGAAAAAAGTGATGGTAAAATTAGACGACACAGACGGAAACTGCAATGCTGGAAAGAGATTCTGAAAACCCTCAAAAACTGAAATTCACGAAGCGGAAAGAATGGCAATAGGAAACAAATATTACCTGACCAAAGCTATTCCAGAGCTATATCAGTATATTAGCAAGCATGACATTTATGATCTAGAAAATCAACTCCATGACCTTATCATTAAATAAAACTGAGACACAAGCACAGTATAAATAATAGTACTACGTAACACAAGTTAGACTATCGAAGTTGGAATTATCACATTTCATACGAGAAATACAAGAATGGCCAAACTTCAAGAAACTTTTTGAATGTGCTTTGGATGATACACATTTTCCTAAAATCCAAAGCCTACAATAGTGAAGGAGCTAATCTAATTAGCTCTTTATTAATAACTGAGAAAAAATTAAACAAATGAATTTTAATATCCATAAAAGCAAGTATGAAAACTAAACAATTTTTTTGAATTGCCTTACGATCGATAGGTCAAACTTAAAAAAAATCATCACAGCTTTACAATTATTACCTATTAATAAAAAATTACTCTCGTCTTACTTACTTGAAATGAATTTTAATGATTGGTATGTTTTTTTTTTTGTTTATATTATTACACAAACATCAGATAACTCGCTTAGATCAGCATGGCAACTTAACAGAAAAGACTCAACTACTCCCAAAATGAAATTAAGTAGCTCACGTACAGTTTAATTCAATGCAACAAAAATGTGTTCCTTTAGCAAACCGAGTTTATTTCGTACCGAATTCATCCTCTTTCATTTAAAGAAATGGTTATAAAACGTAATCAAACCCTCGGTACGAAATAAACTCGGTTTGCTAAAGGAACCCATTTTTGTTGCATTGAATTATGCACTGCTGGGCACATATACCTATAATTTAATATAAGCATGGAGACGAGTGAAATTTCTTTCCTTTAGATCATTAATTAACTTAATCTATAACATGTTGATTTCTGATATTTACGCTAACACTATGCATTGAATAAAACTACTGTTATGTATTCTATTGCGTTTACTCAACTAATTTTTTATTAATTCCCGATGTTTCGGGTGCTTTACAGCACCCATGGTCACGACGGACTAAGGTGATTGAGGACCCGATGTCAGAGTTAAGCCGGAGTACTTTCAGCTTTTTTAATTATTGATTTTGGTCCGATTTACGCAAATCTATAGGTCTTGCAGTGGTATGCTTGGAATTATTTTTAATTTTGTTAATCACACGATCCCAAGGAGGTGGTAGTACCCAGCCTCCCTCTCTATTGAAATTAGTATGTTTTTTAATTCTAATAGCCTTACGTATCATACTTGGCAGGAATCGATGTTCTTTAGCGAGAATTTGTGGTTTATCGAATCTAATATAATGGAGGGGCTGTCTAGGATAAGATCACAAACTGTAGACTTCCCGGAACGTTGGTGCTTCACTAAGTGTTTTTTCCGCGTGTTTTTATTGATCGTTTTGTTTGTCCTTTATATGAGAGACCACCTTCACAATCAACCGTGTACACTCCTGCATCTTGTAGAGGAATATAGCACTTGACGGAAGGTAAGAACTGACTAATCTTCTTCGGCGGCTTGAAGAATTTTCTAATAGAAGCTCACTTCAAGATGTAGCCAATCTCGTCTGTGACACCTCTCACATATATTAGTACAGAAGGCACACGCTCGAATGTGGCCGGCTTCATTTGATCACTTTGACGTAGACGCGGGACCCGAACCTGGTAGTCGTGCAGAACCTGTTTGTCGTGCTGAAGCTCGGCGGCCAGGTGTTTGCTGTCACAGATCCCTCGTGCTCTCTGCAACAAATATTTGCCCACGGTAGCTAACTGTGAAGAATGATGGTGGGATTCACCGTTTAAATATCAGCTTGTATGGATCTTTTTTCTATGCACATTGTGACCTATGGTGTTGTTAGGATTTCGAATGACTAACACATCTAGGAAAGCTGAAGAGTTATTTGCCTCTAACTCCATAGTAAACTTAATTGAGTTTATGGGATTAAGATGTTCTAATAATGCAGATAGATTTGTCTGATGGTAAAAATGTGAAAGTATCGTCTACGTACCGCGTGTAGAATCTTGGAGTTACTGGTGTAGTAAGCAGGGCTTTCTCATCAAAGTGCTCCATGAAAATGGGTTATAATCAGTTAACTCTGACATCGCGACGTCAATCAGCTCCGTCCCTTGTGACCATGGGTGCTGTAAGGCACCCGAAACTTAGGAAATTAATAAAAAAAATAAGTTAATTAAACGCAATAGAATCCGTAAAGTGGTTTTATTAAATAATATGTTGTTCTTCATTGAAATATATTCTCAAATTAGTTACTAACTACAAAGTCTAAATCTTGTTTACGTTTATTGTGTTTATGAAAGGCATTTTATCTATTAGGTATAATATTGAGTACGTATTGATATATACCCCCTTATTTAATTATTTTCACATAACCCTCCACTGAACTTCTCCTTCCAGAATGTTTGAAATTCTGGGGAATATGGCTACAAAAGTCTAAAGATATCTACTACTTACTGTAAACAAGAAAAGGACTAATGAAATGCTTTAAAGTATGTACTTCATGCGACCGGAATACGTCAGTTATGGAACTACTACTTGTCGTAGGAGGTGAGAAGGTACCAATCCAGACGGACTTCTAGGCGTTGAAGCAGATTAAATACCTGATAAAGCATACTTATTTATTAATTTGGCGCTATCTCAGACTTCAAGTTGTTTAATTTACCTCTATACATCTATACAGATCAATAAAATTAATTTTGTAATGTAAAAATAACAGCTTTTTACAAAACACATATATGAAAATATATACGGTACATCTAACAAAATACAAAAGTTAAAATTTTTGTCTGTATATCTGTCTTTTTGTTTGTTCTGGCTAATCTCCGAAACGGCTGAACAGATTTTGACGGAACTTTTACTGGCAAACAACATGTTACGAGGAGTAACTTAGGCTACTTTCACTTAAGAAAAATAATTAGAGTTCTCCGCAAAATAATTATAACCCATGAAATTCAATCGTAATAAATTCCACTCGGCTAAGTCGCAGTGCACAGCTAGTCAGTAATAAGATTGCATAGCGTTATCTCGTGGACATAAGCATGGACGGCTCCGTGATGCAACTGCTCAGCAAAAAGTTGTAGCACTGAGGGCAGTAAGTTCTAGTCCCCACACGGAACAAGTATTTATATGGTCTACAGACCATTGTCCCGGTTCTGTTCTGGATGTTATTCCTTGTGCAATTTATGTTTGTAAACAGACTCCACGATACAGAAGAAAATTCAGTGTGGAGGTAACGTTTCTTAAAAATAAATAAAAAATTAATACCTTAGCATACAGTATCCATTACTTTGCATTGTCATGCTAAGCTGTTGATTCCATGGTAGTTTTTACAGTTTGCTGTGACTTTGTTTTCTTTTACAACGAGGTTATAACGGCTTTGCAATAACACGGGCACTTATTTCATTTTCCATCATAAATTAAAGTAACTATATAGTACAAATGAGAGGCTTGCCACCATTTCCTCTTCAGCCCTCAGCATTTCTATACGGATACTTCCTTAACGTCTACCTCAAATAAGAGGGACCATTTGAAACTTATGTAATATAATGTTACACTAGTTCAGAGGCCAGGGAATCAACGAACTTATGTAAAAAGGTTGTTATTAATAAATTAATAAATAATATCTACTTAAATTTAAATTTTTACGACTTGTATTGTTTTAGCGTTTAAGTTGTGTTTGGGACCTAGTGAATTATTGCTTGATTTTTTTTGTGCACTTGGTGTCTTTTGGTTGGTGAATTATTTAATATTAAATAAGTGAGCTGACATAATTCAGAGACTTAGCACTCACCGTAAATTTCACAGAACGCAAACAATCCAGGTTCGATCCCCGCCGGAACTAATGAAATTGCGATTAGCAATTTTTAATTGCTGATACTTGTTATTATTGTTATAATCTCATTTTTAATACACAAGGACAAAATTAACAGAATTATAATGGCGTTATTAATAAACTAGGTACTATAGGCATAAACTCTGAAAGTTGGTTTAAAATTTCAAAAATAACCTACTGCTCACTTTTTCTATTACGTTGGCGCTTCGTTAGGTTTCAAAGGCGCGGAAGTGTTTTCACTTACATGCTTTCATATTCATGTCGTCATAATAATAACAGTTTTGGCATCATAGTACCATAAAATTTTATTCATCCTTGAGGTGGGAGAATTTGAAATTATAAAATATAAGTCTACTTCCTCGTCATATTCTTTACTTCTTTATGAGCATAATAGTCCACTGTAGAAAATGAGTTTCAGCTATAGTTCTTCTGGACCTGCTCATTCTAAATTCTCTCTAGATATTCTGTAATTGCCACGCTGGTAATGTAATTTTCGATCGATGTGTGAGATGAACCGCACATTTGTCGCTATTTGCAGCACTCGGCCTGAATATTATTCAAATTTATTGTACATTAGTACATACCGTTATCTGTAACATGTTTCTGTTATAACAAGATAGATTCTGATAACACGAAACTCAATGGGACGATGGTTCTTATTTCGCCACAATACGAGTACTGCAAAGTTATTAATAGCAGCTTAATGCTGCTGTTATTCGAATGGTGAGTGTAGAGAACCGGATACCCTTTTTACTGGAAACGAGGAATTCTATCTTGGTCCTCAGGGGTGACAGCGCACCCTCTGCAGTGTGATTCTTAATCGAGCGTAAATGTAGATGTCTATGGGCCTCAGCATCCACTTACTATCAGGTGGACTGTGTGCTTCTTTGTTAGCCATATTCTATAAAAAAATATTTTCTCGGTTAAGCGAATATCTTGACATATATATCTTTATATATAAAAAGTACGTGTCACGTTGTTTGTCCGCGATGGACTCCTAAACTACTGAACTGATTTCAATGAAATTTTTGTTCAATGTGCAGTTTGGTCCAACTTAAAAGATAGGATAGCTTACATCTCAATTTATAGTCGTAATACAATATTATTTTATTGAAAATTATTTGTCTAAAATTTGACAGTCACAATTATCTGTTAGCTCCAAACGATTCTGTCAGATGACGATATCTGTTGACTGGATTGAGTAAATATTTAATAGATGGCGCTATGTTAAAAACGCAAACGTACAATTTAGTAATATAACTAAAAATTTGCAGAATGTGTGCAGTTTGGTCTAACTTGAGAGATAGGATAGTTTTTATACCGATAAGTGACCCTCAATTTTTTTATTGCTAATTTCAGGAGTTTTTTTGGGAAAGCAAATGGTGGTTCGGAAAGGGCAGAACAACGTCTGCCTGGTCAGCTAGTATATATATATATATATATATATATATATATATATATATATATATATATATATAGTTTTGGAAAATAATGAATTATCAATAATAATAGATAAATAAAACAATCTCATCACGTGGAAGTGTTTATTCAGTTGTGATATAACATTATTTTTCCACGTTGTATTATAGCTGTAACACGAATGGAATCGGCTCGACCGGGGAAAGGTCACACTCTTACTTAATACCAGTGAAAAATAGCACCTTAATGTTGCTGTGTTTTGTATGGTGGATATAATGAACTATAGACACTTTTAACTGATGATGTGACAACGCATTATTTGGATTCTTAATCTAAGATAAATGTAGATGTCTAAATGTATATATAGGCAACAGCATCCACTTACCATCTAACAAGGGTAACTAACGAGTACACATGACTGTGTGCTCGTTAGTTACCCATATTCTACAAAAGAATATAACGCATATTATTTAAGCGATATTATATAAAAAAATTTGCAACTTAATAATATTTTAATTAAAATTGTAATAATACTGTTTCCACGTAAATAATAATTGGCCAAGTAGTCAAAGCTGCAATGAATAATTAATTACACTAATAAAACTGGGCAATATTAGTGTGAGGGTTACGACACTTCCTCATAATGGAAGATGTCCTTTATCGTGTAGTTACGGTGTAAGAGTATTCACTACCCTATATCATCCCGTGGGTGTCGTAAGAAGCGAGAGAGGAAAACAAATCAGAAGATGGGCAGCAGTGTCGTCCTAATAAGGACTTAAAATAAAAAAAACTGCGTTTGCCAACCCGCTTGCCAAGTGTGGTGAATATGGCAGCATATCCAGCAGTAGACTTTAATAGGCTGTAACAGTAACGGTCATGGACCACCAGTATTCTCTTTGATTGATTAGGTGGAGAATGATTTGAGAATTGAACGGAGCTCTGTTTAAATTTGAGCAAGCAATTTGTCCCAAATTGGTGTCAATTAACATAGACGTATTGACATCGCCTGCTAGCGACAAGCATTTGTTTAGAGGCCTTCGAATGAAATACTATAATCAACACTTCATTTAACTGTCTGTAACAAAACTATTACTTGGACTACTTGGAGTAGTGTCAGTGGAGCCGACAGAATAACAGCACTGCAGCAAGATTGCTCAAAGTCAGTGGACTTTCTTTTGATGTAAACTAAGAAAATATTTATTTTATGCATGTATTTAAATTATAATATGAATGACAAGCTCGTGGAAACTGTCCATGCGGTCGGAGCTAAGTTCTGCAAGACCCGCCGCAGAAGAACACAATAACTCTCCGATCACACTCTTAATCTCATGGCTGCTAGACGGGAGATGAGGCTACATTCTTCAACAGATTTGACAGCATAAATGCAACTGAACAGACAGATCTCCAAATGCATGCGGCGAGACTTACGCAACTTCAATACAGCTCGTATTGAAGAAGCGATCGAGCGGAACTAAGGCTCCAAAGTCTTTGCCAGAGATCTGTTTTCCAGAAAGAGCTAACTGTCAAAGCTGAAGACCGAATGTGGCAGCATCGTTTCCGGGGCACCTAAGATTTTGAGTGAGATTGAGAGGTTCTATGGGCAGCTGTACACGTCATCGTTGGAGCCACACGCAACTGTGAGTAACGATCCAAGAGCGAGTCTTATTCGACACTATTCCGAAGATGTCCCGGACGTCAGTCTGAGCGAGATTAGAATGGCTCTCCAGCACCTTAAAAACGGCAAGGCCCCAGGCGAGGATGGAATTACAGCGGAGTTTCTGAAAGCGGGTGGAAGACCGGTACTTTAAGTCCTTCAGAAGCTCTTTAATTCCGTCCTCCATGGTGGCATTACACCGGAGGCGTGGAGCAGAAGTGTGGTGGTCTTGTTCTTCAAGAAAGGTGACAACGCTCTCTTGAAGAACTACAGACCGATTTCCCTTCTGAGCCGCGTCTACGTGCTGTTTTCGAGAGTCATTACGAATCGTCTCGCGCGCAGACTTGACGACTTCCAGCCTCCCGAACAAGCCAGTTTCCGAAAGGGCTTTAGCACCATAGACCACATACATACCCTTCGGCAATTTGTACAGAAGTCCGAGGAGTACAATTTGCCACTTTGTCTGGCGTATGTGGACTATGAGAAAGCCTTTGATTCCGCCAAAATTTGGGCGGTGCTGAAGTCCCTTCAGCGGTGCCAAGTTGTTTGTCGGTATAAAGAAGTGCTAAAGTATTTGTACAGTAAAGCCACGATGGCTATCCGATTACACAATCATAGTACGAAACCTATCCGACTGCAGAGAGGTGTAAGATAGTGTGACGTTATATCCCCGAAACTCTTCACCGCTGCATTGGAAGACGTTTTCAAGCTTCTGGACTGGAAAGGATACGGTATTATCATCAATGGCGAGTACATCACTCACCTTATATTTGCCGACGATATAATTCTTATGGTAGAATCGCTGGAGGATCTAAACACTATGCTCAATGACCTCAATAGTGTCTCGTAACGGATAGGTCTTAAGATGAATATGGACAAAACAAAGATTATGTTTACATGTCACAACTATGCCGGTAGTTGTTGGGAGCAATAAGCTCGAAGTTGTCTACGAGTATGTTTACCTGGGACAAATAGTCCGACTAGGTAAGTCCAACTTCGACCGAGCGGTCAATCGACGGATTCAACTCGGCTGGGCAGCGTTCGGGAAGCTACGATGCATCTTCTCGTCAGACATATCTCAAAACCTTAAAACAAAATTGTACAACCAGTGCGTGTTGCCAGTGATGACTTACGGATCTGAGACGTGGTCCTTCACTGCTGGCCATATGAGGAAGCTCAAGAACGCTCAGCGAGCTATGGAGAGGGCTATGCTCGGAGTTTCTCTGCGTGATAAACTTAGTAATGAGGATATCCGCAGTAGAACCAGAGTAACCGACATAGCCCAACGGATTAGTCAGCTGAAGTGGCAGTGGGCCGGCCATATAGCTCGAAGAACGAACAACCGATTGGGAAGAAAGGTCTTTGAGTGGCAGCCTCGTACCGGTAGGCGAAGTGTAGAGCGACCCCCCACGAGATAGAGTGACGCCCTGGTAAGACATGCAGGAAGTCGATGGATGCAAGTGGCTCAGGACCGTGCTATGTAGCATTCCTAAGGGGAGGCCTATGTTCAGCAGTGGACTTATGAAAGGCTGTAATGAAATGAATGAAATAATGAAAATGAGTGAAACTAATGAAGAAATTCTATACATTCTGAAGTTTTTTTACAAAAAAGGAAAAACTGCGAGATATGCCCTGAATAAAAATTAGTGACGTTTATGGACCTAATGTGGTGTAAGAGTAAGAGTAGCACAAAGTTCGTTCAAGTGTATTAAGTCGGGGAATTTCGATGCAAATTTGCAGCTCGCTCTGGTCGCCCTCATACGGATATAGTCGATGCCATTTTTGAAAAAGTGGAGCAAGATCGGCTTATTAGTAATTACGACATAGCCGAGGAATTTAGGATTGATCACAAAATAGTTTTAATCTATTTCAAAAGTCTAGCTATACAAAAAATCTCAATACTGGGTACCATACGAGCTCTCTAATAGAAACCTAATGAATAGTATATCGTTTGCGATTCTCTATTGAGACGTAAAAAAACCGAACCATTGTTGAAAAGATTGATCATTGGTGATGAAAACTGAATCATCTTCGATAAGAACGTGTGAAAAAGATCATAATCAAAGGGTAGTGAAGCTCCAAAAACTGTAGCAAAATCCGGATTAACACGCAATAAGGTGATGCTGTGTGTATGGTGGAATTTGAAGGGCATCGTTTATTATGAGCTTTTACCGCCGGGGAAAACCATCGATATGGATCATTACCGCCTACAACCAATACGACTAAAGCAAGAAATTGAGAAATAAAACGGCCAGAATTGATCAACAAAAACGATTGTAGTGTAGTGTCAAATGATTTATCAGGTCATAAGGGATAAGTAACAACTTTGTTTAAAACTTTGTTTTACTATGTGATAGTTAATTTCCTGCCTGTTATTGCGTTTAGGTCACTTACATATTTCCGCCGCCAGGCCATAGCGCGTGCACTTTTGTTCTAGTTTATAGGCTTTAGAATGCCAGTATAACTACAGGCTTCCAGGCAGTCTACAGTGGTCTGTCATCTGTAGCCTTCTTAAAGATATCTTGAATATTGCATGATTGCAGGTGTCCGTGGGCTACAGTAGTTACTTCCCATCATATGGACTGCATGTTCACTTGTTTTAACAATTTTATACAAAAAAAAACCTACCACACCAACTCCATATTCAATACAATGGCGACCCACAAATGGTATAATGGATTTAATATATATTTGAATATAGACTGATGATGAGTACAGAACTAGCAGTGCGAGAATATGTGCTCTTCGCACAACAACCTTTCCGTCATTCGTGTGCAAATATTTTGAGTGGGCAAATATATTGAGTTATGACATGTTTGATGGCATATTTTTAAATAGACTCATATCCACCAATGACTTCACAAGATTCTGATAAAGAAAAATGAAAGTGGTGTTAAGGTTTTTTAATAAAAATAAAAACAATTTCGTAACAATGCATTTTTAGAATGTTAAAATTATATATTTAACAAAATATTTAAATGATGTGTGAAATGATACAATTTAAAAAAAATTGTCATTTATTATAAACAGAAATGGAAAATCATCATTTAAACATCACTGCTTAAAATAAAAATAAAGACTCTGGCTGGAATTTCAATCTCGCACGTAAATAAACTCTCCCGATCTCTACTCCAATTATAAAATTTTAATTACTGATTTATTACGTGAAAATACCGAATTGAAAAGTTGAAGCGTTGAAAAGTATGAAATTAGGTAAGGCTGCAGGGTATGACAGGATTACCGTCGAGATGCTAAGGGCTGGACAGGGCCTGGTGGCTAGTCAGCTGTACCGCCTTTTCAATCTGTGCTGGCGAAATGGGCAAGTACTGGAAGACTGGTGCAAAGCCGTAATCGTGCCATTGTATAAGGGAAAAGGATCACGGCAGGACTGCATAAATTACCGTGGTATAAGCCTTCTTAGTGTTGTCGGTAAATTGTATGCGAAAGTGTTGATTGAAAGGGTTGTGAATGAAACAGACGAGAAAGTATGGGATGAACAAGCGGGATTTAGAAAGGGAATGGGATGTATGGATCAGGTCTTTTCCTTGCGGTGCATAGCCGAAAAGTGTTTGGCTAAAAACAAGAAAGTCTACTGCGCCTTCGTAGATCTAGAAAAGGCCTATGATAGAGTGGTGAGGAATGAATTGTGGTCAGCACTGTCCATGAACGGTGTGAGCAGTATCCTCATACGAGCATTGCAATCTCTTTATAGGGATTCTAGTGCTTGTGTAAGGATAAACGGGGCATACACTGAATGGTTTAATATCGAAAAAGGTGTTAGACAGGGATGTGTAGCGTCACCGTGGCTGTTTAATCTGTTCATGGACAATTGTTTGACAGATTTAAAAGAGAATGAAAGTAGGTTGAGAATGAATGAGTTACTCGTCAAATGTTTTCTCTATGCTGATGACCAAGTATTACTTGCGTCTTCGGCCAAGTAGTTGCAGGAGATGGTAACTGCTATGAGTGGATCTTTTGTTAGAAAGGGAATGAGATGAATGTAAGGAAGAAGAAAGTGATGGTGTTGAAAAAGATGAGGCAGTGACAGACTGCAATATCATGATTGAAGATGAACAAATTGAACAGATGAAAGAGTTTGTGTATCTGGGTTCAAAGTTTACAAGAGATGGAAAGTGTGAGAGTGATATCGAAAGAAGAGTGAATGCAGGAAACATGGTGAATGGAGCTTTGCACTCCTTTATGAGCAGTCGGAAGGTGTCTAACAAGGCTCGATTGGCTGTGCATGAGGGGGTGTTGGTTCCGACACTCATGTACGGAAGTGAAAGTTGGGTATGGCAGAAAAAACATGAAAGCAGAATAAATGCAGTTGAGATGAGAGCATTAAGAAGTATTATAGGAGTTAAACTGAGTGACAGGATAAGAAATAGTAAGATAAGGAAACGTTGTGGTCTGAAAGAAGATGTAGTGACAAAAATTGAGAAAGGTATGCTGAGATGGTTTGGCCACGTCGAGAGAATGAATGAAGAACGATTGACGAAAAAAGTGTATAAGGCGAGTGTGAATGAAAGTGTTGGAAGGGGTAGACCTAGGCGGACATTTCTAAACCAAATTAGGGACGTCTTGAAAAAAGGCCAGGTTAAGAGTACCCTAATCCGTAGAGCATGTATGAAGGGAATAATGAAAGTGGACGAAGCGAAACAAGTATGTAAGGATCGTAGCAAGTGGAAAGAAGTGGTCTCTGCCTACCCCTACTGGAAAGAGGCGTGATTATATGTAGGTATGTATGTAAATACCGAATCACTGATAAAAAAATTATCAATTATCTTAAGCTGAAGTTTTTAGCTTGATTTATTTTTACAACTGAAATCATATTTTGAACATTTGAACGCATGCATTTAAAATAATAAATATCTAAAAACATCATTCATAAAAGTTTATCGACCAAATTGGCGATATGTTGAAGATTGGCCAAATTTAAGTTACCCTTAACCGACGAGCAAATATGAGTGTACGTATATGGATGTAAAAGAGGCGAGATTTGCGTGAGGGCTATGCCAAATGTAAGTCCGTAGTCTCTGCCTACTCCTCTGGATGATAGGCATGAGTTTTTATGATGATCAGTTATCATGTTCTTTTTCAATCAAAGTGCAATAATAATTACAGTTTCTCAGCAGACCAAAGTATTTGTAAATTCATTTCTAAATAAAAGCACCGTAAATATGAAAGCAGACGTAATGTAAGCTCGTATTTACTCGCTTAGAGAGTTATTGAAGATTTATTGCTATAAAGATACCTACAGGAACTTAGAAAACATAAAAAAATTTAAGTGATCAAATTAGATTTATGCGTGGTAAAGCCATGCTGCAGCTATATTAGTAGTATAGTTTTAGCAAGAACGGGTCGGCTCGACCGGGGAAGAACCACGCTCTCACAGAATACTAGCGTAAAATAGCAGCTTAAGACTGCTGTGTTTCTTATGGTGAGTGTAGAGAACCGGAGACCCTTTTTACTGGAAAAGAGGCATTTCATCTTTCTCCTCACGGGTGACAACTTATTTGCATTTTAATTCGCAAATGAGGATAGATGTAAATGTCTATGGGCCACAGCAACCACTTACCATCAGGTAGACTGTGTGCTCGTTCTTATATATAAAAAAATTAAAAATATATAAATATGAATCTTTTATGTGCTAGAGTCTGTCGTGAAGCGACAATTAAAGAAAAGAAAAATATAACCTAACCTAAGAACAGCAAAACAACAAAAGAAGACCAAGAAAATAATATATTTAAAGTTTCAGAAAAGTATTTACAATATTATAAAAAAAATGAAATATGAAGATGATGGATGAAATGAGATTACAATTAGGTTTAAAAAAAATAAAGGTAGGAGAATAGGACAATATAGTTTTATAGTGGAGCCTGGAGCCTCGCTGCTTTTGTAGAAATAGGCACACGCAGAGCTTGAGGTTTCTCAGCGGCGACGGCACGCAGCGCCTGGACTGGGCACACGCAGCGTCCGGAGCCGGCGCACGTAGCGCCTGGGGTAGGTGCGCTCAGTACTTGGAGAAGTAGTCGCCGCGCCCAGAGGTAGCGCGGGCAATAGGTGCACTCGGCGCCTGGAGCAAGCAGTCGTAGCGTGCCCGAAGGTAGCGCGGGCAGTAGGTGCACTCGGCGCCTGGAGCAAGCAGGTATGCCCGAAGGTAGTGTGGCCCCGCGCTTGAAGCAGACTGCCGACGACTTCACGTGTAGATGGAGGCTTGCAGGATCCCGGGGCAAAGCGGCCCCGGGATAAGGCCTTTAGTAGATGTTTCTCGTTTGAGAACTGAAGCGAGACTGTCCTGTATTCCCAATTGCTCGGCTTTTATACCTTTTTAGAGAAACCAGAAATTATTTAAATTAAAACGAAATTTATTGTAAATGACCTACAGCCAAAGAGTATTTATGTAGAAAGAACATCATACCAGAGACGAATTTGAATAAAAGTTACCATAACAACGACATAAATAGTAGTTGTCATATTTAGCAATTTTTGGTTTTTGGACTATTATTAAGAAACTATTACATTTTAGTAAGAAATGAGATATTATTCACATAGGAAAAACTATTGCACGGCTGCGTGCACAAAGCCTGAAATTGTAGAGTTACAGAGAATTCAATAAAAGACCAAAAAAGGTAAAACTCCATTGACAGCTATTTTAAAAGTACTAAATAGTGTGAAAATACGCAGTAAAATGATATGTTATTGTGTAATAACGTTATAGGATCCTATATAAATAAAGGTGATGCAAAATATAAATGCAGAAAATCAAAAACAGAATGAAAACAATAGTATAAAGTGATGCAAAACATGAATGCAGAATATCAAAACAGAATGGAGAATTAGTGTACAATGAAATGTAAGTAGCATAACACTACAAGTCACGCTGCAGAAATATTATTGTTATAGCACAAATAGGTGGACACCACCGGGTAGGATGACGCTGTCATAGATTACCTTATTGTTTCTGTTTCGTAACTCTTCTATTAAACTGATCACTGCGGACGTTGCTTGCTATGAAAAGCAAACTAAAGTCTTATAAAGCTTTCTTTACTGCAGTTTTTATGCAAACAATGAAGTATTTAGTCCAAACTCTCAACTACTTATAGAAATTTCAAAACTTTATCCCTTATTAATAAAAAAACCTAATAACACTATCGTATCGTAACACTAATTCAAATCATAACCTTTGAGTTATACAAGAATAGAGGAGCAAACCACATTGCCGCGCGTCGAAAAAAGTGAAACCACTATCTAACAGCGACGACGTAGCTTTGAAACCAATAAACCTTTTTCTGTCTCACTTACACAAATCGCGAAAGCAATACCGTCGCTAACATTAGATAAAGATAGACATACAAACATGCAACGACGGGTTGGTATTGCGTACTATATGAAATTTTACCCAAAATAAGCAATAAAAAGGAGTTTTTTTAAGCTATAGTTATTTGTTTTTATTTTAAATATATATCTTTACTTATATGGTTTGTGTATTTTCGGTAACCCATACAAACTCGGTGGTTTGGCACATGATGGTATTGTCGAATTCACGTCGAGATCACATCTGGCTCACATCTGGCTATTTATTGTGGACAGAAGAGTTCTACATGCAAGTAGACGAAGTGGCGATGGGCTCAACTGTATCTCACGTAGTCGCCGACATATTCATGGAGGACTTTGAGGAGATAGCCCTTCTTACTGCTCCTGTAAATCCAAGATTCTGCAAGCGGTATGTAGACAATACTTACACAATTTTAACATCTGACAAAGTAAATGCATTTTTAAACCACCTTAATTCCATAAACCCTAAAATACAATTCACAATGGAGTTAGAGGCGAACAATACTTTAGCTTCCCTAGATGTTTTAGTCATCCTAAATCCTGATAACACTATTGGTCATACTTTGTACAGAAGAAATGCCCATAGCAACTGATATTTAAATGGTGAATCGCACCATCATCCTTCACAGTTAGCTACCGTGGAAAAATCTTTATTTCAGAGAGTACGAGGGATCTGTGACAGAAAATATCTGGCCGCCGAGCTTCAGCACGTCGAGCAAGTACTGCAAGACAACAAGCTTCGGGTACCGCGCCTACGTTACAGTGACCGAGTGAAGCCAGCCACAGTCGAGCGTGTGCCTGCTGTACTACCCTATGTCAGAGGAGTCACAGACAAGGTTGGCTACATCTTGAAGCGAGCTTCCATTAAAACAAACTTCAAGCCGCTGAAGAAGATTGAACAATTTTTACCATCCGTCAAGTTTCATATCCCTCTACAAGATGCAGGAGTGTACAAGCTGGATTGTGAATGTGGTCTCTCGTACATAGGACAAATAAAAAGATCTATAAAAACCCGCGTTAAAGATCATGTAGCTGACGTGAAGCACCGACGTATCGGGAAGTCTGCAGTTTGTAAACATGTTCAAGATCGTCCCCGCCATTACATTAGATTTGATAGAACACAAATCCTCGCTAAAGAACACCGATTCCTCCCAAGGATGATTCGCGAGGCTATTGAAATTAAAAAAACATCCTAATTTCAATAGAGAAGATGGATGGGTGCTGCCATCTGCTTGGGATCCCATAATTAATAAAATCAAATCCAAACCAAAGTATACCACTGCTAGACTTCAAGATACTGTAAGCTCATTCTGCGTAAATCGAACCAAAAATTAATATTAAAAACTGAAGGTAGCCGGGCTAACTATGACATCAGGACGTTAAACACCTCAGTCCCCCGTGACCAAAACGTCGGGAATATAAAATAAGTTAACATACGCGATAAAATCCGTAAAATTAGTTTTATTTAAATGTGTAGTGTTCTCGTAAATATAAGAAATCATTATACTGCAGTTTTTTAAAGAAAATCCAGCAGCGAGCACTTGTGAGCCCGACAGTTCAGTGTGACACAGTACTACGTATGGAGTGTAATACAGAATTAAGAGAAGTACCATTTCCACCTGCATCGTGTTCATGAACTCAGCGAGCTGACAAACCAGCGCGAGTTACATTTTGTAACCGGTTACTTGCTGCTGAACGAGCTAACATTTTATGGCCTGATGAAGCAACATTTGGCAGAATAGGACTATTTAATTCGCACAATGAACACTTGTGGTGCCATGAAAATCCACATGAACCAAGACCGCATAGCTTTCAACATCGGTTTAGTGTCAATATGTGGGCAAGCGTAATTAATACAACGTTACTGGACCCAGCTTAAAGCTATCATAGTTTTCTCACCGACACGCTGCCAGAATTTTAGAGGACATACCACTTACATCTCTACGCAATATGTATTACCAACATGATGGGGCCTCGGCGCACTATACTCGCCAAGTTAAGGATTGTTTAAACAGTGAATACCCTGTTCGCAGGATCGGTCGTGATGAGCCTTGTGCATGGCCTCCCAGATTTCCTGATATCACACCAATGGAGTTTTATTTGTGGAGGCATGAAAAGACATTAGTGAATAGATACTGATTGCGCATTCGCAAGCCGCGATTTGTTGAAAGAAAAAATAATTTGGGCATTTCATCAAATCAAAATGAATCATAAAGTTTTATCTCGTGTCGGTAAACAGTTACGTTTTAGGTGTCACCTACGCATAGAATTTGGAGGTGATTATTTGAACGCTATGTGCGCGATATTCACCGCCATCCGCGGACGAGTACCTCGGTAAGTCTAATTTTTTAAATTGTATTTTTTATACGTTGTAGAGCCATGCTGCAGCTATTAGTAGTATAGTTGTAGCACGAATGGGTCGGCTCGACCGGGGAAGGACCACGCTCTCACAGAATACCAACGTGAAATAGCAGCTTAACGCTGCTGTGTTTCGTATGGTGAGTGTAGAGAACCGGAGACCCTTTTTACTGGAAACGAGGCATTCCATCTTAGTCCTCACGGGTGCCAACGCATCTGCATTTTGATTCGTAATCGAAGATAGATGTACATGTCTATGGGCCACAGTAACCACTTACCATCAGGTGGACTGTGTGCTCGTTTGTCACCCTTATCCTATAAAAATATATATATATATATATATATATATTTATTGAACCATTATACCTTAATATCTTTATTCAATTACTGTTAATTTGTATTATTTGTATTTAATCATTATAAATATTTTATTGTAATATTTGTTATTATTTTAACCTGCATCCATTTTTTAATACAACTTACATTAAATTAAAAAAAAATAGTTAACAATACTCATTTAATTTGCACGTGCTGCAAACATCGATCACCAAATCGATGGCTGCAAACCGAAAAGGGCAGGCGGCGCCTTTGATGACGATGGCACCTGTGTCGATATCATAATATACCTTTGGCTTGGCCTTGGGCCGCCGTATGTGCGACGTTGAGGCGTTGCTACCCGCTGGATGCGACGTTGCCTCTTGGATGCAGGCAGCGTTGCTAGCAAACAGTATTCGTAAAAAAAAATTACCTAAATGTCTATTAAAGAATGTCTACTAATTCGTAAAGAAATTAATAAAAGAATCAAATAGTTCATCAAATGGTTTTATGCAAAATAAAGAAGTATATGAAAAGTTAATATAAAGTCATTTAAAGTGGCGCCCTGGTGAAATAGTTACAGTGATGAATGGTTTAGTAGGCACTCGCAACGCAATCAGCTGAGCGCGGGCGTCGAATGGCCCGGCGGTCATACTTACTTATAAATTTTAATATTTGTGATTTTTTTGAATGTCATTTGCTTATTTAATTATGTATAATTATTTCAACACAATGTGTGATACTGATATAAAGTGTAAAATAAATAAGGCATTTTCTTTGACGATTTATTCTGACATTGTTTAGGTACTACATAAGACTTAAAAGGGGTCAGACATGACACCAAAAACTTAAAAGTAGTTTTTTCGTAAATGTATTATATTCTGTAAAGAGTGATCTCGCTAAAATTGTTTGTAATGATGTAACCAATATATTCCCAAAAGGTCGTTAGTTAATTAAAAATGACCCTGTATATGTCGTCTAATAGTTGTATGATAATTTTATTATTATATTGAGGACGTTTTATAAATATAAAAAAAAATACTTGGTTTTGCTCTTGTATTATAGGTATAAATTTTATATAAGCCGAGAAATAAAACAATTGTTAACATTTTGTACATTTTCTGATAACATCTGGTTGGCAAATACTCTGCTTTATTATTGACTATGGATTCGACTTTTGCGGAAGTCAAATCCAAATCCCTATTTTATTCTTGCTATAAATGCTGAAGGCTAGACAGTGAAAGGGTCATTCGTAGATCAACAGTCGTAGCGCATAGACGTGTATTGTGGAATCTATATAAATTATAGTAGAATAGTGAAGTGTTCACTACGATTGTGATAAAGTATTTTGGTGTGTGATAATAAGTGGATACTTGTGTTGTAAAGACTAACGCCACATGAAATATACAGTTGTTTAAAAACAAGCATTTAATTTTATGTACCGCCATTCCTGTACAAAAGTTCGTCCATATTAACATCTCAGAAGTGGGATACCGCTGAAAAGGAACTAATGTAAGTAAAGAGTTTTAAAAGAAAAATATCTTTTAAGTAAGGCTATACTTAATTAATTTATTAAGTATGATTATGAAACTTAAGGAAACAATAGTCTGAATTTTAGTAATATTTTTCGAAACACTGAAAAATAATCAATTACGAAAATATGAAAATTATACAAGTTTTTTTTTGACAAGTATAACGCTTTCAACATAGAAAAGGGTCATAATATATATGGTTGGCCCATATAAATAATTGACTTGTGAGTCTACATAATATATGGTGTAATAACAGTATTAAACTTTAGCTAAACATTTTTAAATGAACAATATCAAAGAAAAGAACACAAACAGCATTTTCACTATAATATGCACATTAATTATTTTTCGAATAAGTGGTTAGCTTTACTAAATTAAGTTATAATTTTTTTGTATCGAAACAATTATTTATTTTTTATTTTCATGACTCACCATGTCTAAACGGATCGGCAATAATTACCGAGAGAGATCTCTTTCGCGAGATGAGCTACGAGAGAAAAGATCATCAAGGTCCCGTCGTCGATCCGATCGTGGCACGTTTAGCCGTGAGCGTTCTCGGTCGCAACGCAAACTATAGGAGAATAAATCCCGGCACAATAGCCGCCACCAGCGGCGAAGAACTCCAAGCAGCAGTTCACCAGCGTCAATAGATGAACCAAGGTACAACGAAACAAAATTATTTGAAAAATTTATAGATGTTATGAAAGATTTCAAGAACGTAGGTGATCGTGGTAAATTTCCTGTCTTTAATAATGTTCTTCCCGAATTCGACCCGCTTTGTAAAGAACAATCAATAGACGCATGGATCCATAAGATAGAGTAGTGTATGAAAATTTATAATTGGGATGAAAGACAAATTATACATTACTCCTTGCCTAAATGAAGTGGGGTAGCAAAAACGTGGTATCAGGGCTTACCTACTTTACTTTTTTTCTGTCTGAATGGAAGTTCACACTAAACGAGTCTTTCCCGTCACGTTACAGCTACGCAGAATTATTAACAGAGATGCTCAGTAAGAGAGTTCGTTTTGATGATTCGCTAGAACTTTATTATTATTCAAAAATGAACTTCCTCAATTGTTGTGAGACATTTGGGAAAAGGTCCGTCGACTGTTAATTGCTGGCATTGACGATAGGGGTATTAGATTAGGGGCACAAGGTGCAGAATTTGGTGAACCTGAACAAGTGTTCAAAATTCTCAAATCTATTAAGAGGCGTATTACAAAAAAACACGAAATTACAAGGTTTCCTCGTTGAAATTTTATGTTTATCGTTCATTGCTTGAAATAACAATTACTTGGTAAAAATAGTTCGTTTTCTCTCCTCAAATAAGCTCCGAGCGGATTTTAGATAACTTATTTATTTAATCAGTAATAATCATTCTCCCGATGCATGTTTAGGCAAAAACTCTCGAAGACATGAATTGGGAGCTTTAATTTGTAGATTCTATTAAATATCGACCATCAAAAAAAAAAATTTTTATCTCTCAAATATCCTAAACTTTAATAATAGTTGAATACATTTTCGTTATACGCTTTTCACGGTAGGAAAAAAGTCGACATAATTAAAAAAACTACCAAAAAAAAAGCTTCGATACAAGCCTCTATGTTTCCGAAGTTCTACATCATTTAGAAGTAAAATTTATACCAAAATAATCATCAACATTTGCTTAAACTATGCTATTATTTTTACTTTTTAAATCATTACTATTATATTTTAATTAATAAAATAAAAGTACTATATATTTCACTGCGCCGGCCATCTGCGATCATTAACGCGCGAGCGCTTGCCGAGGGTGGATCTGCGTCAGTTCGTCATTTCAGTCATTTCGGGAGCTGCATCGTTTCGATACTACCGTAGTGTGCGTTGATTGCTATCGTAGTGTGCGTCGATTGCCTGAATACTAGAGCATCGTCAACTACGACCGCAATTTTTGATCGATCGGTTTAAAACTATTTTATATAGTTATAATTTAGATCACGTCTCTTCCATTAAACATAGTAGGGACAACGAGTCTGTAGCATTGGCACAATTGATCAAACAAGAAAATATTATTATAGAAAAATGTGGTCTATTCATTGACCTAGATCATTGTTATTTGAGGGCTTCACCTAATGGTTTATACAGCAACGGTCTTATTGAAGTTAAATGTCCTATTTCAGCTTTCGGAATAGATTTTGACACAGCCTTTCGACAAAAAAAAGTTAAAGGTTATAAATTCAGTGATTCAAGTGTAACGTTAAATCAAAATAATGACTGGTTTTACCAAATCCAAGGCCAGCTTCATTTAGCAAATAAAAGTGTCTGAATACTTGCCATAATATGTATTGGCCCAGATTATGCAGTAAAAGTACTAAAAATTTACAAATACAACCAATTTTAGATTATTTCAATATGTTACCCAAGTTACAAGCTTTTTATGAAAAGTGTGTACTGCCTGAAATTATCGAATCGAGAAAAGTTCGATCAATGCCGTCGCAGCAAATATTTTTCTTATAAAAAATATAGTAATTGACTGTAAATACCGATTAAAAAAAATATTAGTTACATTTGGTTGTTATATTTATTAAAACAGGTTGCAACCGTTTATTTATTTATACCACTATTCTACCGGTAGTAGATGTAATCGATTATTAACATTCGATTACAGCGTAACAATTAAAATATTTATTTGTACTTATTTTGACACTAAATTTCATAAATAATGAACAATATATCAAAATGGTATATAATAATAAATAATAAATTATATAATTATATAATAATAAATTAAAAAGATAATATTAAAATGACACACCAAAAAATATTCCATCCACTGAAGTCCATCCTAAGAAAACTTTGTATTATGGAAGATCAAGATCGTTTAATCGCCATACTCACAGCACTATGAAAGAAAGTATCGGTCGCGTAGCTTGCCGCCCGCTCGGTGCGTAAAATACCTCTATTTGCGAAACGCCGAAATGTAAGAGGGCTCTTAAAGCTGATCAAAACAAAAACTCCAAAGATAAATTTTTATTAAAAGATAGAGAACGCCGATCAAATACTACGATAGTTAACAATTCGCAACCTATTTCATCGCAAAGGCATAATTACAGACAAATGACATGCTTTAATTGTAAAAAGATAGGACATCCATTCTTTCGTGGTAATAAACCTAAGATTAGATGTAATAATTGTAATTTTTTTTGGGACGAACATCTGCCCGACATTCAGCTTGGGCTCAACACAACCATACATGCAACTACAAAAAAAGACTCCAACCGAACTTCTATTTGGGTATAAAGTAACTAATCCAAGTCAAGGCATATTAAATGAAGTTATTTAAGAAGCAGCACCCGATACCACAGCAAATAATTTAAATGAAATTAGATCCGAAGCTAATGAACTTATTAAAAATAAACAAAATAAAGTTAAAGAAAGATATGATAAACATAGAAATACCGGGGTTAGATTTAATAAAGGAGATTTAGTAAGAATAATTGAAGCAGTTACTGGTGTAGAAGGGCAATCAAAAAAAAGTTGAGCCGAAATGTCAAGGACCTTATAGGATAAAAAAAGTTCTACCAAATGATCGTTTTGTAATCGAGGACACTCCTCTATCAAGAAAGGGGAGGCGTTAAGAGGCTGTTGTTGCCATTGATAAAATTTTTCCTTGGATCATGTTTAACCATAATGCGTCTACTGATTGTGATGAGAATTCAAGTGATAACAATAGCGATAGTGATGATGAATAAAAAGAAAAGACTGATTGTTGTATGAGATAATTTTTAGGTTCTGAGTGAGGATCGAAATCCTTAGCCAAGGTCTTCGGCTGGAGTTGCAATGCCCACTCTTGTGTCTGCAATCGAGGTTATGGATTGTCTGCTCAAGCGTGAGGGGTCGTTATCCCCTGACTAAGGTAATGTGTCGGTATGCACTCCCACTCGTTTGAATCTGTAAACATATTGAATATAAGCTTTAGGTTTTGAGTGAGGGTCATAATCCCTAGCCAAGGTCTTCGGCTGGAGTAGCAGTACCCACTCTTGTGTCTGCAATCGATGTCATGGATTGTCTGCTCAAGTGTGAGGGGTCGTTATCCCCTGACTAAGGTAATGTGTCGGTATGCACTCCCACTCGTTATTAAAAGTACATAGGATAATTTATATAAGTTCAAAGATGAAATGTAAACCAAAAAAAAAAAGGTTAATTGCATAATTCGTTTAAATTATAATGAACCTATCCTTAACTATAAGAAATGTATTTAGCTTTTAAGAGCCTTAGGAACTATTACTTCTGGTTTTATGTTACAATAAATTATATTTTAAGACTTAATACAAAATGTAACTAGCGTATAAATTAAACTAATTATTAGGATCCAAATATGGTTGATTTCTTGTCTTCACTACCGTATATTTCAGTTTCTTTAAAATCAATGTGATATGATAATAATAATTATAATAATTAGATCAACTTGTAACAGTAATAAGCAGATTAACTGTGGTAATGCAAATTTATATACATATATTTTTTATTACATCTAAATTTATGATCATATATGATTATGAACTAACTGAATTACTTAATTGTTAATGTAGACATAAAATCGCAACGAGGGACTCGTTGATAAACGGATGGCCGAGTTGTTAACATTTTGTACATTTTCTGATAACATCTGGTTGGCAAATACTCTGCTTTGTTATTGACTATGGATTCGACTTTTGCGGAAGTCAAATCCAAATCCCTATTTTATTCTTGCTATAAATGCTGAAGGCTAGACAGTGAAAGGGTCATTCGTAGATCAACAGTCGTAGCGCATAGACGTGTATTGTGGAATCTATATAAATTATAGTAGATTAGTGAAGTGTTCACTACGATTGTGATAAAGTATTTTGGTGTGTGATAATAAGTGGATACTTGTGTTGTAAAGACTAACGCCACATGAAATATACAGTTGTTTAAAAACAAGCATTTAATTTTATGTACCGCCATTCCTGTACAAAATTTCGTCCATATTAACACAATAAAACGATGAATTCTTTAAATATTTTAGATGGTTTAAGCCATTGACGTCAATAAAATACTCGTAATATTGAATCACCGAAAGCAAACTGAATGTAATTACATTACTTTACTTTTATTTTCTACTAATAATGCCCGCGGGGAAATAGAACTTTTTATGTGAATATTGATGGTGATTTATTTGTACTTTTAAATGTCGCGAAGATCTAGAAATACTCCAATCTGTTAGTTCAATATTCAGTTAATCAGTTAATCAGAAAAGCAAAAGAATAAATAGACGGACCCACAAACCAACTAATGTACGCACCAATGACCAAGAAACGAATTTGGCAAACTTTACTCTTTTATATCATAATATTTTAAATAAACAACAAAACGACCGCAATAATCGAATTACCCTAGCCAACACTTCGTATCAATACAACAAATAAGAGATTGTCCGAAATAAGCAAGTTCCAATTTCTTATTCGTTTGTGGCAAGCACGATTACCATTTATCTGTACTAGGGTATGAAGTTTGATAATTCTATCATAACTTATTCTGACAGCGTTAAAAATATGGGTGTCTACTTTGACACAATCCTAAGTTGGTCTATCCAAATTCAGAATATCAGTGGTTCTCTTTTTGCTAAGCTCAGTGCTTTGAGCCGTCTAAGGAACTTTTTCCGGTCAAAGTAAAAATAACTCTGTTGCAATCTATTATTTTGCTTATTATTGACTATGCTAATGTATGTTTTCCTGATTTCAATGATCTTTTCCTTAATAATCCGGATCGTTTCGTCAATATACCACTGGCAATGGCATATTCGTATATATTTCTTTCTTTTTATAGGAGAGGGGGCAAAGGAGCATGCGGCGCACCTGATGGTAAGTGACTACCGCCGCCCATGAACAACTGCAGCACCAGGGAGGGAATTGCAGATGCGTTGCTGGCCTTTTAAAAAGGAGTACGCTCTTTTCTTGAAGGTCCCTAAGTCGTATCGGTCCGGAAAAATTGCTGATGGTAATCGATTCCACAAGGAAGTCGTGCGAGGAAGAAAACATCTTTTAAATCGCACAATGGTGGTCCGCCAATCATCCAGACGGTGTGGATGGTATCGCGAGTTCTGCCGCGATGTGCGTTCGTGAAATTTGGCGGCTGGGATTAATCCGAACAATTCCTCAGAGCACTTCCCATGGTAGATGCGAAAGAAAATACAAAGGGATGCAACATCTCTTCGCAGTGCTAATGAATCGAGCCGATCGGAAAGGGCTCAGTTGTCGACGATTCGAGCCGCTCTGCGCTGGATGCGGTCAAGTGGAAGGAGCTGGCACTGAGGAGCCCCTGCCCAGAGATGGGAACAGTATTCCATGTGAGGCGGAACCTGCGCCTTGTTAAGTTGCAGGCGGTGTGCCGGCATGAAATACTGTCCCGCTCTGCTGAGCACGCCAAGCTTTTTAGAGGTCAATTTGGCCTTCTCTTCCAAGTGACCACGAAACTGCACGTCACTCGATATGTCGACTCCGAGGATACCGATACTGGCTGAGGTAACCAGGGGAGTGCCTTGAAACTGAGGAGATACGACAAAGGGGTTCTTTTTAGCGGTAAACGCGCAAACTTGTGTCTTCTGAGGAATAAACTGGACTAGATTTAGTCGCCCCCAATCCGAGACTTTGTCCAGCAAAGACTCGACTTCAGACACAAATTTGTCCCGGTACTCGGCGAAGTTTTCCCGAGAAATTTTGGCACGGCCGGTATATAAGGCATCACCAGTGCTGTCATCCGCATAGCAATGAATGTTACTAGTTAGCAACATATCATTGATATGCAGAAGAAACAGCATTGGTGATAGCACACAGCCTTGTGGAACACCAGCGTTAATAGGCTTGTAGTCAGAACATGCACCGTCTTTATCTTTATCAGCCGACAGAAAAAGAGACGTCCTAATCGTCATTTTCATCAACTCGTACGACACCCACTGAACGAAAAGGGGATATATATTCTTTTACACTACCATCACATCGCGAATCTTATTTGATCGTGTACAAAATGTTAACTGTCTTTTTTGTTTTGCCACACTTAGTGCCGATTTTAAAATCGTCAGTTTAAAGTTATCCATCAAATAAATTATAATCTAACCTTTTTTATATAATAAGAGTAACAAACCCCACCTGACGGTAAGTGGATGCTGTGACCCATAGATATTATTTATCCTCAATTAAGAATCAAAATGCAGATGCGTTTTCAGCCCTGAGGACTGAAATGGAATGCCTCGATTCCAATAAAAGGGGTCTCCGGTTCTCTAGAGCCCTTCCATACAAAACACTACAGCATTGAGCTGCTATTTTACGCTGGTATTCTGTAAGAGCATGAGCCTACCCCGGTCGAGCTGAACCATTAGTGCTGCAACCAAAATACAACTGCAGCACGGCTCTACCACGTAATACAAATTTCAAAGGAATGACTGAAAATAAACGCCAAACAATTGAATTATTTTATTAATAAAACTGTAATTTTTAATTTGTTCAAATTGTATTTTATTTTATAGTTAACTTTTATCTGACGATTGAAAAATCGGTCCTTACTGTTATAGGACGCATAAAGTTTATCCATACAGCTCAATAAAGCAAACGTATTATAGAAACTCTGTTCTTATTATTTCCAACAGAACAGAAACTTTTTTATTCAATATAGATTATAAATAATACTTATTAAAAGTCACTCTTTTGTATTATTACCACTGGTTCGAAAAAAAACCTCTGGCCTGGGAAGAACCAGCAAGAAACCCAGCGGGACTTTTTTTTAAATAACAGCATACAATCATGTATGTTACACAAATTAACAACACAACAAATTAGAAATAGCTTGGTAGCGATCACCTCATTTCCAGGGGTTATTATCATCTATAAATTCTTTAATACTATAATAACTCTTTTTATACAAACTTAGTTTAATAAAGTTTATATAATAAACGTGGATTAATTTACCTTTGATCTGTCGCAACGCAAACTTTAGCAAAGCTGTAGACAATTTATGCAAGACGGTCAGCAGACATTACTACTACTGTCGACTAGAAGAAGCAATAAACTGACGGCAAGCGGTATGTTCATGTAAATTATCTGCATAAACAAATAAAGGCATTATTTTTCATTTAGTTTTTATTGATCCTTAAATTACGTATAGAAGAAAGTGGAAAATCACTGTGTTAGTCATCCTTATAGCAGACGTAAAACGTACAAGATAAATAATGCAGTACATTAGAAATGGTTATTAGCTTTGAAAAAAAAGTAAAAATCAACTTCGAAAAACCTGAAATCAAAACAATTAATTTTTCATTGCTCCCGAGGACACAGATTTCATTTTTGATAAGAAAAAAGTATAATATATTTGATGTTTGTAATATTTTCTCCATGACGCAGAAGAAAACTTATTGTAGAGTTTGGTGGATGGTTTTATAATAGAACAGACCTCCATTACCATAAGGTAAATGAAAAAATGGAGTAATAATTCTTCCATTACTTTAAATAGTTACATTTTTGTCTATTTCTTTCATTTCTTTTGCCAATATTTTGTTACTTTTCTTGTTCTTTATTTTCATTTTCAGTCAATATATTCTTATTTGGGTCATATGTACGACATTCACTACAAATATCCTCCATAAGTTTATGAAATGAAATATATGAGTACTGATTTATAATATATCGATACTGCCGGATGGTTTGATAATTGCTTTATTTGCCACATTTGCAACAGTACACCACTCATTATAAATAGAAAACTTCTTTGAAATGTGAGCCCATCATCAAAGTACAGTTTTGAATACCTTTTGCGTACTTAATGATATTGAACTAGTATTAAGAGAATTACTCACTTCAACATATTCAACTATGTATTCGCACTTCCTAGTGTGATCTCCAAGTTGCCAAAATGAGTTAAAATATTCTCTTGAACTAAACTTTTCAAAGCCTTTAAGGCGGCATGTTGAATAGCACGTAGGTTTTATCACTTTACCATTTCTCTTTGAACACCACATATTTTACTCAAATTGTCCTTACCCAATTTTTCAAGATATTGTCGTTTAATATATTTTCAATAATTACGTTGAATACGCTAATTTCAGCTTTTAACTGAAGTACTATCAACAGATGAACAAGTGAAAGAATATTCACTATAGACGTTACTAAATTAAGGGATGCCAGTTCTGCTAGCAGTACTAAAAGAACAGGTATCTAAAGCTAGGGCTGATTCGAGACCACAATCAAATTGAGTAGTACTTATAACCTCATTATCTCCGAAATTTTCACTTGGGGAAATGATAGGTGTTGTATCTAAAAAAAGATTCATTCTGAGTATCTGTTACGTATGCTAGTTCGGAGTCTATATCGTACTCACTTCCTCATTACCCACAAAAGTCATCGCAGGCGGTTGTTTTATATCATGGTTTAAAGTATCGTTTAAATCATCTAATGCTAGTCGCACCTCATGAAAACTGATTCTTAGATCATTACCAGTGCTTTTATTACCATTTATAAAGGATTATTCGAACATAGACTCGTACAAGTTCCAGCAGTGCTTAGTTTCAAGAGGAACAGATATTTCTTAAAAAGAGTAACATCAAGTTAGTTGAACACGTGGCAAATCAGCATTTAAAATTGCATTTAAGAATTTCATTGGTGCCGGCGAAGATCAAACCCGGATTGTTTGCGTACTGTGAAATTTACAGCGAGCGCTAGCCGTCTGAGTTACCACGGCTCTTTTGTATAACAGCTGTATATAAAACTTGTACGTGTCGAATCGTTATGAATTAAGCTAGTTAATTCTACTTTATAAATATTAATTCCTACTTTTATTAAGTGGCGTAGCTTGCGAAGACACTTATTGATTTCACGATGTCTGTCCGTCTGTCTGTCCCACGATTATCTCAAGAACTGTTTCGAATTTTCAAATTCTGTTTACAGCAATCGATTACGGATCACCCAGGTATCTGACCCTCCTATTTTGAAACTGATTGCTCAAACGCAAAAAAAAAAAGAAAAAAAAGCTGATTGCTTTGCCACTTTGCTATGCTGTTAGCTTGCTAGGTTTATTAATATTATGAATCACATTTCAAAATTGTGTGACGTAATTTTGCCGGTTTCTTGTACATGAAGGGTAATAATTATGAAATTAAATCATTATATGAAAAGATATTTATTTTATTTGCATAACAATACAACATTACATCCAAATAGTTTAAAATATCATACCACTCCATACATTTTTTTAACACTATAAGCTTTTCAAACTTTTAATACGAAAACGTTTAAAATTTTACATTACGACCTTGTCTTTAATCTATGTTGTTCAAACATTAAACAGCATTTACTTATTAATTTAGGTAATAGCGAAACGTGAATAATAGTCAACCGGAAAATGGTGGTGTCAGAACAGGACCTGTCGGCTAATACAGGTTGACAGAATGTTATTTACTATTATTTGTAATGATTACTACCCAATTATGTCCGCTATTCAGAAATTTATTAGAGCTGATGCATTCTAAGCCATTGTAAGAAAATCCACTAGCCCTTAACATCTCGTGAATATCGTAAGAAGGACGATATAACCATGTTCTTTACAGTAGACGTAACCTACCAAGACCGATGACGTAGAGTAGTGTCAAAGCTACGAGATGCCTCATACGTACTGCTTTTGTCGTTTCACCAGTTAAGATTTTAGGTTAGTTTCCGTCTTAGACTTTACGGGCAAATAAAAAAGAAGAAATGTAAGTAGTCAAAATTAATTAGTTAATGATTAAAAATGTTGTGGGACTAAACTTAGCAGTCATGAGTATTGATTACTAAGCCATAAAATCAGTACAAATGTTATTATAACAGCAGCAAATGTACTCATAGCAACACAGTTTGACGGTAAAAGAGTTGCTGCTCTAAGGACAGCAAGTTAGAATACCGCAAGGAACAAGTATTTGTATGGCCTACAAATGTTGTGGAACTAAACTTAGTAGTCAAAAATACTGATAAAAAAAGCTATTAAATCAGTAGAAATGTTTATATAACAGCAGCACATTAATGTACTCATAGCAACACAGTATGACGGCAACAGAGTTGCGGCGGACCGCAGGTAAGCATACCGCAAGTAACAAGTATTTGTATGGCCCTCAAATAATTGTTCCGCGTCCTGAACCTTCGATACAGGGGGAAAATAATAGTGTGGAGGTAAAGTTTATTAAACACATAGTACATTACATAATATAACAGTTTCAAATAGAAGAGGCTAAAAGCTAAAATAAGTAAATATGAAAAACGAGATGTTAATATACACATACCTAATGCCTGTACATATAATTCCAAATCCGTAATGAACGCAATAAACTTATTTTAAAGTAAAATTATACAGTTATGTGAAACTATAATAAATGCGTTTCACACCTTAATTAAAATTTAATAAAGTATTCAATTGAGACAAGCAGTTTGAGAACGAAGTTAGTATGCCTCCACGATTCTAAACTTGGATTCAATTGAATCTAATTCGTAACGGAAGTTACAGAATATCCTCTGAGGTCCAGTCCAATTAAAAAGTTTCCTTTTATTGCAGTGCCAGTTGTTACACGTGACTTAATTCTCATTATGCTGTATTTACTCTAGTGAGTTGAGCGGATTCTTAAAATGTTTGAGATAAAAAACTGATACGATACTAAACTGCATCATTACTAGTATTTTTATGTCTGGACACGGGTGTTTCAAGAATCCACCAACATTACATTACAGCTTGTAAAAGTCAACTGCTGAATATAGACCTCCCTTATAGGTTGACTCATGGGGGGATTTCGACATATTTTTTTTACTTATTATAAGCCAGTGCTTGACCTCGATCCCACCTGGTGGTAAGTGATGATGTAGCCTTAGATAGTAAATGGCACTGAGCGTAACAAAAGTCTATTCACTATTGCCTTGGAGACGTCTAGATTGTATTCAGAAGGAAAGATAGACGCCGTCAAATTATTCCACTCTTTGCTGTACGCGTTACAAAATACGAGGCAAGCCGTTTGGTTTTAATGCGTTGAATATCGACAACAAAAGTGGTAAATACCCGCCGACCGTCTGGTTGTCCGATGGTGGAAAGGAGAGACTATTTGCCAAGCTTGGCAAGCGTGTTGGCAACTGCAGGTTTTTTATTACTTTGAGTAGTTATCAGGAAGATTCTGCTGCCCATCTCTTGTTTCATTCTCCCTCTGTTTCTTACACTGCCTCTACACGGTTAATTAATTGATGATAATAATGCACCATCATTAACATCATCATAACAGCCTTTTTAAGACCGCTGTTGAAAATAGGCCTTTCTCATTGATCGCTTTGTGGGGGAAATATTTACTGACACTCATGCAATAAAATAGGGTGGTTGATCCTATAATGTCGCCACAAAACAAAAAAAGATTTTTCTATGTGCATTTTCAAATGAAAACGTAACAAGTAAAGAACTTCAAGCAATAAAAAAAGTTTAATGACACAGGTAAAAGTCACGTGCCTTCGCCTTATCGATGATAGGAATTCTAGCGACAATCCAGTCGTGTTTTACCCCTCACTACAATGTTAAACCACGTACGATGCATACTTGTACACAAACGGCGACTGTAAATGTTGGCTCACGTAGCACGACAGGCGGCAAGTTTAGTGATTTGGTCAAAACTTATCAATATTTATAGCATATTAAACACTTTTTTTCATAAGGAAAAGCTCAATGGACACGAACGGGTTCCCGTCTTGTCGTGGTAGTGGGGCCGCGGGAGGATAAGAGTACTAGTATTGCGTGACGCCGCTCTCGGTACTCAGACCAGGTCCACCACTGGGATCAGAAAAGCTGGTGCTTCCGAGTGCTCGTTTTTTCCCGACTCCGTGGCCTCCGCGTATTGGGCTCGGGGAGTCCGTCCGCGCCATTTGTTCCTGGTGCCCCTTACCTGAAAAAGAAAAAAGATAGAAAAGTCATCCCCCAAAAAGAGGCGGTAGCACTAGTGGGGCCACGTAATTTGCGAAAGCATTCCCGTGGCCCTGCCAAAATACGAACAAGGTGGAACACCATAATGTTTAAGTCGGTGCGTGTCCAACATAACCCATCTTTGCCCCCACGAAGTGGAGTTGCGTAGGCATTTACCCATGTAAAAAAGGCGGCGGTGATAAAAATGTTCAATAAGTAGAGCTGACCCGGAAATTATATACAAATGTTACTTCTTACGTGGTAGAAAAAAACGAATGAGTCGCCTCGACAAGCAAACGACCATGCTCTAATATAATTCTAGCTTATCAAATCTGCATCATGCTCTCATGTTTCGTGTTGTTGTATTCCATATTCCATAAGTTATTTTTCTGGGCTAGATCTGAACTGTGCAACATGGATATTGTTATGCTTATTTTGGATAAGTGTATTATTACCATATTTATATATAATAAGTTTACCATTACCCTCTCCAAAATAAAAACAAGAGGTGTGTATCCAGGCGCGGGATGTATGCAGACTGTAACTTTATCTATTTTAATAATAGGTATAAAAAAACAAACAAACCTTTAATCTCATATTTAGTTATTCGTATAAAATTTTATCTGTCTTTATGACAATAACAATTAAATTACATTCATAAATCAAATAAGCGTAACGGTGATAATATTTAATTCAATTTTCAAATTCGTGTCGTAATTTCTGACCCTTTCGAGATTTGAACGATTATATTTCGAACTAACAATTCCACGTTGTAACGAGAAAGCTGTAAACTCCATCTAATTTCCCCTGAGCTAACGCGCTGATATGTTATGACATTATAAAATGTGTGACATGTTTTATTTCATAGTTATGAGACCCTGTTTACGTGGAAAATCGTTCATCGTATATTCAGTATGTTTTTACATCTTATTATGTAAAATTTACCAAGTAATGAAGGTGTACGAATATCTACCATCCCAAATCATCCCGTGGGTGTCGTAAGAGGCGATAGAGAGAATCAAATTAGGAGATGTGCAGCTGCATGTTCTTAAAAACGACTTAAAATAAAGAAACAGCGTTTGACTCATATCCCCCTATAAGGCGATCAATGGGGAGACCTATGTTCGGCAGTGGACTTTAATAAGATGTAACGGTGTTATGTAAAAAGTTAATTATCCGCGTACACAGCTTGTTAATTTCGACAGAGTCTTAAAGGACGAAAAAT
Source organism: Parnassius glacialis (assembly GCA_033319125.1). Lineage (NCBI taxonomy): Eukaryota > Metazoa > Arthropoda > Insecta > Lepidoptera > Papilionidae > Parnassius > Parnassius glacialis. The sequence continues at coordinate 7,632,751 of JAVANC010000012.1, read as the reverse complement.
CTGTGCACGTTGTTTCATTATGTTTTGGCTTTTATCAAAACTAATATCAACATTATCATAGTCATTATCATTATCATCATTATCATCATCATCGTCATCATCGCCATATAGCACGTGACGATAAAATTATGGAATGATTTTTATCGATAACCTACTACCAATTTTCACTTCTCTTGATACGTTTGTAACCATTCTAAACCGTACCGAATGTGTTAATAATAAATAGCTTTAATTTAGTAACGGTACATAGAAAAAGAGAAAGCTTTTAAAGATTTGCTTTTCGTTTATAATTGTGCTTTTTCAACACGACCTGGCAACGTACAACGCTCGCAACCTGAGGACTGACGAGAAGATCGTGGAGCTAGAAGAAGAAATAGACAAGTTGCGCTGGCATATTATAGGATTATCCGAAGTCCGAAGAGAGGGGGAGGACACGGTAATACTTAAATCCGGCAACTTGCACTATCACCGGGAGGGCGACCATCTGTCCCAAGGAGGTGTCGGATTTATCGTCCACAAGTCGCTCGTTAACAACGTTGTAAAGATTGGGAGTGTGTCGATGAGGGTTGCGTACCTTATACTCAGAATCACTAAACGGTATTCGCTGAAGGTCATACAGGTTTACGCACCAACCTCGGCACACCCCGATGAGGAGGTGAAGTAAATGTATGAGGATATCTCTAGAGCCATGCATTCCTCCAAAACCCAATATACGGTGTTAATAGGAGACTAACGCAAAAGTAGGCTCAAGGAGCTTCCGAAAGTGGGTGGAAAACCGGTACTTGAAGTACTTCAGAAGCTCTTTAATTCCATCCTCCATAATGGCACTACACCGGAGGCGTGGAATTAGGGAGATGAGAGACTAATGGGAGACTTCAATGCAAAACTAGGCACAAGAGAGAACGGTGTGCTGAAAGTAGGGAAATTTGGAATAGGGCAACGGAACCCAAGGGGCCAATAGCTGGCTGACTTCATGGAGAAAGAGGGACTCTTTATGATGAACTCTTTCTTCAAGAAACGGCCCCACAGGAAGTGGACCTGGTCGAGCCCCGACGGTTCGACAAAAAATGAGATTGACTTCATTATGACGACCAGACAACAACTGTTCAGTGATGTCTCAGTGATCGCGAGGTGAAAACCGGCAGCGATCACCGAATGATTAGAGACACACTGAACCTAAATGTTAAGTTGAAGAAGTTGAAGAATGAGTCTCGTCTGATGAAGCCAACGCTCCGTCCCCCTCGTGTTCTAATCCAAAGTCCCGAAACCTTTCAGCTCGAGTTACAAAACCGTTTTCAGGGCCTAGAAAACTGCAATGAAGTGGACGATATGAATGACAAGCTCGTGGACACTGTCCATGCGGTCGGAGCTAAGTTCTGCAAGACGCGCCGCAGAAGAACACAAAAACTCTCCGATCACACTCCTAATCTCATGGCTGTTAGACGAGAAATGAGGCTACATTCTTCAACAGATTTGAAAGCATACAGGCAACTGAACAGACAGATTGCCAAATGCATGCGGCGGGACTTACGCAACTTCAATACAGCTCGTATTGAAGAAGCGATCGAGCGGAACCAAGGCTCCAAAGTCTTTGCCAGAGATCTGTCTTCCAGGAAGAGCCAACTGTCAAAGCTGAAGACCGAATGTGGCAGAATCGTTTCCGGGGCACCTGAGATTTTGAGTGAGATTGAGAGGTTCTATGGACAGCTGTACACGTCATCGTTGGAGCCACACGCAAGTGTAAGTAACGATCCAAGAGCGAGTCTTATCCGACACTATTCCGAAGATATCCCGGACGTCAGTCTGAGCGAGATTAGAATGGCTCTCTAGCACCTTAAAAACGGCAAGGCTCTAGGCGAGTCTGGAATTACAGCGGAGCTTCTGAAAGCAGGTGGAAGACCGGTACTTGAAGTCCTTCAGAAGCTTTTTAATTCCATCCTCCATGGTGGCATTACACCGGAGGCGTGGAGCAGAATTGCGGTGGTCTTGTTCTTCAAGAAAGGCGACAACGCTCTCTTGAAGAACTACAGACCAATTTCCCTTTTGAGCCGCGTCTACGTGCTGTTTTCGAGAGTCATTACGAATCGTCTCGTGCGCAGTCTTGACGACTTCCAGCCTCCCGAACAAGCCGGTTTCCGAAAGGGATTTAAAACCATAGACCACATACATACCCTACGGCAAATTGTACAGAAGTCCGAAGAGTACAATTTGCCACTATGTCTGGCGTATGTGAACTATGAGAAAGCCTTTGATTCCGTCGAAATTTGGGCGGTGCTGCAGTCCCTTCAGCGGTGCCAAGTTGACTGTCGGTATATCGAAGTGCTGAAGTGTTTGTACAGTAGAGCTAGGATGGCTATCCGAGTACAGAACCAGAGTACGAAACCTATCCAATTGCAGAGAGGTGTAAGACAGGGTGACGTCGTATCCCCGAAACTCTTCACCGCTGCATTGGAAGACGTTTTCAAGCTTCTGGACTGGAAAGGATACGGTATTAACATCAATGGCGAATACATCACTCACCTTCGATTTGCCGACGATATAGTCCTTATGGCAGAATCACTGGAGGACCTAAGCACTATGCTATAAGCTCAATGACCTCAATAGTGTCTCCCAACGGATAGGTCTTAAGGTGAACATGGACAAAACAAAGATTATGTTTAATGTCCATGTCACACCTATGCCGGTAGTTGTTGGGAGCACTAAGCTCAAAGTTGTTGACGAGTATGTTTACTCGGGACAAATAGTCCGACTAGGTAAGTCTAACTTCGACCGAGAGGTCAATCGACGAATTCAACTCGGCTGGGCAGCCTTCGAGAAACTATGACACATCTTCTCGTTACACGTACCTCAAAATCTGAAAACGAAATTGTACAACCAGTGCATGTTGCCAGTGATGACTTACGGAACTGAGACGTGGTCCTTCACTGCTGGCCATATGGGGAAGCTCAAGGTCGCTCAGCGAGCTTTGGAGAGGGCTATGCTCGGAGTTTTTCTGCGTGATAAACTTAGGAATAAGGATATCCGCAGTAGAACCAGAGTAACCGACATAGCCCAACGGATTAGTAAGCTGAAGTGGCAGTGAGCCGGCCATATAGCTCGAAGAACCGACAACCGATGGTGAAGAAAGGTTCTCGAGTGGCAGCCTCGTACCGGTAGGCGAAGTGTAGGGCGTCTCCCCAAGAGATGGAGTGACGACCTGGTAAGACATGCAGGAAGTCGATGGATGCAGGTGGCTCAGGACCGTGCTTTGTGGCATTCCTTGGGGGAGGCCTATGTTCAGCAGTGGACTTGTGAAGGGCTCTAACGATGATGATGATGATATTTTTGTGCTAGTACATTGTGAAAGTAAATTGCTTAATGAATTCGGTGATAACGTTAAATTGTCTTTGCTACCTGTAACAAAAACATTAAAAGGAGACTACTAAGATTCAAATACAATCCTTTCTTGACTTTAATATTACATCTACTTTCCATCCGGCATAACTTTGTTCCGGTGACCATTCATGACAATTTTTGTAACTCTTAAATACACCCTCATTATAATCGGATAGATAGACAGATGCTGTCAAATTATTCAACTACTTTGCTGTCCCAATAATGAACGACGTAGCAAACCGTTTGGATCTAATGCGACAACTAAAGGGTGGACACCAGCCGAGTATCTGGTGATCCTGTGATTTATTGAAGAGAAAGACGCATTCAATTCCTGCGTACACTCTCCGAAATATATCCTGCGAAAAACCGAAAGGCGTAGGTGGCGTATTTTCGGATTTTTGCGATGGCCAACCCACCTGTCAAAGCGTAGTAACTATGGTAAAATGGGGAGGCCTTTAATCAGCAGTGGACTTTTTTATACACTGTAATGAAAGAATAAATATATATATATATATATATATATATATTTATACACACACACATACAACAAAATTAATAAATCAGGACCTATTAGTATTTTACGTGGTAGAAACACGCTGCAGCTATATGATTGTTGTAGCACGAATGGGTCGGCTCGACCGATGTAGGACCACGCTTTTACTAAATACCAGCATAAAATAAAAGCTTGATGACTTGATGATGCTGTGCCTCGCATGGTGAGTGTAGAGAAATAGAGACCCTCTTCCTGAAAACGAGGTATTCCGTCTTAGTACGCAGGGGTGACAATGCAACTGCATTTTAATTCTTAATTTTAATATTAATCACAGATAAATGTAGAAACATTTAGGCCTCACCATCCACTTATTATGCGGAATGTGTGCTTGTTTGACACCCACATTTTATAAAATAAGAATTTTAGTCTATCAAGTCTACCTAAAAGTTGCCATGGTTTAGTGAGCGCGGTGGTGTAAAATATTCAAAAGCGAAATATGGAAAACATTTCTAGGAGTATTTTCAAACGGATGTAAAATTGGAAGGCTTAAGTTATTTATGCAGTAACACCTAGTATGATTTTCTTTCTACGAAAACCTTTTACAAGGAGACTACTGAAATTTAAAGAAATTACATATTTGTTTGTAAAGTATTAACGTCTACAAAAATATTTATTTATAGCCAGTGGGAATTGGTTTGTTGATCCTATACCGGATATATTATATATTGTGGTATTAACTGTTGCCAGCAATTTTCCCTAAAGGCCTACAGAAAAGGCAAAATCACTCTGGTGTTGCAAATATTCCGGAGCGGTGGTGATCAGTTACAGATTACTCCCTCATAGATTGCTTCATGGGGAATCATGTCCTAGTTGCCACGTTTGGCAAGCGGTTTGGCAATCGAAGTTTTTAATAAGTGTGAGTTGTTATCAGGAAGATGCTGTTAGACATATCCTGATTCATTTTCACTCTGTCGACTCTTACGACACCATCGGGACAATATTGGGTAGTGGATATTCTTACACCGCCAGTACACGGTCTATTAACGGATAATAGGTGTATTATAAATATTAAAACTATAACATATGTTTCCTCTTCTTTTTGTTTTAAAACGTTTAAAAGTAATGCTTATTAATTACGAATACTGTGAGTGTTACGTAATTAAATCCTAATTGAGGAATATTTTTATGACATGGCTTGGCTTTTAAACACCTGTCTATGTTATATAAATTCACATTTGGTGATCAGGTCTTATAAGTCTTGCCCTTTTTACGATTATAACCGCCAATTTTCATTTAACTAATATTATGGAAGTGATAGAAACACGGGCGATGCGTACAATATTATAATATTCTGGAATTTTAAATATCTGTTTTTGGAGATATTTGACGATGCTTTTTATAAAAATCAAAGGAAACTTGCGCACTAAAGTTTTAATATATTTTGTTTTTAAAAGTAATAAAAGTAATGTTATAAACTTACTTATATTTTCGTTAACAGCTTGAAATGCTTGTAAGTGGTGCATGACAGTAGGTCTATTGGCGGATTCGAACACACAGCCTTTCGAGTTTGCGGTTCGCTTCGCTTATATGATACTATCACTTTATTCGTCTTTGATTGTTTTTTTTAAAAATTGAAATGACAAACTCACAGTTCACCTGGCAGTAAGTGACTACTCCAGTTCATGGACATGTGCAGCCAACTTCATACAAAGAACGCTACGGACGACGTGAATTCTCAGAACTAAGATGGAATGCCTCAGCCTGTAATTATGCTGGCTCTCTATTCCCTTCAGATCGGAACACATCAATGTAAGCACTGCTATTGGCTAAAATAGGTATTAATTAGATGGACTATTAGGCAGATAATAAATCATATCACCTACTTTAAATATCGGTTAAAACGCTGTGCACTTATGTGCTCCAAATTAAAACATAATTATTTTAGTTTATCATACAACATGCTTACGTTACAAGTAGTCAGTTAGTTATGGATACATCGCGTTCCTCTGTTTTAGACTAAAATATTATAATATATAATATTGTATTACTTAGACTAAGCAATAAAACTAATACAACAGTATTTTTATATAAGTTCCTAGTACTCATTAATTGTTAAGTCCAATACCTGCGCACGGACGGAGTCTATGAATATCATTTATTATTAAAGCCACTGCCACAGCTGTGTGATAGCAGCCTAGGATACTGCCATTCCCTCTCATACTGTGGATGTCGTACGAGCCGACAGAGGGAATGCAATAAAAACGAGTCCTTTAGGCTTCCGACGGCTGGCGACATAAGCATCCCAGTTATGGGCAGATCAAAAATGCCCAGGCCTGTGATGTCAGCAGCACTACGATCGCCAACCCGCTTTCCTAGCGCAGCAATTAAGGGCAAATCAAAGGGTTCCCCTAGTTCCTGGTCGTGTCGGCGGTTACGGCAACGCTAGGGTAGGAGGTGAAAATAATCCTTAGGAGAGGACAGGTTACCACCGAAAACTGGACTTGGCGACGTATAATGGACATTTACGAACTGAAAGCTGAGCTGAAAAGTGCAAAATGGAATATTGTAGGGTTGAGGGAAGTCCGAAGAGAGAGAAAGAACACACTTACCCTAAAATCGGCTGCATCTGCTCTACTTTCGGGAAGGAGACGGCCTTTCCCAAGGCGAAGTAGATTTCCTCGTTCACAGGATCCTCACTAAAAACATCGTAGAAATCTCCAGTGCGTCGACACAGGTAGCATGCCTTGTACTGAAGTGATCAAAGAAATACTCTCTGAAAATCGTACAAGTTTATACCCTGACTTAGGCACATTCAGACTATAAATTTGAAACTGTTTATGAAGATATTTCTAGGGCCTTACATACGTAGGTCACTCAATATGTTTTGAGATGCATGAAATTCAAAAATGAAACGCACCTGTGTTATTATGTTATATATTGTTATATGTTCCTAAAAAGAAAATTTATTAAAAAATAGAACTTCATAAGCTCATCGCTCAAGATTAAAAAAAACAAATTTCAATTAACTTTCCTGCAACGCTACCCAACCCTTTCAACGTGAACATTTGCGCGCAATGATATATTATGATTTTAAATTTGGTTTAAGCAAACAATTAAGTTTACAACGGTTACAATCAGAATTATGGGACTTAGCTCCATCACGCGCAAAAAAATTTTTTCAAAAAGGTTTGCTGAATTCAAAAGGGGTATAATTAAAAACTAAAGAACCGGGGCCCCGCAAACAGCACAAATCACTAGTAACGGCAAAAAATGTGTGGACTACTGAAACGAGAAGGCCCACGAATTACATATACGAACATCGAAAAGATTGTAGGCATTAGTTCGAAGAGCATTCATACCATCCTATATCCACAACTTGGAGTAAGGAAGCTTTGTTGTCGATGAAATCCTCGTTTGCTCTCCGAAAGTGGAAAACAGACTCGTGTGGAATGGTGCCATGAAATGCGTCTACGTTTTGAAAATGGGGCATTTAGGCATGTTTCAGAAATCGTTACTAGTGACGAGATATGGACCTATCAATATGATCCGGAAAATAAAATACAATCATCAATATGGATAATATAATATGAAAAATAAAATGCAATCATCAATATACTCAGAAGGATATTACTGACAAAACTGCAAAGACCTCGCAACGTCGGCAAAATATGGTGGCTAGTTTTTTTCACGGAGCGGACATTTGTCGACGTCAATGCTGGAAAATTGTAGGTCAATCAACTCTAAATGGTAGTTTCCCAACGGATAGGTCTTAACATGAACATGGAGAAAACAAAGATCATGTTTAATGTACATGTCACACTTATGCCGGTAGTTGTTGGGAGCACTAAGCTCGAAATTGTTGACGAGTATACAGGTATACAGGTAAACATACAAAAAAACAAAACAGGCAAACAAACAAAAAGTGACGACCTGGTAAGATATGCAGGAAGTCGATGGATGCAGGTAGCTCAGGGCGGCGCTTTGTGGCATTCTTTGGGGGAGGCCTATGTTCAGCAGTGGACTTGTGAAGGGCTGTAATGATGATGATGATGATGAGTGTAGAGTACCGCAGAACTTTGTTGCTGGAAACGAGACATTCTTTCTTAGTTCGCAGGGGGAACAACGTTTTTGATTTTTAATCAAGGATAGATGTGGATATATATGGGCTACAACATTCACTTACCGTTAGGTGGACTATGTGCTCGTTTGTAACCCTTAATAACTCTATAAAAAAACTAATATCTAGCAAAACGTAGTAGATATTTTCACGGCGATCGGATGAATTGTGAAGAATTTGATGTCCTGTAGCGCCATCTTGTAATGAATCACTACCAAGTGGACAGCATAAAACCAGTTCCATGAAAAAAAAATCACAACAAACAAACATAAAAATTTAATGAATGACGGTCGATTATCGACCACTAGACGACCACTAGTATGAGTAATTTTACATAATATCTCGTATTTAACTTGAACTTATTTTTAATACCCAACGTTTTCAATTTAAAATAATTCAGTTGAAGTGGCGAAAATTGCAATGTGCAGTATTCACGTAGATATAAGAACTCATTTCATTATTAATATATTTGTCTCGTATTTTGTATAGAGAGTATATACAATACAATTTTATTTTGTAATACATACCCTAAATCTACGATTATTGGATTTATCGACGAGGTTCTATTGAGACACTTAATTTGAAAATATGGGAACCAAAACTTAATTGGCATCTAAGTAAGGCTCCGTGCCTACAATAAAGTGTAATTTGGATCCGTGAACATATTTAACAATTATCTTCGTATCCAAATTGTATACTTAAAAACGAGCCGTTGCATTCTGTAGCTTAGCTTTCGCCTGCCTAAGATTTTTTAGTGAAATTGTAAACAAAAATAATGTTTCTCATAACTTGCGTTTGTGGCAATTTGGGAAGGGTTGATGTGTAAGGAGACGAAGACTTTTGCCTATATTACTTTTATTTTCTGTCTTACTAGCTAACTTAATTACTGTGACAATTTATATTCACAAAAATAATGAACGATCTTATCATTTAAACCTTCGTTTTTATACTATGTTGAATATTCTCAAGTCACGTATGTAACTACATTGAGTCACGTTTTAAGGAAGTACTGCTATTTGCTTAGCAGGCGGTGCTGTATGATAGGTGTCTTCGTGATGGTTGATAGGCATATGTAACTTCCACTTCTCGTCAGTAAAGCAAAACATTGTAGGAAACATGGCAATCTAAGAAATTAAAAAAAATATTACGATGACATGTGAAGTTTGCCACTACGAACAAAAGCTGTGCAGCGGACTATCCCGGATCTACCCCAAAACCCGTTTAGAAATAAGACAAATCACATAACTAGCGCTGGGACATATTAACGATTAAAAATAGGCAACTTAACACTTAGATATAGATATTATATAGTAACTATGTAATTACGCATTAGTACTTACACATGTAATAAATGTACATTGCGGGGTTGTGGCAGCGTAATAGTATTCACCGCCCTATTTCGTTCTGTGAAATTCGAAAAGGTGTCGACACCACAAACATCTTTTGGCTTCCAATAGATGGCAGTATATCTTGTTTAGGATAGACTTAACATACCCATACAGAAGAGTGGCAGATAACAGCGTCAAAAGTACGGGGCGCTTGAAACTACAATAGTTAATCCGCCTGCCAACTGTCACGCGTGATGTTGGCGTATCATGATGCTGTAGTAGTAGTAGTAGTAGTAGTAGTAGTAATTTAGTAAAATTCTTAACAGTTTGAATAACATTGATTATCGTCACATTTCTTTTTAAATAATACTGTAATACTATCTATCGACTGTTATTTGGCGGTATAAAAATATCCTCTACCCAATATCCTGGGTGTCGTAAGAGGCGTTAGAGTGAAAGAAATCAAAAGAAAAGCTGCAGCGTCTTCCTCGTAACAAATCATACATTGAAGTGTATACTTCAATATTCAGAGTAAAACATATAGCTTAAATTGAAATTTAAATAATTAAATTTAATAAATGCTTTTAGAAAAATTTATTTTGCAAATATCCGCGTTATAAAATAAAATGATGTGTCTTACCTAGTTTGAAGAGCACCTCCCGCCCTCCCTCAATTGCGTGCACTATCTCCGTCACCACTAATCCCAACACCGCTACTCCCAACACCACTACACTAGGCAAGACACACCACTGACGATAATACGACACGTGTTTCGCCTCTACACGAGGCATCCTCAGGTGATATGGACTCTACGGCGACTAACCGCTAAGTGAGCGGCGAGTCAAAATCAAGTGTCTTTTATACAGACCGATGACGCAGCCGCTATCTACTTAAGAAGCTAGCGACTGCGTCATGCGATAAAACATGTAACCAATCACCGCCGGACTTACGCAGCCGTTTGCAAAATTAAAAACAAACCACCGCGCAATGCCTACCCTCCAACCACGCAACCAATCGCCGATCACCGTGAGGGTGACAAACGACCATATTGCGAGGCTCTCTATTATTAGACAGCAGGCTTAAAGATATTTAAGAGAGGTGAGTTAGTAACATTTGTTTGTTCATTCAGCAATGCAACGGTATTATTATTACTTTTTAATATCTCTAACTCTTCCAGCACACACAGCCGCAGCCCTTTATTACACGTATGTAAGACTTTAAAGGAGTGGTCGTTGGCTAGGTTGTGTCCAGTGTCCAAGAGATGTTTGGCAAAATGGGATTTATCGGGATTGCAATTCCTGTACGCGGCTAAATGCTCTTTATAACGTGTATCGAAATTGCGACCAGTCTGACCCACGTAAACGGCGTGGCATTCGTCACAAACAAGTTTGTAAACACCTGACTTTTGACGAATATCTAACTTATCTTTATTATTACAGATATTTCTAAGAGAATTGTTTGTTTTGAACGCTACATGAACGCCGTTTTGTCGAAGAGTATTAGCTACTTTTTCAGATATGAGACCTAAGTAGGTCAAACTGCTCACATATCGATAAACACTTTGAGGTTGAACCGCGTACAAAGAGTTGCGAACAACATGCTTTTGTTTCTTTTTAATTAAATTGTTAATGAGATTTTTTGAAAAACCGTTAGAGACCGCTATTTGATAAATTATATTAAGTTCTTTAAATAATTTTCTTTACTTAATGGGACAGTGAACAAACGGTTAATGTAACAATAAAAAGCGGCTACTTTATGTTGCCACGGATGACATGATGACGCGGGGATGACCGTATCGGTGTGAGTTGGCTTTCGATAAATTTGGAAAACATGTGACGAATCTTTTCTTGTTATTGTTAAGTCGAGAAAATTAAGGGAACAATCTTGTTCCAATTCAAGTTTAAATTTAATTATGTCATGGACTCTATTTATTTTATTGAGGAAAACATCCAGTTGTCTCCTTGTGCCAGTCCAGCAAATAATTATGTCGTCTACATATCGATAGTAATATAAGATATTTTGATTGACAACTATATGTTGTTTTTCAAAATTATCCATGAAAATGTCCGCCATAAGGGGACTTAGAGGGGATCCCATAGCTAATCCTTCTTTTTGTAGATAGAAACGGTTATTAAACCGGAAATAGTTTTGTTTCATACAGAGAGAGGTTAAATTAAGAAGATCATTTGTTTCCCCGGGATGTAGACGACGTTTTTCAAAGAGATCTGCGAGTATACGCAAACAGTCAGGGGATGGGACATTTGTGAAAAGACTATCAACGTCTAAAGATAACAATATGGATTTAGGAGGAATACGAATATCTTTAATTTTGGAAATGAGATCTAAGCTATTTTTTAGGCTGTAAGTTGGGTTGAATCCAGATTTTTCTCGAAGTAGGAAGTTTAATTTTTTAGCAAGGAAATAAGCTGGTGCACCAATATATGAGACAACTGGACGAATAGGAACATGTTCTTTATGTATTTTTGGTAACACATATAAAATGGGTGCTTGAGGATTCATTGGAACAAGATTGCTCCGAGACAAGTTGTGATCGGGAAAAACATATGATGATTGTTGTATACATAACTTAATATCCGAAGTAAACTTTTTGGTTGGGTCAGACTCCAATAGCTCAAAATCATCACCTTGGATAACATCGTTAACTTTCTGGCTGTACCCACTACTCTCCATAATAACAACAGTATTGCCTTTATCGGCTTTAGTAACAATAAGGTCGTTTTCCCTTATTCTCTGCTTTAGGGACTTAAAAACAGGGAACTCAGGATTGAAATGGGAAGACGTGGGCACAGCCCGAATTTCATTAGCTAGCAAACTTTTAACGATGTTATCTTTCCTCCCAATCACAACAGCCATCTCCGCGTCAACAGCCATAGTCTCTAACGATTTTTGGGAGACCGAAGGTGTTAAATTATACTTTAGGCCTTTATTTAAAAGGGACAACTCATCTGTTGGAAACTGGACATCGGAAAGATTTTTAACTCGGGGATAAAATTGGTGATATTCTGTATGTATGTCGTTATTACGATTACGGGATGAAGAGGATACAAGTCGTTGTAATTTACGGGACTGAATTTGATATTTTTCATAAACAGCCATTGAAGCCAGTTCTCTGGCTTTCCCATCCAAAATATCAAATTCAATATTATGTAATTTATATGAAAGTTCAGAGTATAATACTTTAAGGTGGATTTTTAAATTATCTCTATTGGAAAACCAACGACGACACTCCTCATTAAGCCAAATGTTCTGAGCTTTAGAAATAGCAATGCTGGCCGCTCGACTATTTGTGCCGGAACGTATTTGAATATAATTGGGAATAACATGAAGTTGTTTGCATTGCTGATTGAACCAAACATTTTGGGCAGCAATACGATGGAGTTTTGTTAATTTGACATAGAGTCTTGCCTGGTCGGCCGTGCTAGCCTTTTTAATATAATTAATAGAATCAGGCGTTACTTTGCGGAAATCCATTATATAAATGCTTTTAGAAAAATTTATTTTGCAAATATCCGCGTTATAAAATAAAATGATGTGTCTTACCTAGTTTGAAGAGCACCTCCCGCCCTCCCTCAATTGCGTGCACTATCTCCTATATACCTATACCTAGCCAACGACCACTCCGTTAAAGTCTTACATACGTGTAATAAAGGGCTGCGGCTGTGTGTGCTGGAACAGTTAGAGATATTAAAAAGTAATAATAATACCGTTGCATTGCTGAATGAACAAACAAATGTTACTAACTCACCTCTCTTAAATATCTTTAAGCCTGCTGTCTAATAATAGAGAGCCTCGCAATATGGTCGTTTGTCAACCTCACGGTGATCGGCGATTGGTTGCGTGGTTGGAGGGTAGGCATTGCGCGGTGGTTTGTTTTTAATTTTGCAAACGGCTGCGTAAGTCCGGCGGTGATTGGTTACATGTTTTATCGCATGACGCAGTCGCTAGCTTCTTAAGTAGATAGCGGCTGCGTCATCGGTCTGTATAAAAGACACTTGATTTTGACTCGCCGCTCACTTAGCGGTTAGGCGCCGTAGAGTCCATATCACCTGAGGATGCCTCGTGTAGAGGCGAAACACGTGTCGTATTATCGTCAGTGGTGTGTCTTGCCTAGTGTAGTGGTGTTGGGAGTAGCGGTGTTGGGATTAGTGGTGACGGAGATAGTGCACGCAATTGAGGGAGGGCGGGAGGTGCTCTTCAAACTAGGTAAGACACATCATTTTATTTTATAACGCGGATATTTGCAAAATAAATTTTTCTAAAAGCATTTATATAATGGATTTCCGCAAAGTAACGCCTGATTCTATTAATTATATTAAAAAGGCTAGCACGGCCGACCAGGCAAGACTCTATGTCAAATTAACAAAACTCCATCGTATTGCTGCCCAAAATGTTTGGTTCAATCAGCAATGCAAACAACTTCATGTTATTCCCAATTATATTCAAATACGTTCCGGCACAAATAGTCGAGCGGCCAGCATTGCTATTTCTAAAGCTCAGAACATTTGGCTTAATGAGGAGTGTCGTCGTTGGTTTTCCAATAGAGATAATTTAAAAATCCACCTTAAAGTATTATACTCTGAACTTTCATATAAATTACATAATATTGAATTTGATATTTTGGATGGGAAAGCCAGAGAACTGGCTTCAATGGCTGTTTATGAAAAATATCAAATTCAGTCCCGTAAATTACAACGACTTGTATCCTCTTCATCCCGTAATCGTAATAACGACATACATACAGAATATCACCAATTTTATCCCCGAGTTAAAAATCTTTCCGATGTCCAGTTTCCAACAGATGAGTTGTCCCTTTTAAATAAAGGCCTAAAGTATAATTTAACACCTTCGGTCTCCCAAAAATCGTTAGAGACTATGGCTGTTGACGCGGAGATGGCTGTTGTGATTGGGAGGAAAGATAACATCGTTAAAAGTTTGCTAGCTAATGAAATTCGGGCTGTGCCCACGTCTTCCCATTTCAATCCTGAGTTCCCTGTTTTTAAGTCCCTAAAGCAGAGAATAAGGGAAAACGACCTTATTGTTACTAAAGCCGATAAAGGCAATACTGTTGTTATTATGGAGAGTAGTGGGTACAGCCAGAAAGTTAACGATGTTATCCAAGGTGATGATTTTGAGCTATTGGAGTCTGACCCAACCAAAAAGTTTACTTCGGATATTAAGTTATGTATACAACAATCATCATATGTTTTTCCCGATCACAACTTGTCTCGGAGCAATCTTGTTCCAATGAATCCTCAAGCACCCATTTTATATGTGTTACCAAAAATACATAAAGAACATGTTCCTATTCGTCCAGTTGTCTCATATATTGGTGCACCAGCTTATTTCCTTGCTAAAAAATTAAACTTCCTACTTCGAGAAAAATCTGGATTCAACCCAACTTACAGCCTAAAAAATAGCTTAGATCTCATTTCCAAAATTAAAGATATTCGTATTCCTCCTAAATCCATATTGTTATCTTTAGACGTTGATAGTCTTTTCACAAATGTCCCATCCCCTGACTGTTTGCGTATACTCGCAGATCTCTTTGAAAAACGTCGTCTACATCCCGGGAAAACAAATGATCTTCTTAATTTAACCTCTCTCTGTATGAAACAAAACTATTTCCGGTTTAATAACCGTTTCTATCTACAAAAAGAAGGATTAGCTATGGGATCCCCTCTAAGTCCCCTTATGGCGGACATTTTCATGGATAATTTTGAAAAACAACATATAGTTGTCAATCAAAATATCTTATATTACTATCGATATGTAGACGACATAATTATTTGC
This sequence comes from Parnassius glacialis, assembly GCA_033319125.1. Classification (NCBI taxonomy): domain Eukaryota; kingdom Metazoa; phylum Arthropoda; class Insecta; order Lepidoptera; family Papilionidae; genus Parnassius; species Parnassius glacialis. Next base: position 7,617,627 of record JAVANC010000012.1, on the reverse strand, counting down.
TGGACTGGCACAAGGAGACAACTGGATGTTTTCCTCAATAAAATAAATAGAGTCCATGACATAATTAAATTTAAACTTGAATTGGAACAAGATTGTTCCCTTAATTTTCTCGACTTAACAATAACAAGAAAAGATTCGTCACATGTTTTCCAAATTTATCGAAAGCCAACTCACACCGATACGGTCATCCCCGCGTCATCATGTCATCCGTGGCAACATAAAGTAGCCGCTTTTTATTGTTACATTAACCGTTTGTTCACTGTCCCATTAAGTAAAGAAAATTATTTAAAAGAACTTAATATAATTTATCAAATAGCGGTCTCTAACGGTTTTTCAAAAAATCTCATTAACAATTTAATTAAAAAGAAACAAAAGCATGTTGTTCGCAACTCTTTGTACGCGGTTCAACCTCAAAGTGTTTATCGATATGTGAGCAGTTTGACCTACTTAGGTCCCATATCTGAAAAAGTAGCTAATACTCTTCGACAAAACGGCGTTCATGTAGCGTTCAAAACAAACAATTCTCTTAGAAATATCTGTAATAATAAAGATAAGTTAGATATTCGTCAAAAGTCAGGTGTTTACAAACTTGTTTGTGACGAATGCCACGCCGTTTACGTGGGTCAGACTGGTCGCAATTTCGATACACGTTATAAAGAGCATTTAGCCGCGTACAGGAATTGCAATCCCGATAAATCCCATTTTGCCAAACATCTCTTGGACACTGGACACAACCTAGCCAACGACCACTCCTTTAAAGTCTTACATACGTGTAATAAAGGGCTGCGGCTGTGTGTGCTGGAACAGTTAGAGATATTAAAAAGTAATAATAATACCGTTGCATTGCTGAATGAACAAACAAATGTTACTAACTCACCTCTCTTAAATATCTTTAAGCCTGCTGTCTAATAATAGAGAGCCTCGCAATATGGTCGTTTGTCACCCTCACGGTGATCGGCGATTGGTTGCGTGGTTGGAGGGTAGGCATTACGCGGTGGTTTGTTTTTAATTTTGCAAACGGCTGCGTAAGTCCGGCGGTGATTGGTTACATGTTTTATCGCATGACGCAGTCGCTAGCTTCTTAAGTAGATAGCGGCTGCGTCATCGGTCTGTATAAAAGACACTTGATTTTGACTCGCCGCTCACTTAGCGGTTAGTCGCCGTAGAGTCCATATCACCTGAGGATGCCTCGTGTAGAGGCGAAACACGTGTCGTATTATCGTCAGTGGTGTGTCTTGCCTAGTGTAGTGGTGTTGGGAGTAGCGGTGTTGGGATTAGTGGTGACGGAGATAGTGCACGCAATTGAGGGAGGGCGGGAGGTGCTCTTCAAACTAGGTAAGACACATCATTTTATTTTATAACGCGGATATTTGCAAAATAAATTTTTCTAAAAGCATTTATATAATGGATTTCCGCAAAGTAACGCCTGATTCTATTATTTAAATTAAATTTAAATCAATTTGCAGTACCTATGTACATGAATACTGAACGTTGAATAAATCTAATGTTTGGATTTTATCGCTTATAATTTGTTTTTTTTTTACATCTCTTAATTCCCGGCATTTCGGATGCCATATACAGCCCCCATGGTCTCGTAATTGACTGAGATTATTGACGTCCTGATCTCATAATATGAAAACTTATACTCCTATTAATTTTTTAGTGACATGAAGTTCTTTTATTATTTTTATAAACAAATTAATATTCAAAAGCTGAAATATTAACAATATCATTAATTTAAATTCAGTTTATAATTTTTTTCAAACAAAGAAAACACATTTTAGACATCGAGGCAATAATATTTATTATTCCAAGTTTCCAATTCGCAACTAATGTGGAAAGCGTTAAATTCTAACCACCCGTAAACCGCTCAATAGTTATTGGGGACATAAAATAACAACACAGCATCCCACCTTTCCATATCTAAATAAATACCTAATCCGCGAGCATCTCATAGCATTAAATTATTACAGCGATATCGTAAAGATTCGCTGTTCCACTGCATTTCAAAATTTATTTTTATTAAGTCGGCAACGCACTATATGAACGAAACACTGGTTATTTTCGCATTTTCTTGGCAGTATTATTTGCCTTTAATTTTTGTAATAACTGCTGCATAAAATGTAACTTGTGTAGTGGCGGCCAAAGAGAATCTACAAGCACATATATCCCATAGATGTCATAAGAGGCCACAGAGGACTGAAACAGGAGATGTGCAGCAGCATTTTCCTGACAACAACTCTAAATAGTAAAAAAACTGCAGTTGACACCATCTGCCAATCGTGGCAACTATGACAACATCTCCCCCTCCCCCCCTCTGTGAGGCAATCTATAGGGGTGACCTATGTTTAGCAGTGGAATTTGTGGGCTGTGGTGGACGGATAAATGATTCCACCAGTGAATTACTTCATTCCATTCTTCAAGAGACTTCAACAATACCACTTTTTATGAAGCACTTTCAGTGATTTGGATCAGGCGCGTAACCAACTGCTTTACGTGCTTCCTGAGGCACGGGGGTGAGACACCGCCAACTTCCTGGCTACGGACAGCTACTGAGAATTTCTTGGCGGTAAAACTTAATAAGTGATTATTTTTTGATCCGACCCGGGATTCAAACCCGGGAACTCATCACCGGTTGCGTTTACAACCACTAGACCAACCAAGTAGCGTAGAAAATTAATAAGAATACTAAAGTATGACACGAGCATAATGCCGCTGTGATCCTTTTAGCTGATAACGAGGTATTAAATCTTTAATTGGTAACGCCACGCTGCGGCTACAATAAGAATGGGTCGGCTCGATCGGGGAAGAACCACACTCTTACAGAATACTAGCGTAAAATATTATATTGCTGCTGTAAGTGTCGTATAATGACTGTGGAGCACGTGCGTCCATTTCTAATGACATACGAGATTATATTACGAGGCAATCCATCTCAATCTCCTCTATCTAAATCTCGAGGATACCTATTGTAGATGTCCATGCGTCACAGTATTCATTTCCGAATATATGAACAGTGTCCCCGTATCACTCATTGACAATCACCAGAAGGCTGCTTCTTGCTACAGATTCCCCAACCTCTGAAAATTCAGTGTACAGTATTTGTTGTCAATGATATAACATATATTTATAGTCTTTACTTATCACAATAGAGTAAGTTTTGTTAAAATCAACAAAATAAAAAGTGTCACCGCCACGTGTAGAGCTTTATGTGCGTCGCGTTTTATTTTTTTTATTTCCTTCGTCTGCAGTCGTTACAGCAACTAATTGCTTTCGAAAACGCTTTATGCGATCGTAATTCACCTGAAAATGATTTATCCGCTTAGCCAATTTCTTTTTGTGTTGGAAAATATCCAGTGATACGTAATTATATTGTTCGCAAATATTGGGTGGATAAAATGTATTTTAATTTTTCTAAGGGTAAGACTTTTTTGGATTATGTCATTACTGTTTTTTAAATTATAAATACAATAAAATAAAAGTTGCAATATTTAGCGATACTTTACATTATGAATCCTGATCGTGAGCCTGTCAAATGACCACGGCTGAACGTCTATGTTCAGCCACGGTCATTTGACAGATTCTCTCACAGATTAGCTCATACGGGTATCCTCAATATTTGTTATGAATGCCACGTTTGCTAGGTAGGTTTGCAATCGCAGTTTTTATCCCTTTATTAGGCTTTTTTATGAGTGACAATTTTATCTTTATATATGAAGCTGTAACAAATGTATGAAATATATTCTTTTTTTGCAATAAGAAATTTGTTGAAAAAAATTTTCTTTATCGCTGTTTTCTACAATCAAGCCTCAACAATACAAATTATTTGCTTACGTCATGAGAGTTAGTTTCACTTGAACAAAAATTTTGACTTTCACCTTAATATCGAAAAAATATGGTTTGAAACAAGAAGTGTTGCACTTAAAATTTTTCTTTTTTTCATAATCAACATATTTATTTTCTTACAATATCTTATATATAATTCATCATATTTATTTAACTACTTTTGGATTTATATCGCTTATAATACGAGTCTCGTAATTATCACCCAAAACAAATCTATACACGCAGTCCACAGAAACGACGTTGAATACAAGTGCGCATACAACGAAGTGCAAACAACATTGGTTAATCCAGGGAGCAGTCAGCGACTGGAGCGATCGTGAAACCGTTTGGAACGTGGCCAGTTCTATTATCTCTTGTAATGCATATTGTGTATACGGCTTTAGGATCTACTAAATGTATCCTGTGACAATTTTCATAAGTGTGAGTTGTGCAGCTAGATAATTGCGCGAATAAATTAAAGCAGAGTTCAGAAATTTATTTAAAAACAGTACTTAATTTATAGTTATTAGTAAAAATTAAAAAACTTCACGACAACAAATTTCACGAACGAACATCGCGGCAAAACTCCCGATACCATCCACACCATCTGGATGATTGGCGATCCACCACTGTGCGATTTAGAAGATGTTTTCTTCCTCGCACGACTTCCTTGTGGAATCGATTACCATCAGCGATTTTTCCGGACCGATACGACTTAGGGACCTTCAAGAAAAGAGCGTACTCCTTTTTAAAAGGCCGGCAACGCATCTGAAATTCTCTCCCTGATGTTGCAGTTGTTCATGGGTGGCGGTAGTCACTTACCATCAGGTGAGCCGCATGCTCGTTTGCCACCTCTCCTATAAAAAAAAGGTCGAGCCAATATCAGTTATTGGCTTTTTTGTCAACAAATTCTTAGTAGCAGCCCGAAGTCAGGAAGTTGGCGGTGTTCCGTCCCCGTGCCTCTGAAAGCACGTACGTTATTCCTGCGCCTGGTCTCTGTACGGTCGTGCCCACCAAAAGTCAAATACTGAACATAGGTCTCTTCCATAGTTTTCCTCCTAACACTTTTCATAGTTACTGAGTTTATCAGGCGTATTGGCAACTGCAGATTTTTGTATTAAAGTTGTTTTTAGAAAGACGATGGCCATCGCCATTTCCTCTTTTTTTCTTTTTGCTTACGACACCGTTTTATTTAACTGCCACTTCACGTTGGATCTTAGAATATTAACTTGGTTTATGTTTAAATTACTCTATTTATCTACATTTAATTATACTTTAGAAAAAAAGAAAGATTTCAATTATATTTTATAACTGGTTTAAATTAAATCAGGGATGATTAACGAGTATAAATCACACACATGATGACTGAATTCTGTGGCAAATTGACACTTTTATCTATCCTCCATGATGAATATAAATGCAAATGCGTGGTCACCCCGGATGTCTAAACATAAAGCTTACCGTGATCAGCAGAGCAGACAGTATTTCACGCCGGCACACCACCTGCAACATTACAAGTCGCAAGTTCGATCTTACGTGTTCCCATTTCTGGGCTGGGGATTGCCGTTGCCGGTTTGAATCGTCGGCGACCGCGCTCTTTCTGATCGCCTTGATTCACTGGCACTGCCAAGAGATGTTGCTATTTGCGTATTTCATCGCATCTGCCACAGGGAGTGCCCTGAGGAATTGTTCGAAATAATTCCAGCCGCTCAATTTCACCATCGCATATCGCGACAAAACTCGCGACATCATCTCTACCATCTGGACTATTGGCGGTCCACCACTATGCGATTTACAAGATATTTTTTTCCTCACACAACTTTCTTGTGGAATCGATTAGCAACAGCGATTTTTCCTGACTCATATGAGAAGTAGGTACCTTCAATAAAAGTGCATATTCTTTTTAAAAGGCCAGCTATGCATCCGCAATTACCCTGGTGTTGCAGTTGTTCATAGGCGACTATAGCCACTTACCATCTGGTGAGCCGCTAGCTCATTTGCCCCATCTCATATAAAAACCCAGCCAAGTGCGAGTCAGACTCGCGCATGAAAGGTTGCGTACCATCACACTCGTTTCTGGTAGGGTAGCCTCCCTTTAATTTTAAATTTATTTTTATTACTTTTTGTAACAGCGGCATCAGAAATATACAAACTATAAAAATTTTAACCATCTACCTGTTACGGATCATAAGATACAGCCCAAGAGCAAGTCTTATCCGACACTATTCGGATGATATCCTGGACGTCAGTCTGAGCGAGATTAGAATGGCTCTCCAGCACCTTAAAAGCGGCAAGTCCCCGGGCGAGGATGGAATTATAGCGGAACATCGGAAATCGGGTGGAAAACAGGTACTAAACGTCCTTCAGAAGCTCTTCATTCCGTCCTCCATGGTGGCACTAGTCCGGAGGTGTCGAGCAGAAGTGCGGTGATCGTGCTCTTCAAGAAAGGCGATGAAGCTCTCTCGAAGAACTACAGACCGATTTCTGTTCTGAACCGCGTCTTCCTGCTGTTTTCCAGAGTCATTACGAATCGTCTTGCACGCATACTTGACGACTTCCAGCCTCCCGAATAAGCATGTTTCCTAAAAGGATTTAGCACCAGTAGGACTATGATGGCTATCCGAGTACAGGACTAGAGTGCGATACCTATTAAACTGCAGAGAGGTGTAAAACAGAGTGATGTAGTATCCCAAAAACTCTTCACCGCTGCATTGGAAGACGTTTTCAAACTACTGGACTGGAAAGAATACAGTATTAACGTTAATGGCGAGTACATCACTTACCTTCGATTTGTCGTCAATATAGTCCTTATGGCAGAATTGCTGGAGGACCTAAGCACTATGTTCAATGACCTCAATAGTGTATCCCAACGGATAGGTCTTAAGATGAACATGCACACCTGTCACTCCCATGCCGGTAGTTTTGGGATTATTAAGCTAAAATTTGTTGACGAATATGTTTACCTGGGACAATTAGTCCGGCTATGTAAGTCCAACTTCGACCGAGAGGTCAATCGACGGATTTAACTCGGCTGAGCAGCGTTCGGGAGATTACGGCACATTTTCTTGTCAGATATATTACATATCTCAAAATCTCAAAACAAGCTTGTAAAATCAGTGTGTGTTGTCAGTGATGACTTATGGATTTCAGACATAGTACTTCATTTCTGGCCATTTGCGGAAGCTCAAAGTCACTCAGCGAGCTGTAGAACCAGAGTAAACGCTATAGCCCAAATTTAGTATGCTACACACTACATGGAGTGACGACCTGGTAAGACATGCAGGAAGTCAAAGGATGCAGGTGGCTCAGGACCGTGCTTTGTTGCATTCCTTGGGGGAGGCCTATGTTCAGCAGTGGACTTTTGAAGGGCTGTAATGAATGAATAAATGAATTATACAGCTCGCTGACAGACAGACGGACGGATAGTGGACGCTTAGTTATAGGGTCCCGTTGGTTACCCTTCGGGTGTGGAACCCAACTCTTTTTTTCTTTAAAAGCTTTATCCTTACAGTTGGATTTTCTTCCGCATCGTGGAGGCAGTTTACATACATAAAGTGTACAAAGACAGACATACACATCATGAAAAAATATTTGTAGGCTATATAAACACGTGTTCCGTGTGGGATCTGAAATTACGGCCTTTAAGCCGTCTTTTATTATAAAAACGTATTCTGGTATTAAGTTCGGAGGATTTTTCGGTTCCCGATACTTACCATAACTGACACACAGCATCATGTTGATATTATTCTCTGCAATATTACTCATTTAGAGCGTAACTATTAGCCAACCCATTAGAATTGCAGCGTTATTACAGCTGCAGCGTAGCTCTCCCACGTTAAGAAATAAAATGTTATAAGTTAAAGAATGTTTAAAATAAATGTAAACTTGTCTTTTACTTATAAACGTACAATTAGCTAAGTAGATAACAGAAAACCTCATTAGAGTTACTGATCCTCGTTACGGCCATTTGTCTGGACGTAATCCAGACAGCAGTTACAGCTGCCTAATGTCTCTTACCTCTTGTTAACGTTTGCTTTACGGTCACACAAATCTGTTTATAGGGGTGAATAACGATTATTTTTTTTAGGGCAACGTTCATATTCTTTCGTAAATTTTTAAAATAAGTATTATTTGATATACGTATTTAATAAATCATTATCACCATTATCATTATGGAAAAAGAACAATCCAAGACTTTATGTGCCTCCCCATTCTGAAAATTAGTGCTAAAGTTAAAACAAATAATTATGACACTTGCTTTCCACTGCTGCTCCGTGCCAAAATTTAAGCTATCATCACCATTCATCATTGCAACCCATCACAAGTCTGAACATAAGCCACCCCAAGGAATGGCACAAAGCACGTTCCTGAGCCACCTGCATTACCAGGTCGTCACAACGTTTAGTGTGAGACGACCATACACTTCGCTTAACTGTACGAGGCTTCCACTCAATAACTTTTTTTCTCATCGGTTATCGGTGCTTCGTTCTCCGACCCGTTGCCAATTCAGGTTATTGATACATTGGGCTATGTCCAATATTTAACAAATAATACAACGTATTATTTTTAATGTTAGAAATCGTATATTTCTAAAATGTTGAAAACATTTCGACGTTTCTTGTTTTTTTTTATTTGATTTATTTTTAACTTTTTTAAGTCAATGGTTATATATATTTAATTTAAGACTATTTTGCACATATCTAATTTGATTTTAAAAATATATATATATATATATATATATATATATATATATATATATATATATATATATATATATATATATATATATCATCATCATCATCATCATCATTACAGCCCTTCACAAGTCCACTGCTGAACATAGGCCTCCCCCAAAGAATGCCACAAAGCACGGTCCTGAGCCACCTGCATCCATCGACTTCCTGCATATCTTACCAGGTCGTCACTCCATCTAGTGGGGAGACGCCCTACACTTCGCCTGCCGCCACGAGGCTGCCACTCGAGAACCTTTCTTCCCCATCGGTTGCCGGTTCTTCGAGCTATATGGCCGGCCCACTGCCACTTCAGCTTACTAATCCGTTGGGCTATGTCGGTTACTTTAGTTCTACTGCGGATATCTTCATTCCTAAGTTTATCACGCAGAGAAACTCCGAGCATAGCCATCTCCATAGTTTGCTGAGCAACCTTGAGCTTCTTCATACGGCCAGCTGTGAAGGACCACGTCTCAGTTCCGTAAGTCATCACTAGCAACAAGCACTGGTTGTACAATTTCGTTTTAAGGTTTTGAGGTATCTCTGACGAGAAGATGTGTCGTAGCTTCCCGAACGATGCCCAGCCGAGTTGAATCCGTCGATTGACCTCTCGGTCGAAATTGGACTCACTTAGTCAGACTATTTGTCGCAGGTAAACATACTCGTCAACAACTTCGAGCTTAGTGCTCCAAGCAACTACCGGCATAGGTGTGACATGGACATTAAACATAATCTTTGTTTTGTCCATGTTCATATTAAGACCTATCCGTTGCGAAACACCATTGAGGTCATTGAGCATAATGCTTAGGTCCTCCAGCGATTCTGCCATAAGAACTATATCGTCGGCAAATCGAAGGTGAGTGATGTACTCGCCATTGATGTTGATACCGTATCCTTTCCAGTCCAAAAGCTTCAAAACGTTTTCTAATGCAGCGGTGAAGAGTTTCGGGGATATGACGTCACCCTGTCTTACACCTCTCTGCAATTGGATAGGTTTCGTACTCTGGTTCTGTACTCGGATAGCCATCGTAGCTCTACTGTACAAACACTTCAGCACTTCGATATACCGACAGTCAACTTGGCACCGCTGAAGGGACTGCAGCACCGCCCAAATTTCGTCGGGATCAAAGGCTTTCTTATAGTCCACATATGCCAGACATAGTGGCAAATTGTATCTTCGGACTTCTGTCCAATTTGCCGAAGGGTGTGTATGTGGTCTATGGTGCTAAAGCTGTTTCGGAAACCGGCTTGTTCAGGGGGCTGGAAGTCGTCAAGTCTGCGCGCGAGACAATTCGTAATGACTCTCGAAAACAACACGAAGACGTTGCTCAGAACGGAAATCGGTCTGTAGTTCTTCAAGAGAGCGTTGTCACCTTTCGTGAAGAACAAGATCACCGCACTTTTGCTCCACGGGACGATGACACGAGGACGGAATTAAAGAGCTTCTGAAGGACTTCAAGTACCGGTATTCCACCCGCTTTCAGAAGCTCCGCTGTAATTCCATCCTCGCCCGGGGCCTTACTGTTTTTAAGGTGCTGGAGAGCCATTCTAATCTCGCTCAGACTGACGTCCGGGATATCTTCGGAATAGTTTCGGATGAGACTCGCTCTTGGATCGTTACTCACACTTACGTGTGGCTCCAACGATGACGTGTACAGCTGCCCATAGATCCACTCAATCTCACTCCAAATCTCAGGTGTCCCGGAAACGATGCTGCCACACTTTGTCTTCAGCTGTGACAGTTGGCTCTTTCTGGCAGACAGATCACTGGCAAAGACTTTGGAGCCTTGGTTCCACTCGATCGCTTCTTCAATACGAGCTGTATTGAAGTTGCGTAAGTCCCGCCGCATGCATTTGGAGATCTGTCTGTTCAGATGCCTGTATGCTGTCAAGTCTGTTGAGGAATGTAGCTTCATCTCCCGTATAACAGCCATGAGATTAAGAGTGTGATCGGAGAGTTTTTGTGTTCTCCTGCGGCGGGTCTTGCAGAACTTAGCTCCGACCGCATGGACAGTTTCCACGAGCTTTTCATTTATATCGTCAACTTCATTGCAGTTTTCTAGGCACTGAAAACGGTTTTGTAACTCGAGCTGAGAGGTTTCGGGATTTTGGAACAGAGCACGAGGGGGACGGAGCGTTGACTTCATTAGACGAGACCTCTCCAACTTAACGTTTAGGTTCAGTGTGCCTCTAACCATTCGGTGATCGCTACCAGTTTTCACCCTCGCGATCACGGAGACATCACTGAACAGTTGTCGTCTGGTCGTCATAATGAAGTCAATCTCATTTATACTTAAAATCAATTTAGATAAGTTTAGTGGATTCTATTCCTGATGAAATAAAAATTATTTTTCATTTCATGTAAATGTAAAGAAATCAATGAGAGAAAACGTTTAATGTAAACAAAGTGGCTAGAAAAAAGTTAGCAGGTAAAAGCCATGCATATTTCAAAGAGTTGCAGTGATATGCTTAAAGTAATACCGTAGAGAACTTTGCTCAACAGTGTACCTTACAATATACCAAATTATTATAGAATGTAAACAGGCTTTTAAAATAAAGATGTCGCTCAGAATTTATGTGAAGTTGTTTAAAATATATTTATATTTTCTCAAACAACACCCATTATGCTAAAAAGGAAAGACATCGGAAGTTGCTTTTAGAAGTCAATTAAAACTGGGTGCAAAGCATCATTTTCAGAAAAGACGGATTGCGACTAGTGCTCGGCAGTTTGCGCTATGAAACCTACTTCTTGTAAGAAGGTTGAGAAAATGTGGACTAACGTGGAATGCCTTATATTCATTTAAAATGTTTTCCGGTTCTCTACACTCACCATACGAAACACAACAGCATTGAGCTGCTACTTTAGGCCGGTATTGTGTGACAGCCTGGTACTGCCCCGACCGAACCCACCCATGGCTATACCACGTAACGATTGTGTTTTCTATAATGAAACAATTACATATTAATTTCTTGATCAGTACACGAATGGAAGGGACGGGATCGAACTTGTGATTTTATCAATTGTGATATAATGTGGGTCCTATTTGAAATCCGAAAATTTTTTAAACACGTTAAATTTTATTTTATATTTTAATTTAGGCACTACTATTACCTATTGCAGATAGAGTAAACTATTTACTGTAGAAACTACTGGAAAAATCACTGCAATAATTGAAAACAATGGATTAAATTGCTATAAAGTAATTGAGACTTGTTAATTGTCTATGTCAGTGTATCAAGTTTCTTCTTTCTTAAGTGGAGGGACTCCTTTTCTGCCTGTTAGAGTGTAATTTCGTTTGTCATTTAATTTTTTTAAATGTTATAGTACCTTCACCTATAATATTTAAAAAAAATCGTCTTTTACCATATTTCCTTAAACTAATTCCCTCTATTAATCGAAATTTGAATAATTTTGACAAAGCCAAAATTCCAACTATGGAAAAGATACTAACGATTTCCATCGCCCATATCTCAATTTTTTCAAGTTAGAGGTGTATAGACGATAGCATCTATTTACTGTCTGGCGGACTGTGTGCTTGCTTGTCACACTTATTCATTAAAAATAAATTTACTATACTTCTCTCAGAAAATAAATTGGGCCCTGTAGTGGGACTAACTGTAATTTATCTAATGATTTCTAATATTAACGAGAACACTACACAATGAATTAAACTACTTTTACGGATTTTATCACGTTTAATTAACTTATTTTATATTCCCGATGTTTTGGGTGCTTTCCAGCAACCGTGATCACCGGGGACTGAGGTGATTGACGTTCCGATGTCAGAGTTAACCCGGAGTCCTAATAAAACCAAAGGTCATACTGTGTATGGAAAAATGACCCATACAAACCGATATTAAAACGGTGAATCCCACCATCATCCTTCACAGTTAGCTACCGTGGGCAAATCGTTGTTACATAGAGCACGAGGGATCTGTGACAGCAAACACCTGGCCGCTGAGCTTCAGCACGTCAAGCAGGCTGCACGACAACAAGCTTTGGGTCCCGCGCCTACGTCACAGTGATCGAGAGAAGCCGGCCACAGTCGAGCGTATGCCTGCTGTACTACCATATTTCAGAGGTGTCACAGACATGATTGGTACATCTTGAAGCGAGCTTCTATTAGAACATTTTTCAAGCCGCCGAAGAAGATTAGTCAGTTTTTACCATCCGTCAAGTGCAATATTCCTCTTGTACACTCCTGCATCTTGAGGAGTGTACAAGCTTGATTGTGAGTGTGGTCTCTCATATATAGTGCAAACAAAACGATCAATAAAAACCAAAGTTCCGGGAAGTCTGCAGTTTGTACAGAGTAACAGTGGTAGAGCCATAACAGTGGTAGAGCCACGCGGCAGCTTTTGCTGTCGCACGGATGGGCGGGCTCGAACCGGGGTGGTACCACGACCTCACATAAAGTCAGCGTGAAGTAGAGGTTTACCTCTGCGTTTCACTTGGTGAGTGCAGGTAACCGGAGGCCCTTTTTGCTGGAAATGAGGCATTCTATCTTAGTCCTCACGGGTGACAACGCATCTACATTTTGATTTGTAATAGAGGATAGATGTAGATGTCTATGGGCCGCAGCAACCACTTACCATCAGGTGGACTGTGTGCTCGTTTGTCACCCTTATCCTATTAAAAAAATATGCTAGACGACCCCTGCAATTATATTAAATTTGATAAACCACGAATTCTCGCAAAAGAACATCGATTCCTGCCAAGGATGATACGTGAGATTATTGAAATTAAAAAAAAACATCCAACTTTCAATAGAGAGGAAGGCTGGGTACTACCACCTGCTTGGGATTCTGTAATTAATAAAATTAAAACTAAACCCAAGCATACCACTGCAAGACTTCAAGACACAGTAAGTTCATTCTTCGTATATCTGACCAAAATTAACAATTAAAAAAGCTGAAGGTACTCCGGATTAACTCTAACATCGGAACGTCAATGTCCCCAGTCCCCCGTGACCATGATTGCTGGAAAGCACCCGAAAAGTCGGGATTATAAAATAAGTTAATTAATCGCGACAAAATCCGTAAAAGTATTTTTATTCAATGTGTAATTTTATCGTTTTACTTTCCAACTGACTTCCAAAAAGGAGGAGGTTCTCAATTTGAAAATATACAATTTTAAGTGTGATAAATTAGAACGCTTTATAAGTGAACTGATATTATAATTCTTCTTTTATTTGATAGCTGGTGCTTCTCCTGTGGTCCTATTTAAATTTGATCAAGATCTGACCAGTCGTATTTGAGTTATCCTTAATAATGGGCATTTGATTGACTTTAACTACATTGATGATGTTCTCATTTTATTTATATTGAAATCCGTTGTACAATTTTTATAATTTTACCACTTGTTATTCTGTTCATTGGAAATAGGTTTCACAACATACAATTTTTTTTAAAATAACATATTTCAAACATCTAAATTTAACACAAAAAATATATCGTTCACCAAGATGCGTTAAAGTTAAAATCTAAAGTTATCTGTCTGTCTTTACTGACTTTAGAGAGTTAGTAAACAATGTAAAATACGGGTAAGGTACCTGAAAACTAAAACTGTAAATAATGCTTAACACAGGTGTTTAAAAGTGATTGAAAACTTTGTAAGATATTGCTGCAAAATTATTTAGAGACAATTTTTCTATATCTGTAAAATTTTAAAGACTTGAGAAATAATAAAATTTAATGAATAAAATGATGTATAGGGGTGACACCTGAGGTGAGCCCAGAGGTGGTTCTTTGTACGGAGTTGACTGAGAGACTGATCATGTCCATGGTCTGCAGTCGCTACTACTAAGAGATAGAATGTAAGTTTTTTGGTCACTACAGATTCATAAAAAGTCTGTAGTAATCAACTCATGAAACCTATGGTCTCTCTTACTATGAAGGATGTCATATTCAATACACATAGCTAGTAGATTTTGCGGTCATATTTTTAGAAATCTTGAATTTCTGATGCTGCTTTCGGTCATCGATCAGGGTCTTTTATTAGGTTTATACATGATAGTTATATTGTAATATAAGTGGTCCAAAAGCCGGAGATCGGAGCGATACACACGTAGCTCTTAATTAAAAAGTGATACACATAATCACACTATGAAAAAACGCAACTGCTCTCTAGACTTCCGATTTCAAATAATCTCACCTGATAAAGTTCCAAAAACACTGGTAATAGGTTGGTAGGTAATAATTTTGCAACACTTGGTATAGTGTTGCTCAAACGCCCTGATGCATTTGTCTAACTAATTGCTCTTACACTCGAGTAAACAGGCGTTGTCAAATGCGATAAGCCTCTAGATGTTTATTACTAAAATAAACCTGTGTTAAAAATTATTCTAAACTTATTAAAAAGAAAGGAATATTTTCTCAGTAACCACTTTAAGTTGTGAATTGTTAATGGAGCACAGTGAGCAATTAGAAGTAAGTGCAGGATTTAACCAAAGTGATGAATTATGCAAACTAACAGGAACGACAGAGCACACATCAGAGTAGAGTCTACAAGTAGACACAGCTCAAGACTCGTAAGATTTGAATATTTTATAAGATCGTAATGGTTGAAAATTTAGAGTTTAATACATTTAACATTTAATTACATTATATATTATTATGTGTTGTAATCCGCTGTAATTTATTATTACCATAAATTTTAGTTATGGGTCGTAAATCAAGACGTAAGTCATAAAACCCTTTATTAATTAAGATGAATAAACATTTTTATTTTTTAAGCGAACAGGGGTAATTAAACTGTACTGTTATTAATTAAGCCATAAAATTTAAAATATGACATATATATACAACGTGTCCCAAAATTCAACGATAAGCCAAAACCGGAGGATAGACCTGCCCCGGACTAATCGGGGAAAAAAAGAAGAAAAAATATATCCCAATTATATTTAAAGTTATATAAAAAAAATAAAATTCTTCAGAAATTGAGACCAATTATGATATTTTTCACTACCATGACCACAATTTTTTAAATATTTTTTTCTTTTTTTTATAGGCAACCTGAATAGTACTACTATCTACCACAATTCTTAAAAACTCCAGAATAACTCTTGTTCTATCACGAAAATCAATGAAACTTATTTTATTCCCTAAATTTTTAACTAATTTAACTTATCGTGGTGTAAAAAAAAAGTATGAACACTAGTATTGCAAGTTTTTTTAAAAATTGACGCAACTAACCAACATTCCAAAATGGTATAATACTCTAGGAAAACAAGTTATAAAAAAATATGGGCCCATTATTTCTTAACAGGGGCCAAATGACGGTCGGGTGTAATAAAAGTATTAGTTCTTGAAAAATGTTTAATATTTCAAAACAAATGGTACAAACAGTTTCACGTGTAATTTATTAACTTATTAACATTATAGCAAATGTTCGAACTGTTTGCCTTAAGCATTAATACATGCACGACATCGACTTAAAAATGATCGTTTTATTTGTCTTGCATATCTTCTGCTATTAATGTAATCAGCAGCCTGAGTGAAATTTCGACGAAGCTCGTCCAATGTCACAATGGGTTTTGAGTAGACCCTGTTTTTAAGACAACCCCAATAGAAGAAGTCCAGGGGGTTCAAATCGGGTGAACGGGGTGGCCATAAGATAGGACCAAGTCGCCCTATCCAACGCCCTGGATACTCTTGATTTAAATATTCTCGCACAGGACGGGCACAATGTGCTGGGCGACCATCATTTTGGAACCACATGTTTTGAAGATCACTTAAGGGCACGTCGTTTAACAATTCTTACAAGTCATTTTGTAAAAAGTTTAAATAACTATTGCCATCTAAGTTTCCTTGTAACTCAAAGGGCCCAATTACTTTTCCAATTAATATGCCGTTCCATAGGTTAACCTTGAATTGATATTGGGATTTGTCTTGTCTCATCAAGTGTGGATTTTCATTACTCCAACTATGTAGGTTGTGAAGATTTAAATACCCATCTTTCATGCACGTTGTTTTATCCGACCATAGAATTTTGTCTAGGAAGTGGGGATCTTCACTGTGCCTTTGCAACATTACACGGCAAAATGTGACCCGTAGCGGATAGTCCCGCGGTAATAACGTCTGCACACGCCTGTAGTGATATGGGTGAAGCTTGTGACGTTTTAATATTCGATGTGCAGAACTTTTCGGGATTCCTGTAGCTTCTTCTATGTAACGTACCGAAGTAGTCGAGTCATTTTCTATCTCATTGAGAACTTCTTCATAACGATCCAATCTAGGTCTTCCAGCGCTTCTTCTATTGGATGGCATACGACCCTCCAAAAACGCTTGATGCACATTAATAAACACTCGATAATCAGGATATTTTTGAGCATTTGGGTATCTTTCTCGATACAGTCTGCTAGCAGCGTTAGCATTACATCGGCATTCTCCATAGATTACATGCATATTAGCATATTCCTGTGGTGTGTACGGTTGCGGCATGTTAAACGCCAAACAGTCCAAAATGCGCCAGAACTCTAAATCACAAAACACACAATCGTAGTCAAAGATAATGCCAGATCAGTTCAGTTTCCAGATCACTTCCAGTCCAAATAATGCCAGGTCAGTTAAGTTTGCAGGTCGATTCCAGTCCAAAAAGCCAAGCCAAAAGTCGATAGTATGTACGAGGGCCACGAAAGTTGAATTGGGAACGGTGCGCAGTAAACAAAAGAGCAGAGCGTACTGAACCGACTTGCTGAGAATAATAACAGCTTCACTACCTGCCCTGTTGTTATCTCTTTTTAACGTAAATATCTTCTAATCTATCTATCTCTCTCTAACATCTAAGGTATTAATGCCCCATTCGAATTCCTAGAAATTGTAACAGGAACCCATTTTGGGCATGTAGTAAAAGTGATTACTGACAATTACAATTTAAGGAATTTGGCCCCTGTTTAGAAATAATAGGCCCATATTTTTTTATAACTTGTTTTCCTTGAGTTATATACCATTTTGGAATGTTGGTTAGTTGCGTCAATTTTTAAAAAAACTTGCTATACTAGTGTTCATACTTTTTTTTTACACTACGATAAGTTAAATTTGGTTAAAAGTAAAAGTCTTCAAAAAATTTAGGGAATAAAATAAGTTCCATTAATTTTCGTGATAAAAAAAGAGTTATTCTGGAGTTTTTAAGAAATGTGGTAGATAGCAGTACAATTCAGGTTGCCCATAAAAAAAAGAAAAAAATATTTCAAAAATTGTGGTAATGGTAGTGAAAAATATCATAAACGGTCTCAATTTCTGAAGAATTTCATTTTTTTTATATAACTTAAAATATAATTGGGATATATTTTTTTTTTCTTTTTTTCCCCGATTAGTCCGGGGCAGGTCTATCCTCCGGTGTTGGCTTATCGTTGAATTTTGGAACACGTTGTATATAACGGTTTAAACAATTTTTTGTGACCAGCGACAGACTCGTTGATTGAAATTGATAGATGACCATGCCATGTAATGCTGGTCCGTGCCTAATTATGCGCTACGTGCTGCTATATTACATAAGTTGGATATACATTTTCTTTTTATAAACTTCTCGCTGCTTCAGTACTACTTACTATACGTTCAAAAACTGAGAGACGCAAAGTAAAGTTTTAATCCAAAATTTTAACACAAAAGTTTACCAAAAAAAAAATAAGATATAAGAATTAAGTATAATTGCAAACTCATATTCTTAGCCAACCCATGACCAATTAGTAGCGGCGTAAGAATATCCACTATCTCATATCATTCCGTGGCTGTTATAAGAGGCAACTTTTTTATATGGAGAGGGGGCAAACGAGCATACGGCTCACCTGATAGTAAGTGACTACCGCCGCATATAAACAACTGCAACATCAAAGGAATTGCAGGTGCGTTGCAGTCATTTTAGAAAGGAGTAAGCTCTTTTCTTGAAGATCCCTGAGTCGTATGGGTCCGGAAAAATCGCCAGTGATAAGCTATACCACAGAGAAGTCATACGCGGAAGAAAACTTCTAGTGAAACGTACAGTGGTGGACCGCCAAGCATTCAGATAGTGAGGATGGAATCGGGAATTTTGCCGCGATGAGCGTTCGTGAAATTTGGCGACTGGGATTAATCCGAACAATTGCTCAGAGCACTCCCCGGGTAAATGCGAAAGAAAATGCAAAGGGATGCAACATTAAGAATCGAGCAGATCGGAAAGGACTCGGTGGTTAACGATTCGAGCCGCTCTGCGCTCGTTGCGGTCAATTGGAAGGAGCTCCTGCTCTGCTGAGCACGCCAAGCATCTTAGATACCAATTTTGCCATCTCTTCCAAATTACCATGAAACTGTACGTCACTTGATATGTCAACGCCGAGGAGGAGAAAACAAGGGGAGTGCCTTGAAACTTAGGAGATACGACAGAGGGGTTCTCTGCAACTCTGGAGAGGTACCAAGAAATGGGCAGTAGCGTCCCTTGCACCCATACCTATCACAGAAGCCGAATAAAAGATTTATTTGGTACCTACTGCGATTGCCAATTCAACTGTCAAGAAACGATTAGAATAGAATAGAATATTTTTTATTCAATATGAATTACATGTTATTCATATTAGAAGTCATTTTTACTTCTTCTTTCTACCACTGGTTTTGGCGTAATCTGTCATGGGAAGAACTAGCAAGAAACCCAGCAGGATTCTTTTTTCTAAAGGAAATTATACAATATGAAATGTTGTACAAAGTATTTACAAAATTTATTTTATAAACAGCTTGGAAGTAACTACCTCATTACATTATTCTCGGAGGTTATTTTCAACCATGTATTAATTTACAAGTATTTTATAATAACCATTTTCCTACATTTTTTGTTTAATAAAATATATTATTACGAAAAATCGTTTCTTTTCTCGAAGAGGCTCACTTCGTATTAGTCGTATCCGTTACCGCTAACGTTACAGCTTATCAAAAGTCTATTATATACCATAGTTGCAAATAAGTATTTTGTAACCATATCTTTTAAACTAATAGAATTTGGCTTGTATTGGGAACTTATATGGAACCTAATATAAACAGCACGAGGTCGAGTTAAGCTAAATAATATGATTTTGGAATCTGGATTTAGGTGATGTAATATATTATTATCATCATCATCATTACAGCCTTTCATAAGTCCACTGCTGAACATCGGCCTCCCCCAAGGAATGCCACAAAGCACGGTCCTAAGCCACCTGCATTCATCGACTTCCTGCATATCTCACCAGGTCGTCACTTCATCTAGTGGGGGGTCGCCCTACATTTTTCCTACCGGTACGAGGCTGCCACTCGAGAACCTTTCTTCCCCATCGGGTGTCTGCCCATTACCACTTCAGCTTACTAATCCGTTGGGCTATGTCAGTTACTCTGGTTCTACTGCGGATATTCTCATTTCGAAGTTTATCATGCAGAGAAACCCCGAGCATAGCCCTCTCCATAGCTCGCTGAGCGACCTTGAGCTTCCTCATACGGCCAGCAGTGAAGGACCACGTCTCAGATTCGTAAGACATCACTGGCAACACGCACTGGTTGTACAATTACGTTTTCAGGTTTAATGGTATGTTTAACGAAAAGATGTGTCGTAGTTTCCCGAACGCTGCCCAGCCGAGTTGAATCCGTCGATTGATCTCTCGGTCGAAGTTGGACTTACCTAGTCAGACTATTTGTCCCAGGTAAACATACTCGTCAACAACTTCGAGCTTAGTGCTCCCAACAACTACCGGCATAGGTGTGACATGCATATTAAACATGATCTTTGTTTTGTCCATGTTCATCTTAAGACCTATCCGTTGGGAAACACTATTGAGGTCATTGAGCATAGTGCTTAGGTCCTCCAGCGATTCTGCCATAAGGACTATATCGTCGTCAAATCGAAGGTGAGTGATGTTCTCGCCATTGATGTTGATACCGTATCCTTTGCAGTCCAGTAGCTTGAAAACGTCTTCCAATGCAGCGGTGAAGAAATTCGGGGATATAACGTCACCCTGTGTCACAACTCTCTGCAATTGGATAGGTTTCGTACTCTGATTCTGTACTTGGATAGCCATCATAATTCTACTGTACAAACACATCAGCACTTTGACATACTGACAGTCAACTTGGCACCGCTGAAGGGACTGCAAGCACCGCCCAAATTTCGAAGAAATCAAAGGCTTTCTCATAGTCCACACACGCCAGGCATAGTGGCAAATTGTACTCCTCGGACTTCTGTACAACTTGCCGAAGGGTATGTATGTGGTCTATGGTGCTAAAGCCTTTTCGGAAACCGGCTTGTTCGGTAGGCTGGAAGTCGTCAAGTCTGCGTGCGAGACGATTCGTAATGACTCTCAAAAACACCGCGTAGACGCGGCTTAGAAGGGAAATCAGTCTGTAGTTATTTAAGAGCGCTCTCTTGAATAACTGCAGACTGATTTCCCTTTCTCGCCTTTCTTGAAGAGCAAGACCATCGCACTTCTGCTCCACGCCTCCGGAAAAGAGCCACCATGGAGGACAGAATTAAAGCGCCTCTGAAGGACTTCAAGTACCGGTTTTGCACCCTTTTTCTAAAGCTCCGCTGTATTTCCATCCTCACCTGGGGCCCTGCCGTTTTTAAAGTGCTGGAGAGCCATTCTAATCTCGTTTAGACTGACGTCCGCTATATCTTCGGAATGGTGTCGAATAAGACTCGCTTTAGGATCGTAACTCACACTTGCGTGTAACTTTAACGATAACGTGTACAGCTGCCCATAGAGCCTTTCAATCTCACTCAAAATTTAAGGTGTCCCGGAAACGATGCTACCACACTCGATCTGCAGCTTTGACAGTTGGCTCTTTCTGGCAGACAGATCTATAAATATATTATAGTAATAGTAGTATAGAATATATTATTAGTTTGCGCAGGAATCGTATGATTAAGTTCCTCTATCTAAATTTCATCATCGAACCACCAGTCGTTTGGCTGACCTTCACCCCTTTTTTATAATGATACCACGCATTTGAACCAAACTGTTTGCTTTGTGAGTCATAATGCGTACAGCAAAGGAGTCTTATATTTTGTCAGCATCTGTCTTTCTAATCGATTACAATCTGAGTGTCTTCGAGGCAAGAGTAAATAGGCTTTTGTTAAGCTAAGTTAGTGTGCTTTACTGAAAACAAATTAAAATTATAAAGAAATGTAATTGCCAACGTGCTTGCCATGTGTAAATAATTTCCATGGGAAGTCGCGAGGAACAGCTAGTGGTAAATATAAGTTTAGGGGATGATTTGATGAATCCTTGGACGTGTAAGTATTTTTTTCGAATTACTACAGTCAGCGGTTTTAAGACCAATATGACTTTTTTCTTACAAATTTAAATGACAAAGGAAAGTGGCTACTGCGGTCGATAACCACCTGCAATCAACTTTAAGCAATTAAAAGGATACAGACAAGTTGTCTCCTGGTGATAATTTAAGCCTAAGATGGAATGTCTCACAATCTGTAATTATTCCGTCTATCTTTATTATTTAGACCGGAACAGTCGTGCTTGCACTAAGGGAATATGTACGAGGGTACCTATTTAGATGGAGTTCTATGTAGAAAAGCAGTCCATACTACCCAGGAAACTGCTACTTTAGATCGGCAATGCAGCTACAATTTTTGGGGTGTTGAAGATGTTCAAGTTGCATACTCGCTTGTTCCTCTTCTATAAAATGGTAAAATGGTATGGTAAAATGATACACTTTTTTCATTTATTAACTTTATTTGTAAGGTTGATTGAGTTTATTTGTAAGATTGATTAAGTTTACTTGTAACGTTGATTAGTACAAGTTTATTAATAAGGTTGTGGTGGTGATGTGTAGTGTGTGGGTGTGCGTGTGCGAAGAATCGTCTCTAATTTGTGGAAAATAGATTCTCAAACGGCAGCCTTGTACGGTTAGCATTGTATAGAGGCTCTCCGATTAGATAGAGTAACAATCTGGTAAGAGATGCAATAAGTCGATGGATACAGGTGGCTACGGACCGTAATCTGTAGCATTCCTTGTGGGAAGCCTATATTCAGCATTGGACGTTATTTTGGGCTGTAATGATGATGGTGATGACAACTTAGGCACTATGTAATAATTGCTTAAATTTTTAAATTTTAATGGTAATTACATTACAGAATGTTATGAGCCAGGATCGTTCTTATTTTGTACTCTAAATCGATAAAATAGCAATGTAAGACGAGTTAGTAATCTAAATAATTAATACTTCAATAAGTTTGAGCATAATTTTAGCAGCAATTGGCTTCCGAATGAATTAATCTATACATATAATAAAACTGTAAATAGCAGATGTCTGTACATTTTATATTTTTGTAATAAAAGTGATTGAGGGGTACTAAAAATAAGCAATTAAATACATTTCTACCATTTTTAGAATTTTCTGTCTGTCTGTCTGTCTGTCTGTTTGTTTGTTAACGTATCACGTATAAAGTACTAATTTATATCATAGGAATTGTTAAGGAAATTATAAAGTGTATCTTCGGGTTACATTTAGTCTTTATTTCATTAAAATCAGTTCATCCTATCAAAAGTTATGATAAATATTCTGAAGTATGTGTACGAAGTATAGGTACAAATTTGTTCAATGGTGGCGTTGTCTGAGTCATCAAGTACATTTTAAACAAATACCATATTAGAAATCATAATTAAATCATGTAAAATAGTGTTCTATAATGATATAATTATTTCTTTAACGCAGTAAACAAAAGAACGTAATAAATATATTACAAAAACCTTATTATCTAAAAATCTAAAGTATAATAGTTAAACAATTTATCGATAGATGGCAGTGTTATATAAAAGGGTAGTTTGTGGTTTTTTCATGTAGATGAGTTTTCATATTTCCTGTTAATCTATACATATAATAAAAAATGGTAATAACATGTTGTGTCTGTTTCTGAATATTGTATACTAGGTATATTAATTTGTGACTAAAATCATTATGGCGATTGGGGACTGAAAATCATTAAAATAAGTTCATTTTTATAATTTTTAGAATTGTACTGTCTGACGGTCTGTCTGTTTGTTTATGGACGCATGACGTTTCGAGTAAACATCTTTTTTTCAATTAAATCCTTAAGAAAACCATAAAGCGTATTATCAAGTTCATTTAATCTTTGTTTTATTAAAATTGGTTAATTCTATCGAAAGTTATGATTATTATTTTGAAATGTAGGTTCGAATTTGTTTAATGGCGCCACAAAATCTCAGAAATAGTAATAAAAAGATTCGTGCGTAAAGAAACGTTCTATTATAATATATTTATACTTAAAACACAGTAAAAAAAAATGTTTTCCTTAAATTAAAAAAGGATGTTTTGTCACAAAGAACGTAATAGATGGCGTTGTACAAATTACAACCTTTTCTGAATTGCGGTGTTAAGATTTTTCGCAGGTGAATCATATTGACTCACTGAGAAAATTTATATTCTTCAGTCCGACGAAACGAAGCTCTAAGCCTGTAAGAGCCGTGTAGGCTAACAACACAAAAGTCACAAAACACAAACATCATCAGGAACAAAATCCAGAAAAAAGAGACGTATGCCGAAGATATTCAGCCAAACTCGACTAAAAGTAGCAAAATTGCAATAAATGTCGTGATATTGTTTTATACTAGGGATGGGCAAAGGGAAAAATATATCGAACTCGAATCTATATTTATAAACAGCATCGATATATATCGCGTGATAAATATCGATATGTCGATTATCGATGTATCGTCATCATTTGAATGATGTAAAGATAAGGTCCAAAATTTTATCAACTGACGGTTGGATGACAAAAAAAACGATACAACATTTTAAAATATATCGAAATTGATACGAATTCGATACTCTAAAATAGATATCGATATGTCGATATATCGCGATTTAAAGTATCGACGATATATATCGATATGTTTATCGATATGTATATCGATATTTTTTACGCAAGCCTATTTTATACCCAGAATCCCTCTAATACCAAATAACTTTCCTTTCAGTTTTAAACATAATACTAACATCGATGATGACATCGATGTTGGCATCGATAGCTCAACATCGATGTTCGATGTTTAGGCTACTCAAACCATCGATGTTGACCATTATCGATGGTTTTTGTATATGTAGATACTTACACATTGTTTCAAAATTATGTGGGTATACACAGCAAGGGAAAGTAACAATTAACTTGAATATCAATTTACGTAGAATAGTTATTATGCGACAACCGACAACGACACTACAAAATAAAGCGAAAGCAGTGACCATTGTGACATTACAGGTGACACTTGACAATTAAGTTTGACACACCATAATGACATTTTTTTAGGTTAACGATGCGTTCAGGAATTCAAAATTTTTAATCTTCAGAGCAGATGCAAGATTTAGTTGATATTGATTTCGCGAGTTCGTATTGTTTGCAGGTTCCCAATTATCGACTATAGGTTCATTGACGTCGATGTTTCGATGTTAAAACATCGAAGTTTTAATTTTTAACATCGATGATCATCGAATATCCCTATTTTAAGCGTGTTCCCACTCAGCGTGTGTTATGCGACGATCGTAAATAAAGCGCAAGGTCAAACTTTACGCGTTGCAGAAGTGGACCTCAGTACTGATTGTTTTGCACATGGCCAACTCTATGTTGCTTTTTCCCGCGTTAGTAGCCCCCGTAACCTTTTTCTGTACGCCCCGGCTGTCTACTTCTATCGTCGTTTACACAGAAGCTCTATCATAAACGACTTAGAACTTTGAGCATATCGATTTATTTTGTTACCACTTATTCATACAGTAATGATATAAATCGTTTAATATTCTCTTACCCTAAACGTCAAATTATTTAAGTAAGGCCAGGTCAAGAGTACCCTAAACCGTAGAGCATGTATGAAGGGAATAATGAAAGTGGACGAAGCGAAACAAGGATGTAAGGATCGTAGCAAGTGGAAAGAAGTGGTCTCTGCCTACCCCTACGGGAAAGAGGCGTGATTATATGTATGTATGTATGTAAAACCTATATTCGCGAGCTACGCCGCGGGCACAGCTAGTATTAAATAAGTTTACAACATTGTACGAATAGTGCTTCGGAATATAGTAATATTCATAGAGCAGATTTTAGGGGGTAGTTCAGGAGGTTAAATGCTTGCCGCAAATTTCGAAGTATGCAAGCAACCCGAGCTTGATGCTCACCGGCATTATAAAATCCTCAATTGCGATTTTCTGATTTTCCTCAAAGAGAAAAAGCTAATTTTTAAGATATTAAAGGCTAGTTCTTTTTCTTTTGAAAGCGGAATGTATAGCCACTCAGAGAGTAATAGGTTTGTATGATAATGTAAGCTTTAGTTTGAGTTATTTTTCATCCGCCTTTATATAGCTTTTATTAGGTTCGCTGCTGAAGGTAGATAACCTAATAGTGAGATATTTTTATTATAGTAGTAGACATAGTATATTTTATTATTATGTAAATATTTTTGTAATTTTTAAAAGAAAATGAAAAAAACGAAAAAAATATAATTAATAAATGTTCTGAAAACATGTGAAGGCCGACAACACAAATTGGGGTAGCACGGTGAATTCTTTTTCGCCCTAAAACCCTCCTAGAAATTTTGGGAAACAGGTGTAAGCCACGTGCTCGGTGGTGTAGGAAAACATCGTGAGGAAACCTACATGTCTGAGAAATGAGAAAAAAAATATTTCGAAAATATGTGAAGTTCATCAACACGCATTGGGGCGGCGCGGCGTAAATCTTATATGACGTAGGAAGAACAGTCAAACATGACCTCTCCATGACCTCTCTAAAGTCTTCCGTAACTTGAAGATTACTTCAAGTTACAGAAGTATTTTTAGACACAGTACAACCACAGCATTAGCTGTGGTTGTACTGTGTCCCGGGCGGAAGCCAAACTAATATATAATAAGGAAGTTGCATTTTGAAATGAAAGGGGTGACTTTTATTAGTACCAATGAATCAAGTAATTTGTAAAGAAACGGCAGTATAGAAGAAATAGGTCTAAAATGAGAAGGAAGCTATGGATTTGGTACTGTAGCAAGGGGCAAGACAATAGCTTTTAACCATAACTTGGGGAAAACAGTAGTAGATAGTGAGAAGTCGATGATGTGAGTGAGTACTGGAGTAATGATATCGAATGTGAGTAGTATCAACTCACCCCATCACAGCAGGTTGCGGAAGATTTTATTGAAAGTATGACTTTTCTGAACTGAAGTTGAAATATAGTAAATCTGTTTCCGCCTTTTCGAACATCGAGACATCAAAAACAGTAAGCTCATGGAAAATATATCTCCCTCTCATACAACGTACTATCAGATGGCGAGAGCCCTCCGCATAGACGCTATCACCCACACTCCCCCTCTCTCCCGTCCCGACAGTAATATTGCCTTCGAGGACGAGGAAAAGGCTGAGTGCTTTGCAGACAGCATTGCCGCACAATGCTCTCTTAGCTCTTAACCCATCGACCCCTCCCACATCCAGACAGTGGAGGATGAGGTCCGCCGCTGGAACTCACCCCTCACAGCGTCTGACCCTATCACTGTGTCCATTGATGAGATCTCATCCCTCATCAAAGGACTGGAGCCCAAACGGGCTCCGGGCGCGGATTGCATCTCCAACCATGCCCTTAAACATTTTCTAGAGCTGGTGTTAACCCTTTTAGCTATTATCTTCAACACGTGCTTCAACTTTAGTTACTTTCCCATCACGTGGAAAGAGGCTACTGTCATTGGTATTATCAAGCCAGAAAAGCCTCACAACCTCCCCTCCATTCATCGTCCCTTTAGCCTCCTCAAGGCCATGTGCAAGCCCTTCGAACGAGTCGTCCTTACTCGCATGAGGCTCCATCTGTTTACCACAAACGGTGATCCTCTTATCACCCCCCACCAATTTGGTTTCCGAGCAAAACATTCTGGTCCCCAAGAAGTTCACCGTATTGTTATATATATCATCGTCATCATAAGACCATCCCTGTCTTTTTCGACATTACAATAGCGTTTGATAGAGTCTGGCACGAAGGCCTTATCTACAAAAAGAATAGGCATCCCTGATAATCTTGTTCGTCTCGTTGCCTCCTACCTGAAGGATCGTTCCTTTTGTTTTAGACACGAAAGCACGCTCTCCTCTCAACGGCCCATTAAAGCGGGTGTTTCTTAGGGCTCAGTGCTTGCCCTTCTCCTATATATCCTGTTCACCAACAACATTCCCATCCCGTCGAAAGGTGTTCAGCTCTCTCTCTTCGCAGACGACACTTCCTTCTTTTGTAAAGGTATCTCACTACCTTTCATACGGAACATAATCCAAAGAAAAGTCAGTTGATGACTTAGGAGCTTGGTTCCAAAATTGCCGCATCGATGTGAACCCGGAGAAGAGCTTCGCCGTTCACTTCGATCATTAACGTCTCACTAACATTCCGCCAATCCGTATGCTAGGGACCCCTGTCCCCTGGCATACGTCTGCCAAATATTTAGGTCGGGCCCCATGTCAAAAGAGTAATCCGCAGCGCACGTTTCTATGCCGACACAAAAAAATGTCCTTCCGCAACAAGCGAACCCTTTATAATGTTTGTATATGACCATTCATGACTTACGCGGGCCCCATATTTGCCCACACTAATCCCAAAATCATAAAATAACTCCAAATATTTCAAAAACTCTTTTTTCGTCGAGATACGAACGCACCCTGCTACGTCCGTAATGCCGACCTCCATCGAGACTAAGAGCTCTCTACAGTCCAGCAATTTCTGAAAATAGTCTCTGAGAACTTCGTCAAAGCCTCAGTGTCTCACTCTAATCACTTCATTCGTGAGGCAGCTTCCTATGCAGCCCCACTCCCCTCTCGCTATCGGGTACAAAGATCAAAAAACTCTCTCTCGGACCCGCCAAACAAGCTTTCGGACGACTTGAAATGCCTCCTGGCAGCTCAGGCCGACTCTTCTTAATTTGTTTTAGTTAGGCTCCCCCTCAGCGGCTCCTCGCTGCCTGCGGCCTCTTTTTCCCTAAAAAGCCTCATAAGCCAATGCCAATCTCAAAGTTGGTGTTTAGTGGGTAGACACTTAGGTTAGGTTAAGTTAGTCGCAGTGAGTCCCACATAACCACGACAGTCGGTTGTCGTGATATGCTTAGAGCATTCTTCACCTTCCTTCCTCGCTTCCCGGAGGTAGCCCTTTTCAATTGCTTCTGGGCGTAAAAAAAATCCCTCAATATAATTCCATTCCCAATTTCTCTGTATCAACTACTATATTTTAAGTTTAGAAGTATTAAATAAATTTATTTTTAAAAGAGTTTTTGTCTCTGCCACATAACAAATTTGGCGCAGTCGATAGGATTTTGCATGATTCATTCGCTTAAATCGCGTAAAGACGAAGTAAAAACGTACCAAATTCGGCGGGACAGCATTGCCCACCAAGAACACAACGTACGGTAGCTGAAGGCTTTTGAAGAACTTCGCCAAACCATGTAGCTCCACATTTTATTGTTACTGTGGTAAGTGGCTACTAGTGTGGTACTTGTTTGTTCGAATTACTATTTTTTCATTTTTAACAAAATATGTTCTTACATCTACCACCTCATTCAAATTCATTTTTTTAAATATAATGATACTATTCTATTATATACTACTATATTATACTATTCTATTATATCATATATTCATGGCCTCTGTAAAACAATCTCAAAAGAAACCTAAAATGGCCTTAGACATCACTCTGTTACTTTAATTAATTCTCTCATTCGACACAGATAATAACGACCAAGTGTAATTCATTAGGTCATGCAATTCAGCTTTCGAATTAAGTTCAGCGGACCAGAAGTCAGTACTTTTATTATACGCGTTAAACAATAACACTGGTTCGAGTGCGGTAGACGTTCAAAGTTAGGAACATGCCTCGTGGACCGGTTTAACACGTTAATGCGAACAACGTATATGTACGTCACATATTTGTAGATATGATATGCCACAACGTATTATTACGTTCAGCAATAACTCGATTTATTGAGCACAACGTTATGGTACGGTGTCTACCCATACTAACGTTTTAAAGTTGGGTTACTGTGCCACAACATATCGAATTCTCAAAATTGTAGTGCCACATCTAACCGATTTTTTTTTGCTTCTTAGATGGCGTTCCTCCCTGATACTAAGTACCCACTTTGTTAGCGCACAACGTCACTATACGTCGTTTCGCAAAAGAAGTTTCATTACATTAGTCGACTTATGCGCGTCGCGGGGTTAGGGCGTGCGCCAATTTTATGTTCACATGGAATATTGACGCTAAAAGTTATCTTACTACGATATATATATATTATATAAATATATTTCACTTTATTGTTATAAGTCTGAATATATTCAAAATACATATTTTGTATTTCTTTGTTTGTTTGAGATATATAAAATGAGCCAAAAAAAAGCATTCTTCAATGAAAATCTATGAGCTTTCTTCATCCCGGAAAACCACGCCAGTCCCTTTTCTTAACGATGGAGAGTTTAAATCAGATGCTGATTACGGCCCAATTGGTGATAATGATGACGACAGCTCCTGTGACATTGGCATTTCGCAGTTTGAGCGGGGCAAACAGCGCAAAAAGTCATTATTGCATGTCAAAAAGTCCAATTTACGATCTGCTTCTGATGTTAGATCTACATCGGATTCCGCATCAGAAAATTCTTATAGCACCACAGACGATTCAGAGTATTCTAGTTATGAAAGCAGTTTTAACTCTCATAAACGAAAATGTAGTGACGTCTTAGGACGTCAGCGCCATATATTTCAATAATAATATTATCAGTTATGTGCACAACGTCATTAGACGTCGCTTTAGTTTGTATGAAAAAAATATGTGCAATATCACATAGAGCTACTATATTGAAGTGTGTGCATG
This sequence comes from Parnassius glacialis, assembly GCA_033319125.1. Classification (NCBI taxonomy): domain Eukaryota; kingdom Metazoa; phylum Arthropoda; class Insecta; order Lepidoptera; family Papilionidae; genus Parnassius; species Parnassius glacialis. The sequence goes on along the minus strand of JAVANC010000012.1, from coordinate 7,587,234 downwards.
AACGTGTTTAAGAATATTCCTTATTGAAAAATTCTCTAACGTTAAATTCATAGCACAC